>CM076579.1:729647537-729834638 GCA_034641835.2 Pinus albicaulis
CAAAAACATTATAACGATAGCAATAATTTTGTTCTTTACAAGAGCAACTTCAGTTCTTCTCAAGAGGATTTGAAAAATTGAACTTAGCCCTTTAACAAATCAAGACACTTGAGGCAGGTGGATTTGATGTTTAATCTGTCTCAACAAGTGAATCTTCTTCATGGCAACAATTTGTCTGCTTGGCTTAAGCAACCTTATGTTCATTCCAATGTCCTTTTCTTAGCTCCCTTTGAATAAGAGAGGAACTTCCTTGGAGAATTAGTTAGAGATTAAATCAAAATTACCATATTTCTAAAGTTTTGTACCACATCTTAGTCAATACAATAATAATCATAATGGTGCAATGCAAAAGTATGTGGCATTAGAGACTTGCAACTTCAGGGCAACACTGAACTCAAAGGAGATGTCCTACACAAGTTACCGATTTCAACCTATATCATATTTTAGTAAACCGAAGACACTTGGTCCATTGTCCAAATTCAAGATTTTTGCTGATGTCATTGCTTCTTCCAATGCTAAGGTGGCTTACATGCTACAAATATACATTCCTTTAAGAAAGAATAAAAATTTTTCATGACTCATTTTGTGCAAATGAATTTTCATCCTTCAGGGCATATAAAGATCAACCCTTACTTCATCGAACTAGAGATCAATACAAATTTGGTCTTCAGTGATAGAGATGCTTAATGTTGACAAGTGATCATTGAGTCCGAATGTTGCCAAGGAAAACTTCAAACAAAATCATTGTGATGATACATACCTCACATTCCAAGGATTCAAGGAGGTATCAAACTTCAGACTTAACTTTTGAACCTACCAACATTGTAGTGTGCTTTGCATGGAAACTTTTTCAAGCTAGGAGCCAAACAATATGTCTTGTTGATAAATTTTTTACTAGAAACACTTCAATATTATCAACTGTGAAATGCCGTTGCTACTTAAGCATTTTGAGAGAGGCTCCTTTCTGAGACCAAAAATGTATAGTGCCTTCAGTGTTCATCAATCTACCTTGTGCAAACAACTTTAGTAGGTTTTAAGCACAAGAGACAACTTGCTAGCTTTTCCATAGAGGTATTCCAGACTTCTTCTAGGGTTTTGCCTTACCACAAAATTCCAACAAACCATCCGTGGCCTTTCGACCTTCCACAGTAGGTTGATTTGAGGTTTGTTAGGCCTCTTTCCGGGCCTCGTTCCTCCTTTCTTTGCACAAAACAAAACTTTCTCTTTCAAACGTAATTTCAGTTGTTCCTCCATATTTCGGCTTAGACAGAGCCCTTCTTGCGCCACATATCATCCACAGAAATTTGGCCTAGCTTCTGAGCAGACTCGACCCTCTTCTCATCACAGATCAAACCATAAACTTTGCTCTCCTTCTAGCTGCGACTTGTCCTTGAGGTTGTATGACTCCTTTATGCTTCAGATTATGGGATTTAGGTCATAGAGAGAGGATTCAACCCTCTTCTAGGGCACAAACAAAATACTCCAACCAATAGTCTTCAAATCCATCTTTCTCTTTGGCTGCTCTTACACCATAGCTTCGATACCATGTTGATTTTTAGTGATTTTCTTAACTAATAATTACTTCCAATGATGCCTAGCCAATTCATCGTATACCACATTCATCATTAAGTAATTATACAAGAAAAATCATCAACTGTAAAACATTAATGACAGTGAAAACATGAACAAACAACCAACCACAAGAAACACGAAATGTACCCTGGGAAAACCCCAAACTAGGGGAAAAACCAAATAACCTTTTCTTAGAGAAATTTGTCCAATTCAACAAGAGATACAATATGAATTTTCTAGTAAAATCAAGCCAAACTAACTAGTGACCAAACCCAGGTCAAACTTGTTCAACCTGCCTGCTTGTTAAATCAAACTTCAACCCAAAAAACTTAGTGTGGTCTGATTTGCTAGGCTGAATTTTGGCCTTCACCCAAAAAATCTCGATCTTGCTACCTAGATATGCCTTGAAATTTGTCTTTCATAAGTGCCTCAGATTAGCCTTAGATTCGTCCTCAATAGGCCTCGAAATTCTGCCTCAGATATGATCCAAGTTAGATGCCCAAATGGAGAGGTCAAATGACAATATATAGTCATTGGATGAGCCAAATTGGTGTGTCCCTTCACAGGGTCAACTTGAAGCTGACCTTACATTTTGGTGGCAAAAATTCATATTTTTAAAATTCAAATTTTCTCCTTTTGAAGTCGACTTGGAATTCAAATATTCATTTATCTTTTCTTAAATATTTGTAGGGCTAAAACTTGAATATGAAGACCGACCATAACTACAAAATTCAATACACTTTAGACCCCAAATTTACTCTAATGATTTAATGTCAACAAATGGTTTTGTTGCTTGGATCTATGGTTTTGTTGTTGATTTAATGAGTTGCTTCCCTCTCTTGTAAAGGTCATTAATCCACCCACATTCTTTATGCTTCACAATATCATGCATCAAAAGGTTCAATGTGTGCACCAAGCACACAAACCAAAAGATGTGTGGATGAGTACGCTCAATAATTTTTCCTGTTGCCTTACAATTTGCTGCATTATCTGTGATAACTTGAACCACATTATTAGGACCAACATCTTTGATTAATTGCAATAGGAGATCTGCAATGTTTTGGGAAGTTGCACTGACGGAGGGGGAGTCATGACATGTAATAAATACTACACCACTAGCAGAAACACCAAGAACATTGATCAAATTTGGTTTCTAATATTTGTCCACCCATCTGATACAATGGATACCCCAAAATCCACCCACTCATTTGTAAAATGTGTTAGCTTTTTGAACCTTTGCTTTTTCTCTTTATAATAACACTGTTCTAGCTTTCTCATAGTTGGGGGCCTTGTATGCTTTTGGGGCTTCATTGATGGCCTTTACCATTTCATGCCAATAGGGAGAGCGAAGCACATTGAATGGTACACTGCAAGCACAAAGAAATCAGACTATATTTTCATCCACATCATCATTCCCAAGAACATTAAGGAAATCCCCTATTGTTCTTTTACCTCCAGAGGTTGTAGAAGTACCATGAGGAGATGAGCTACCAAATCTAGAGGTTGCACTTGATTCAGATTGAGCTTTTTGTTTCTTGTGTTTTTGTTGTGCAACCTCCTCTATTTGGATGTATTTTCCTTTTTGTTCAACTGAAACCTTTGGGCAAATTGCTATCCCCACGACACCCTTTTTGTCATCACTGTCCATCACCCCACAAAGATGCCTCCTCACACTGGTATTTGAACCATTATATGGTTTTCCTCCATGACAACCATGAGGGCACAAAAACTTGTAGCTTCCACTACCTTTTCCCCCTTTAAGTTTGGTCACATAGTTCCATAAGGATGTCAATGTAGCTTTCCCCTCTAGCGTGTCAATGTTCTCATCATGTTCATCCCCTTCCTCCTCATCATACATTGGGTCACTCATGTGGGGACCACTGTCCTCTTCTTGTTCTTCCCTTCTATTCTTACTCTCCCTTGCCATCATGAAAACCAAGAGTGGAATGATACGTATAAGCCAAAAAAACACCATCTTGGAATATGAATATAGGTGGTGGACAACTTGCAAATAAATGAGCAAGAAGAAAGAATGGGAAAGAGTAGGAGAGGGAGGAGAGAAAATACAAAAAACAATGACATATAAATGAGGGAGTTTGGGGTTTGCACTTACCTCTTTAGCTCTTGTAGATGTAAGCCCTTCTTTACTCCTCCAAACTCCTCCTCCTCCTCCTTCACTCCTTCAAGCTCTCCTCAACTCTCTCTTCTCCTCCCTTTCTCCTCTCTTTTCCTCCTTTTCATTCCATCCTTAACCCAACCCCCCAACCCAACTTAAGCCAAAAAAAAAAAATTACTATAAGTGGGCCACACAGTGGAACCAGCTGGCGGGCTCACCGAAGCAGCCGCGATCAGTACAAAAGCGGCCCTGAAACACCACATTTCCACGGGCCGATCTGCCCTCCGAAATGTGGATCTGGCGTATGGAAACGTGGATCGGGCTGTACGGTTCCCACAGGCCAAGAATTGTCCGGCCTGGCCCGATCCATGTTTCCGTTTTTTGGAGCTGCATTTCGGAGGGCGGATCGTCCGCGTTTCTGTATGGGATGTGGATCGGGACTTGGAGCCGGGGGGGGGGGATGTTTCCTGCAACACTGATCAGATCTGATTATACTTATGACAGTCAGCAATGAGACATAAAGCAAGCCCAATGATGAATGCCCAACTTATGCAATTAATTCCTTAGTGTGTCAAACAACTTATAGGTTGATTTTATCTCTCTTAAACACAAAATTTTACCAGTGTTATGAATCTTATTCCTGCTGAAGCAAAACAGTGAGGAAACAAGGGCTAGGAGATCAAACCCCTAGGCCTTAAGTTTTGAAGCTCACTAGCTCAACTTGCCCAAAATTTTCCAATGGCTGGAACACATCTCCCATATATCCTTTTTAATGACTTGTTGAAATTAAAAAGGATATATGGAGGATATATGGGAGATGTGGAATATAATTTTTTATTTAACGTAGTCATTGATACAATGAGGTAAATACACTTTCAGGCTTTGTTCACACATTTGGTAGTTGGGTTATCAAATTCTGCTAATCTCCATAACTTGATTCTGTTGACACTCTGTTAAATTCTTGTTTGTCACATACGACATGTGGCCTTTGTCACACACTAAAGGCCTTGATTGAATATTTTCCTTTGATTCTATATATCACTGGATCATTAGTACTTCAATATGACTATTGGTCACATATTTATTATAAGGAGGAAATTGATCTTATATCTTCTCCACCATGTTGTATTGTGGAACGTCCTTTTATCATGTGGTGTGTGTGTAGAAAGAACCCAATGAGTTAGCTCATTTGGTTTGAACAAACTGTTTCAAGGCAGAGATTGCTGTGAGGTCTCCTGTTTTAGTCTGGTTGAGTCCCAATGAGTTGCCAGTTGCTACTGTGACTGGCAGTTGAGCTGCTCTGCATCTGGATATTTTGGGGAAGAGGGGCAGATTCTTTGAGGTTTTCCCTGGATTCTCTCTCTCTCTCTCTCTCCCTATATATGTATATATATATATATATATATATATAATTTTCACACTCTCTTATGGCATCTCTTCTCTTCTATTTGCATTTTTCCCACTAGATTTCTATCATGTAAACTTTTCTTTGCATTTTAAGTGCATTCGTATTTTTTAACTTGCTCCCTTGTTTGCTTCTTTTGTCTGCTTTTTAATCATTACAAAAAATGATTCTGAGGATTGGGATGTAGTACTTAAAATCAATCTGCTGTGTCTATGTAGAATTCCAAAGATTGGAGGCAGGGATTTGGATCTTCACTATCTGTACAAGGAAGTGAGTGGGCGCGGTGGGCTGCAAATGGTAATATGGATGGTGCTAGTTATTTTTTTGTTCTTTCCTTTTTTTTCCATTGCATTTTATAGTTTTTAAAATGTTGATGTTCGACTTCATATAAATTCTAATTAAAATCAATTTATACCACTCTAACATCCTTTTTAAAGTTTTCTGCTTCATTCTTGTGTTCTTGATTATATGGTCTTGAATCTACCAGGTCTCCAATTGTTGTTTGTCTTTGTGTAGTCATACGAGTGAAATCATTGCGAAAGCAGTACATTTTTATGTAGAATTTAGGCTGCATATGAAAGCTATTGTCAGAAAGTCATTGGTCTCATGAATTGGTAGCCTGTCAAGGGCCTTTGGGAAAGATTGCCTATCAGATTGTGGGAAAGGTAAAAACTGGTTTGACATGTGTGTCTAACATCAAAGTGGTTTAAATTGTCATAGGCAGTTAGCAAGTTCCATTCTTATAGGGATCCAGAATTATTGGAATGTGGTATGTTAAGACCAACTTCTGTTAGGATATCCTGTTTCTTTGTATTTTATAGTTTTTGAATATTGATCTGCGAGTTCATATAAATTCTCATTAAAAACATTTTAACAATTCTAACATCATTTTTTAGTTTGTTGCTTCACTCTTGTCTTCCTTGATTACATAGTTTTGAATGTACCAGGCCTCCAATTGATATTTTTCTTTATGTAGTCATGCCAGAGGAAATTCATTGAGAAATCAGTACATTGTGAATAGAATGGCTGCATATGAAAGCTGTTATCAGAAAATCATTGGTCTCATGAATTGGTTGCCTGTCGAGGAACTTTTGGGAAAATATTTCCTAGCAGATTGTGGGAAAGGTAAAAAACAGATTGATATGTGTGTCATGATGGTTGAAACCATTTTTCCACAGGGATGCATCCTCATGCTTTCCACACCCCCAAGACTAATGGGGGGCGATGTGCCTAGCAAAGCATTTCCCCACACCTCTCCCCCATTTAGATACAGGCCCCCCTATGAGAGGGATCCCGATGTCCCCCATGAATTTCCCAAAAATTTGGGGGTGTCTCCACACATCCCCCATGTGTGTTCCCCACTTGTGCATCTTGGAAACTTGGTGAAGCAGTGGTTGAAATTGCTGTAGGCAGGTTACAAGTTCCATTCTCATAGAGCTCCAGAATTATTGAGATGTGGTAGTTTTAGACAAACTACCATTAGGATATCCTGCCCACATTTGCTACCCTACTATCAGCAGCGCGCAACTTCAAACTCAACCTGATGAACCATTGTGATAGGAACAAGCAGTACCGAGCAATAAATAATTTCCACCTTAAAAGGAACATGTGTTCTGCTTGTGATGAAAGATGCTGCATGGTTGTCATGTAACTCAAATTTCAAAACTAAGCATGTCCACTGCATTTTGAGAATGAGGGAAAAACATCTATTTGGAATAATGTTCATTGTCTGGGTGAGTGTTCGAGAAGAGATTTCCTTGATTGAAGCATCCGACAGTGAAACAATAAATGAAACAATAAATGGAAAACACTCTTTGGTGGAGCACTGAACTTACAAATAGTTGAACCGTTGTGATAGGAACAAGCAGTACCGGGCAATAAATAATTTCCACCTTAAAAGGAACATGTGTTCTGCTTGTGATGAAAGATGCCGCATGGTTGTCATGTAACTCAAATTTCAAAACTAAGCATGTGCACTGCATTTTGAGAATGAGGGAAAAACATCTATTTGGAATAATGTTCATTGTCTGGGTGAGTGTTCGAGAAGAAATTTCCTTGATTGAAGCATCCGACAGTGAAACAATAAATGGAAAACACTCTTTGGTGGAGCACTGAACTTACAAATAGTTGAAGGTCCCTTAAGTAGCAATGTGGAATGACTAGTGAAGGTGAAAAGTTATGTATGATAGTTATAGAATGTTGATTGACTTGGCGGAAAGGTCCGTACTGATCAATATGCTCTGAGAGGGGATAATTCTGGTTTGATGTATTCTCAGGTTCAAAAATTTGATATAGAGAGCAGCAGAATAAAGAAATCTAAGGACTATAGTGACATTACCACAAAGTGGCAAAATAAATGATTATATATATATTGATTGCTTTTGAGTTGGAACCAGCAGATTTCAAGTTACACAAGTGAGTATAGTTTATTCATTCTTTGCACATTACTAGCTGACTATGCCTTATTGGAAATGGTTTGGTTCAAAAGGCAAGTCATAGCAGTGCTTATTTTCTGGACAATTGTATTCGGGAGGTACAATGAATTGGAAGTAAGTAAAAACTGACGAGACATTGCTTATCAGAGTAGAAGACTGTCATGGAAGACTATTATAGGAAAAAAATATAATTACACATGTTACGGCTCAAACTCTCTCATAGAGGGAAAATTCCTAACCCAAATGGGAGAGCCTAGAGGCAACACTCAGGCAAGCCACCCACTGTCACCTTGGTGGCCTTCCCTTGCTCTTTAGATTACGGGAAAAGTATCCTAGTCAATAGGAGAATCCCTATAAATCAAGCAAAGCTAGGTCATTGAGTAAAGAAAGGAAGTCTCCAACTTTGCTTGATAGAAACTCAACAATTTGACTCTACTCACTCTCAAGATGGAAGGCAAGTTTAAACTTGTGAATGGAGATCAAACTACATATTATGAACAAGCTTTGAATGAGTTATACTAGGCAAGTGTGCTTATTCATAAAACAAATTTATTCTTGGGAAATGAAACATGAAGCGTGCTCAATTAACTGTGGAACATGAGATGCTAGCAAAAAGTGAAGTATATCTCCCATGGCACAAAAACACTTGGAATTGGAGCATGAAATGTAACCAAAGAGGAAAGTGCTGTATCATTCATTCAACATGTTCACAAGCGTCAAAGGTCACAAGGATCTTTGTCACTCTCAAGATGTCATCCACATTAAGTGCACTGTATTAACTCTGATTAGGACAGTAAAAGGAATTGTATTCTATGAGCTTGTTAAACACAATATTAAATCAATAAATCAGAGTCTGCTGCTGGTACACATGATAGGTACGATAGCAGAGTCATACAGCATACCACACTCACTTTTAGCATTTGAAGCACCATCCAGTGATCACAAGATTATCACCAAGACATAGTTATTGTCAAGATGCATCCACATTAATGAGGTCATTGGCAAATAATTATACCATGATACATCTCTAACCACAACAGTGATAACCCTGCTTAATGAACAGCAAGACAAAAATTCAAAGCGTGCACATTTTAAGTGCGATATGACCAGAAGACTAAATCAAACCTTGCTTATGAACCAGATTAACTGCTGTTAATGATGACAATCAGTGCAGCAGATATTTGTAGTATGTTCCACTTATTACTTACACTTAGAGATTCATAAAATAACCAAATTTGAGGCGCACCAACTGCTGTAGTATGTCTATTGCAACCATGCAAATTCAGCCATCCACTGGTGCAGTTTTAGGATTTTTTCACCAAGACTCCGGGACGGAGGAATGTGGGTGCAGGAAGATGCACAAGGAGGATGTGTGGGAGTACCCTCAAATTTTAGGGAAATTTGCGGGGGACGTCGGGGTATATATATATTGAATAATGAAGGCATAAATACATTGATCCCTACATAATTGAATTAAATAATGAAATACACTGATCCATACCCATCATTCATACTGATACATACATCATTCATTCATATACCATGAGATTCAATAATGAAATACATTGATCCATATTTATCATTCGTTATTCATCATTCTAGATTCTAAATTGATTTAAAATTTAAATTTATCATTCCATAATCTAATTAGTACTCAGAAAAATAGACTATAGTAGATACCAAAGTAGTCGTTCCTCATACATGTGCATTCATTTGCTTAAGGTTATGCTTAAGATCTTAAATGTGCTCAAACATTGCAAGAAAGTGATATGTTGAGACAAAACGTTGACCATTTAAATGGATTGTAAACCCTTGTCAAATGTGAGAGAGATGAAATATCAAATCGTTTCATTCATCATGCACTTGAGAGCATTATTATGCCACAAGGTTATTGAATGTGAAGTCCACCATAAGCAAACAGAGATATAAATTGGCAAGCCCCAAACCAAGACATCAATATTTAAAAGACAAAGTTATGTGCTGGAAACTTAAGGCATTTGGCTTAACGAGTAAGTTGTTGCACAAATTATAACATCAATTCACTTAGGTGTAGTGTTATGACCAAGTTAATGACCAAATGTTGTGAAACCCTTGTTAATGGAGCAATATTAGCATTAAACCATGTGTTTTCCAAGCATGAACAATATAACACAAATGAAAAGATATGATTTAAACAACTTAGAGTTATTTGTAAAAGAGGGTTAGATCCACAAATATAGCAAATTAAATTCAAAGTCTATAACCCAGATTTTATCTAGGCACACTAGGCTACTTATGCCAACCTTTAAAGATATATCATGAGATAGTTGTTAGCATGAGAGATCCAAGTTATGCAAGATTTAACAACTAAAATCAAACTTAGATCTCTCAATCTAACTTAGAAGATCAAACCCTTTAAATCTTAGATTGCAAAAATAATACAAAAAAGGGAAAAGGATGAAAAGGTTTCATGGTTGAAGAGATCAATAAGGCCAATGCCTAAAAGGGCTATGGGGTCCTTAAATCTATTCTAGGTGAAGTCCTTGTAAAAGATGAATTAATGTTCAAGGCAACAAGCAGGATTTCCTCTCAAGCATTAACCAGGCCAAATAGGCTTCTTAAGCATGGATGGGGGGATGGTCCTCTATGAATCTTATCCAAGTACGATAAAGGTGAACTTAAGGTTTGGCCAAGGAAAGAGGAAAGAGCCCTAGGACGTCCTACCTCAATGCAAAGGAAACAAACAGTAATGGTCATAGGAAACAAGGCAAGAGAAATATTCTGACTTTGTAGTAGTTTCTTCATCCAACATACTTGAGAAGTATCTAAGAAGCCTTAAAAAATATCCTAGAACAATACTCAGAAAAACAAAGGAGCACAAGAACTTAGTAGGCAAATCTTTCAATATTCTCCAACATATTGAAATGAGAAAGGGTGCCTCTTTAGATAAAGAGCCTTCTCAATACAAGATGCTAATATAATATGCTAACTAAAACAATGAGCTCAGGTCAAATCCATGTGCAAATGCAATGTGTGGTAATAAAACTACCCTCAAAATTCTCAAATAGAAGAGCGCCCTCCTCAAAAGTGGTCAAGGGTGTAACTGTAAGTCACACATGGGACATATCGTCAAAAGGGCTAATGTTCAAGGCAACAAGGAGGATTTCCTCTCAAGCATTAACCAAGCCAAATAGGCTTCTTAAGCATGGATGGGGGGATGGTACTCTATGAATCCTATCCAAGTACGATAAAGGTGAACTTAAGGTTTGGCCAAGGAAAGAGGGAAGAGCCCTAGGACGTCCTACCTCAATGCAAAGGAAACAAACAATAACAGTCATAGGAAACAAGGCAAGAGAAATATACTTTGATTGCCCTTTCAAGTGGAGCAAGGTGGCCTTCTTTGACCTTGTAGTATTTTCTTCATCCAACACACTTGAGAAGTATCTAACAAGCCTTAAAAAATATCCTAGAACAATACTAAGAAAAAAAGGAGCACAAGAACTTAGTAGGCAAATCCTTCAATATTCTCCAACAAATTGAAATGAGAAAGGGTGCCTCTTTAGATAAAGAGGCTTCTCAATACAAGGTGCTAATATAATATGCTAACTAAAACAATGAGCTGAGGTCAAATCCACGTGCAAATGCAATGTGCGGTAATAAAACTACCCTCAAAATTCTCAAATAGAAGAGCGCCCTCCTCAAAAGTGGTCAAAGGTGTAACCATAAATCACACATGTGACATATCGTCAAAAGGGTCAAGTGTGCCCTCGCCAATTTGCCATTAGGCTAAGGATAAGTGCGCTGTCCTAAAAAAGTGCCAATTTCCCATCAAATGAATGAAGAATAGTCAACAATAGGTTTGAGAACTAGGTCCCTCCTCCAACTAATTCCATGAGGTGAGGAAGAAGGCATCTCAAGTGTAACATCCTCCCAACAAGCATGATGTCATGCTACACATGTGAAACATCCAAGGTGAGCATCCAAAGCTAGGTGGCACGTGGCTTCTCAATGTTGGGAACTCCTTAATAAAATAGTTTTGTCATGTAATAACCACATCTAACCACTGTTAACAACATTTAACCATGTGTAACCACTTCCTAGCAGTCACCAACCCTATCAACAAACCTGCAACGTGTGGTCCATGAGGGAGTAATCAAGCATGTATGTGAGTGAAGTTGTTCAACTGGGCAAGGGATCCATCCTTGAGTGGTCCATGTGGCAACTGTGATAATGTGGCATCCTTATCAATGCTTGATGCACTATCATATATCCCAGTGCAATGATACATGTCCCTAGAAAAATGGCACAATTTCCAATGTCAGTAGATATGGCCAAATACAGATACATAGATCCCAAGATAGTGTGACAGATCTCGAGGCACAGTGCAGAGATCCCAATGCAAGGCATCCCCTTGTAGTGGTGGGTACAACCTCTTGGTGAACCGTTAAGTGGTGCACACATAGTGATTTCTCTTAACATAATAAAGGTTAATTTTAGAATTTGTTTAAATTTTACCATGGGCAACCCTTGTACATGTGACAAATCCTAGTACAAAGAGTATTTCCCAAGTCCCTCAGTGGAAGATAGGTGATATGATGAATAATTGTGGAAAGGGGAAAGAGAAAAGGAAAAGCATCATGTGATGATCCTCAGAGTCATATAATATGATGCATAGGTCTTATAGCTTTGATCAACTAGCTTTTAAGAGCTAGGATTTTGTGTGTATAGAAAGAAGCCTTTGAGAGGAAGCTTTAGCATTGAGTTGCCTTTCCTCAACACTGTTTTTTACTACCATTTTTTCCTTTTTCTTTATTTGTTCATTTCATTGAACAAGTCCCTTTTTTCTTTAGATATTTATAGAAAAGCATGGGACTAGGGGTGTTGGCCTCATAGTGGGGTGGCATAGCTCAGGCTTTATTATTTTTGGCTTTTAAATTTATAAGCTCTCAACATCTAGTCTTTTTTGGCTATATTGACTTAGGCTTTCTCCATTAGACCTTTCTGGTGACATTTGACAAGTCAAACATGAATGTCGATAATTTATTTTTATTTTTATTTTTAATTTGTCTATGGATGGAATATCAATAGAGTGAAATATGGAGAATAGAAAGTGTGTTAAGTATGGTTAGGATATGGAAAACACTACATCAATCAATTACCTAGTATTCAAATCGACCCGAGAAATAACAACACTCGTAAAGGGAAATTATATCTCTCATGGAATGACGAGGCAAAATAAGAAACTACATATGTTATGAAGTGTTATCAGATCTCATTTTGATGTTTATCACTTCCATGGCTGACCAAGTTATAACTTATAACACTACATCCAAGTATCAAACCAGTCCATGGAATATCAAATATAACATAGTGAAAACCATCATGTGTCATCCATAAGTGCATGTGTCATCTGAAGAGTGAGGGAGAAGCTCTGATATACTATCGTGAGCTAGCACAATCACATATCTGAAGGAGAAAATGAGAGAACTATTTGAGTATGGAGAATATGAGCAAGAGAGTTCATGCTATCAGCAACACAACACCATTGTGAGGGTAACTCTCGAGTAGTTAGCCCTTGTGGGGTAACAACCTGCAGTGCTGTATGTGGTCAAATATGGAATATTATCTGTGGTTTCCTTTTTTGGACAACTTCAATATCTTAAAAATTTGTACTTGTAAATCTGAACTATATAACCTTGACCTTTTCTATCTTTTGCTAGTTGTCATACTGCATGTGTGTGTGTGTGTGTGTGTGTGTGTGTGCACGAGAGAGAGAGAGAGAGAGAGAGAGAGAGAGAGAGATTTTTAGCCTTTACAATCTAACCTTGCCTGCAAATTAATTTGAGATACTTCTTTTTGTTTTGGTGTTCTAAAATCTCATTTTCTAATCTTGTGCCATATTAAAGAGTCAAACTGCTCATAATGTGTTGATGGGTTCGTTAACTGGTAAGAATGGTCACAGGTGGAGCCACCTATCATGGTTTGATTCTGAGAACATGTTTCTTGCAGTTAGGGCCAGGGACAAATCCTGGGTGGCCTGATAGCTTTGCTGAATGTTTGCTATGGGTAGTCTGAGAATGTGAGATCTGTCTTTTGTACGCTGGCCATATGGAATGCTGTGATTTGTCTTTGTCATGTTAGCTTTACCAAACGTATACTTTGGGCAGTATGAGAATTTGAGATCTGTCTTTTTGTAAGATGGCTACATGGAAAGCCGTGATTTGACCTTTGAATGGCTGGGCACGCTTCTAAGAACAAGCTGATTGTAAGAAGCTTTCATAAACAAAGTGCTCATAATTAATTCAAAAAGGATTGGAAACACAGTCTCCATCATCTAATGTTAATGTAGGTTGGGTATGGAATTTATTAATCCTTACCCAGTAGTTTGATGATTTATTTTTTAAACATGAATTGCCTCAAACAACTGCCTATTACAGTAGCAACTTATGTTCAAGTCTGTTTTAGTTCAGTCCTAGTTTTTGTCATTAGTGAAGAATAGGGAGTGGTCGAGTTTCATAAGTCTAATTTCCTTGAAGACATATGAAGTTTGTATTTCATTTCTTATTAAATAAGATACTGTCATCTCTTTCTTGCACTCTACACCCCTCACTCATAAATGGCATTAATGACCATTCAAGTCAAGCTTAACCATCCTTCCATGAACATCTTGCTCCTCCCTGCCAAGTTTGACTTGGGGATAAAGAAGCCAAAGGTGGAATAGTTATGTAATTGACCAGGTAAAAATTTGGTGTCAGCCTATTTTGAATGATAGAGTAAAAGAACTAAATTAAAATCACTCAGATTAGTAGACAACTCAGTTTTGTACATTGTCGGGATCATGGTTAAATGTATGCAAAGAAAGCAAAACTAATATACTTGGATCTATCTAGGCATAGTTGAGATTTACTGAATGCAGAATCAGCGGATTTTATTATGCCAGTGAAATTTCTTCAGGTGGATAATAATACTTAATACGACAATAATTACTAAATTCTTATTCTTAAATTATGTTCAAAATTCTTTTGCTGTCATTTGGAAAACAAAGATCGAAGGGTATTCACTTAATATTTCTATTTGCTTTATATTAGGAATCTTACTGTTATATTTAGCCAAATGTGACTGACCACCCCCATTTCTGTGCTTCAGGTTATTAAAGAAAGAAAATGGAAGGAGATAGCTTTGGCACTTGACTTTCCTCCAACAACAACAAGTGCTTCATATGTTTTACGCAAGTTCTACAGTAATTTTCTTCACGACTATGAGCAAGTATATCTGTTTGGAGTTAAAGGACACCTGGTTCCACCTCCAGGTATCTAATATTGTTTCTACGTTACTTTATAACTAAAGTAATTATGTAATAATGTTGACTGTATATTGCATTGTCATGTTTTGTTTTTAACGAAAGCATTTGTGGTTTGCTTCACTATTAGCTCCCCCAGCAAACCCATGTCCTCCTGCTCATTGCTCAGAGGTTGAGCCTATGCAGTCAACTTCAGAAGATCCTGAACCGGAGATGAGGAAGAGGAAAATGGATTCTGCTCAAGCACTGGGAGGTCATCTCTAAATTTTACCCGTGGGCTGTCAAGAAATATATCATTTTGGCAACATTTATTATATTTTTATTATTTTATTTTTGGTTCTTTTCGTCAACTTCATATTTACTAAATGCTTTTGTTTATTTTCATAAACTTTATATTTTCTAAATATTTTTGGTTCATCTTTGCAAAATTTGTGTTCTTTCCTATGGGATTGCTGCAGTGGATCCCGCATCATCAATTGGGAGCACTGTGATGGGGTCTATTGATGGTAAATTTGAGCATGGTTATCTCATTACTGTGATGGTTGGTACAAGGAAAATGAAAGGTGTGCTGTACCATATACCTCCGACAGGTGCCAGACCTCAAGGTGCATCTGTATCAACCTTTATGAATAACATCATAACTGGCGCTGAAGCTTTACAAATTGAGAATCAAATTGGTCATCGACGTAAGAAAAAAGAAATGTCACGGAAGGATCCAAATGCACCAAGGCAAAACAGAAGCGGCTACACCTTTTTCTTTGCTGAACAGCGAGCCAAGTTGAAGTCTACTGAACCTGATAAGAACAGAGAAATCAGCAAGATGATTGGTGATTTGTGGAATCGGCTTCCAGAAGACAAGAAATCAGTAAGTAAATACTTCTGTACTTTGTCAAAATAAAAGGCTTATATTGTTCTATTTTCATATGGCACAGGGTAAACTGTTTAAACCTAATCTGTTTTTATGTCAGCCTTATCAAGAAAGAGGACTACAGGATAAGGAGCGCTATAAAAGAGAAATGCGTGAATACAGGGAAAGGATCAGATTTAACGGGGAACAGGTTGATGGAGCAAATCTCCCTCAAACTGGCCTGCACTTGGGAAGAAATGACAATGTTACAAAGAATGATGTGTGCGATACAGCTTAAATTTAACTATACTCTACGACCCCTGCTTAAGTATGCAAGAGGGTGGGTTTGTCATTTCGGGGTACATATTTATGGTTCTGGTACAAGAAAGGTGGATGTGCAATCTTCCAAAGAAATGAGAGTTGGGTTCCCCTCAGGGAGGCAAGGTGTCACCCGTCTGGAGGGCTAGTAACTTCATTGTTATTGAAGGGTGCATTTCTCTGTATTAAAGCCCCATTGTGTCTCCAGTGACTTGTTAATTGTTTTAGACCTCATGGCCTGTTTTATCTAATTGGGTTTTAGAGCACAATTCTTGCAAAGACTTATCAAAATTTTTGAAGAGAGGGTGGATGACAAGGAACTATATATTTCTCGTATTGCTAATTGCATGGGTCAGATAGATGTGTAAATATGTAGCCTTCTCAAAGAGTATTATCATACAGCTATTTTAGGTATCGACTTCTATGTGTATTGGAATGGTTCAAGTTTGCTTGGATTTACCAAAACATTGTTACGCTCTTACTAAGATGATCTTATATTTTACTTCATTCTGCTGCCGATGCTGGGAGACTGTTTGAGCTTTTGTTCCTGATCCGGTAATGCAAACAAAAGATGAACTATAGAAATTATGCTCATAAATAGTAAATTAGTAATTCAGCACTCCGACGAGGTAAAATATAATGCCCACAATTATATTTATCCAGCCCAATGTTTATAACAAGTTCATTCCTTGCTTTTCAGGCATACTTGCTGCTAAAGTATTACATGCTGATTACTTTAAGATACTTCAAATGCTTAAACAAATGTCATTTTAGATCAATGTAAATCCATCTCAACTCCACATCTATTAAGCTTCAAGAGAGATGGAAAGAAATACTAGTACAAATCTCTTGAGGCTTAAAAGAGATTCAGAGTTAAGATAGATTGATGCTGTTATTCTTTTCTTAAATTCTCTTTTTTACATCATGGTTTTTTATATTTGTTATTATTATTATTATTTTTTTACAGTATGGTTTTTTTTTATGCTTGTTTAATTTGAGCTATAGACACAAGAGGCTATATATATCATTCTATCTCCAACATCTCTTAAGCTTCAAGAGATATGGAAAGAAATACTAGTACAAATCTCAAATGAGATTCACAGTTAAAGTGGATTTATGCTGTTATTCTTATGGTTTTTATATTTGTTATTCTTTTCTTAAAGTTTTTTTTTTTACATTATTATGGTTTTTTATATTTGTTTAACTTGATCTATAAACACAGAGGCTATATATGAAAGACTATATATCCCATTCATATTGGGCCGAGGTTATACATCTTATTCATATCGAGTTATGTTTAAAAAAAATATTATACTGAGTTGACTTATGCTTGTGTCAAGTCAATGTTAGGCATGGGTGTTAGAAATTGTATCATGTCAATGTTAGGCATGGATATTACAAATCACCCTCGTGTACTTCCATTCTCTCATTGCAATAAGTAGAATGTTAAGCATGGGTGTTAGAAATTGTGTCATTGCAATAAGTAGAATGTTAAGCATGGGTGTTAGAAATTGTGTCATGTCAATGTTAGGCATGGATATTACAAACCCTTATGTACTTCAATTCTCTCATTGCAATAAGTAGAATTCCTTAAATATTATATTCATTTATTATATTCTTCTAAATGAGCCCAAAATTTATTTGATTCCTGAGAAGGGAATTTTACTGAAATAGAGATCTGATGCACATATTTGATGTGACAATGTAATTCGCTTCCCAGATGTTTTCACTTTGATTGGGTTTGCAATGGCCGTTAGTGTGGAGGTGTGAAGACGATATATCTATTAAAAGAATATTCAACTGACCCTTTTGAAATGGCTGATCGGGCCGTAATTGACCCGACATAGATATGTAAATAATCCAAGAAAAACATGAGAATCGACATTATTCACCATCACAATTAAAAGGCTTATAAAATTTTTGTATGGAATCAATGTTTATATGACCTAATGATGCAGCGACTTTGAAAGAAAACCATAAGTTCAATATTAGTATTTATTTATTTTTTAAAACTATTTAATATTGTTTATGAAGTGTTGGATAGATGTTGATTGAGTGGGTATTTTTATAAAACTATTTAATATTGTACATGGAGTGTTGGATAGATGGCGATTGAGTGCTTTGTTAAGGCACTCCTAGATGTTAAGTCACTTGTTCAATTTCCCATCTAATTCGGGTATTATTCTTGGACATGACTATGGATGTTAAGTCACTTGTTCAATTTCCCACCCGATTTGGGTATTATTCTTGGACATGACCATGATATAGTCTTATCGTTATTGAACTTGCAAAAAAAAAACTAAATATTATTTAGGATATATTTATTTAATAGAAAAATATTTATCATTTTTTAAAAAGAATGTGGGAGTAAATACCCATGGTTAATCTTATGCTCAAGTTGAAAGTATAATAAAAATACATATTATAGATGAATATAAATTGTTTTAATTATATTGTGAAAATAGTATCTTATGATGTATGAGAAGATATTACAAGGTCATTTAGATGTGTTGTAAACTGTATAATATGGATTATAGGAATATGTCAAAGTTAGATATTAACATTGTGACAAGTCAAGATGTAAATTTGCAATAAACAAAAGAAAAATTACTTCAATTCAAGTTATAAAGGAGGGGGAGCTTGAAATGTTTATTCATATAAAATAAAATGTAGAAAAAACATTACTGACTAAAAGGGAGAGGAGCTTGAAATATTTAATCATGTAAAAAGAAATAGGAAAATAACATTACTATTATATTGAAGGAAAAACAACACAAATTGTTAAAGTGAAGGTAGCTCTTGCATACTTGCATATATTAATAAACAATAAAATTAATGTAAATTTGAGGACACTATTCTCAAACAATATCAAGACTTACTAAGAATTATTCCCTGATTTCTTCATCTTTTTACTTGATACAAAAATCTGTTCATTATAATTTTCCAACCATTATGTGTGTGAAGGGAAGGTAAACATGAACTCGCATTACATCTTGATTTCTTCATTCTTTTACTTCATACAAAAATCTGTTCATTATAATTTTCCAACCATTATGTGTGTAGAGGGGAGGTAAACATGAACTCACATTACATGGAAAACATTGAAGAACTTTTAAATTTTTGAGTTTAGATGAGAAGACAAGTGTTGCTATTTTTTGAAAGTAGGTCTCTTGTGTTGAATTGCAATGGTGTAAGTAAATCTAGGACACTAGTCTCAGGTTATTGCTAAAAATATTGTTTTCTTAACTTCTTCATCATTGTACTTTATAAATAAGTTAGTTCATTTTTCTAAACATTATGTGTGAGGAGGTAAAAATGAAGAACATGCATTGCATTCGAAATATTGAGTAAGTATATATATATATTATATTAAATTTTAATATGAGAGGACAAAGTGATCAAGCAATTTTGCATAAGCATGGCTCTTAGAGTGATCTATCTTGCAACAGTGTAAGTATACAAAGAATGTTTCAAAATATAAGTACCGACATTCGATTTGTTTCACTTATGATTAATATTCTTATTTAAACATTAGATTGTTAACGTGAGAGGCAATCTGTACTTTTAATATAGATTTGATCTTTATGCACCATGGCTAGGATCAAAGTTGCACTAAATTTTAAGCTATGTGAGATTACTAATTTGTCAAATTTCCCAGATTTGCATGAGAACTCTTACAACTATGTTGGGGAGCTATAACTATGCAAAACAATAATGCCTTTATGTTGATGAGTGATAAGTGACTTGGCTCACCATGTCAGCACTAGCAACAACCAAATGGACACGTGGAGAAGACATGCTAGGTGTTTGAAGTTGATGAAGTCCCCTAGAAGATTGTGTACTAATGGGTTGTTATTGAGTAAGTCATTGTATGCCCCAACCAATTTGAATTCAAGAAAAGAGGTGGTTTTTAACTTGTACTCTATAGATAAGGTTGACTTTTGGGCTTTTCCTAGGATGAAATGATGATCATTCTTTATGTAAATATTGTATCATCTTGTAATTCTTCTTAGTGGATGTTAAGTGATTGAAATTTATAAAGTCATCTAAGATTTCATGTACTAATTGGTTAACAATTCTAAGCAAGTCCATGTATGCTTCAATCAACTTGAATTCAAGAAAAGAGTTGGTTGTCAACTTTGTGTATTATGCATAAGGTCGAATTTTGAGCATTGCCTTGAATCAAGTATTGATAAGCCCTTCTCATATTGATTATGTATCATACTACTCTTGTAACTCCTCTTAACAAACAAGAGTGTTAGGAGTTCATGTACTATTTGGTTAATGATTAAAAAGAAATCAATGTGTTCCTCAATCAACTTGAATTCAAGAAAGGAGTTGGTTGTCAACTTTGTGCACTATGCGGTTTACTTTTGGGCATTGCTTTGAATCAAGCAATGATTATTCCTAAGTTCTCATATAGATTCATATCATACCATTATAATTCCTCTTAACAATCAAGTGTTAGTGTTTGCTATGTGCTTATGTGGCTTGCTCACACAACTTTCTTGGACAAGGTTAAGAACAATTATTATTTGTTATGTATATATGTGGCTTTCTTTCACAACCTTCTTTTACGGTCCAAGAACAAAAAGTGTTAGTCTTTATAGCATTACAATCATAACACTAAATTTTGTAGATTTGTTTTTGAAAATGGATTACATAATTATTGGGCCATATCTTCCTCATGTTCCTCTAGAATGCTTTGGCTTTTTAGGTTTTCAACATATCACAAACAAATAAGTATTACATTGGTTCAATGGTCACATTAAGGAATCAACCTTGATGAAATAACATTTTTGGAAATAACAATGTAGAGTAAATCATTAATGCACGAACAATCTCTGATGGGAGTTAGTTGGAATGGTGAATTTTTTATGAGAATGAATAGTCCACTACACATTCATTGCATTAGGTAACATTACACGCTATATTTATACTATTTTTCTTTGCATGTTTTTAATTTTGTTCATTCTATTCACTATTAACGATATGCTTTGTTAATTATTTTTCAAATAATGAAACTATATAGTAGTGTGACATTATCCATGATTGTAATTGCACATTGCATCTTTCTTGCATGGTGAGGCATCTTATTCTGAACTACCCATTGTATTTGTTAGACTTGCTTTTGCAAAATATGTTGTAGTGGAATTCCTATATACTTATAAGTTCCCATAGAACATCTATCTTATGTTTGCACATGTTTGGAATATGTCAATATGTTTCTGAGTTCATGATCCACCTTTAGGTCACTTTAGTACGAGTAGAGAGATAGGAGATAAATTTTCTAACTAGATTGAACATTTGGTTACATTGGATACATGTGGCTGAAGTTAGAGTATAAAGGCACAAGATTGACTTGATTGTAATGCCTAATGTTTTGTCACACAAGCACCTGATTGTTGGGTGTGTTATATTCTTTGCATTGTTAGCCCCACACAATATATTTCATTGGGCATTCCGGGGTGCTTGTAGTGGGGGTTGACTCATTATATATTATTTATTATTTTTTTATTGTATATAGAGGAATCAACAACTAGGTTGGTCTTGTACTTGCGTGACACGAGATTGATTCCAACCACTACCACTATAACCTTCACAAGATTGATTCCAACCACTACCACTATAACCTTTAGGTGTCTATGTATGCTCCTTTCGTAGGCACATGTGAAGCAGGGAGATTTGAACCTCGAATCTCGCACACACAACTTCATTTTCACGACCATCGCCACTTGAACTCTCCCCTCGGGGAATATATATAAAGAAAAAAAAATAATAAAAAAAACGTTAAAAAATAAAAAATAAAATAAATAAAATGAAATTAGAATGCCTCCTCCATGTGGTTGGCTTGCAACCGTCACATAGCATAGTAGACTGTGCAATGGCTACGAGCCAACTCTGTCGGCGGAGGGGTTGGGGAAGATGCCCTACATTGCCCATATTATGGTTTCATTTTTTTAAACTAAATTATATTAAATTTAGTTTTTTTTTTGTTTATATATATATATATATATATATATATATATATATATATATATATTTTATTTATTTATTTTTTAATATTATTTTAAATATAGCCCTATGGGAGTTGCTCAATTGGAAATGGATGTGAAAATGAAGTGTTATGTGCAAGGAGGTTTGAGGTTCAAATCCCCCTAATTCACCTATGCTTGCGGAAGGGGCATATGTAGACACCTAGAGGTTACAGTGGTAGCGGTTGGAATTGACCCTGTGTCATGTTTTTACTTATTTATTTATTTCTTAATTTTTTGTTATTATTTTTAATTTTGAAGGGGAGTTGTCTATGGAGGCGGAGGAATTGCCCGGAGGACCAAAAGTGGCCAGAATTCGAGCGAAATAGATTTAAGAAATCTTTAAGTAACAGTGTTTGAATCATGTTTTTGATGGTGGAAATGGATTCAGAACCATCAAAAACCTCTAAAGCACCCAAAATATTGAAGTTTGATAGCTATAACCTGGATTTATAAAAATCACTACCAGATTTTCTTAAAATTTTACCGGAATTTCCATGATTTTCAGGGCGAAAAAACAGTCTAGTTAGACTATGGCATGACAAAGTATTCAAATATGCATAGAGACTCACATGACAAACATGGAAGCATAAATTCATGACCTTTATCAAATTTTTTTTATTAGCAAAAAAAAAAAGGTGCGAGGGCCCACTATCATAGGAGATTCACTTCTTATTTTGCAACATCTAGTAAAAAACACACTTCCTAAGAAAAAATCTCTACAAAATATTATGAAAAGACTTTGACAAATGATAAAAACCATCTCATCAAAAGCCTTCTTCCATGTCCTAAGAGAGCACACTGAAGAAGTTGACAATCTTTCCAATAAGGGTTATAAATTTAAGATGGGGGACTTATGTATTAATGGCCAACTTAGGCCATCGACTCTTCCCTAATGATGGTTAATAAGTACAAAAAATTTCTAAGAAAAAATCTCTACAAAATATTATAAAAAGACTTCCAGAAATGATAAAAACCATCCCAAACCATCCCATCAAAAGCCTTCTTCCATGTCCTAAGAGAGCACACTGAAGAAGTTGACAATCTTTCCAATGAGGGTTATAAATTTAAGATGGGGGACTTATGTATTAATGGCCAACTTAGGCCATCGACTCTTCCCTAATGATGGTTAATAGCTACAAAAAAATTTACGGATTATCGTATTAAAAAGGTTGGAAAATGGGGGAATTTAGGAGCATTGTGGAAATCAACAGTGACCTTGGTTCTGAAGAGCGGTCATGCACATTTACATTAACTCAACATTCTATCTCAGTCAAGAGGGTGGTAAATGCAAATAAATAGAAATTAATCTAGTAGATTCAGCCACTGGTTCTGAAAAGCGGTCATGCACATTTACATTAACTCAACATTCTATCTCAGTCAAGAGGGTGGTAAATGCAAATAAATAGAAATTAATCTAGTACCTTCAGCAACTGTATTTGCAACTGAGGATACAGGTGATGGCAATGAAGAATGGAGTTGGCCTTATCCATTGGCAAGGACGTGGGAATTATTTATGGTGGAAATAAAAGTTGCAATCCTCATGTTCGATTCTTCCCTAATGACGGTTAATAGCTACAAAAAATTTGCAGATTATCGTTTTAAAAGGTTTAGAAAATGTGGGGATTTAGGAGCATCATGGCAATCAACAGTGACCTTGGTCCTGAAAGGAGGCCATGCACATTTACATTAACTTAACATTCCGTCTCAATCAATGCAATTAATCCAGTAAATGCAAGCTACCGTATGTGGCAGTGAGGATACGAGGGATGACAATAATGAATGGAGTTAGCCTTCTGCATTGGCGAGGATGTGGGATTTATTTACGGTGGAAACCAATTTTTCCATGTTTCCTGCTTAATTGGAAATTGAAGGGAGAGATTGCAAATGGAACGAGGTCTGGGAAGCTTGCTATATATTTCAGGCCTTCCTATTCGACGTGGGGCAACCATTGGCCAATAATTTCATCCTTCTGTCTTCTCCATCCTTGCATGGATACGGTTCTCAGGTTAGTCTCGAATGGCTCAGGATGGATAATTAAAGAGTTTGGTTTCAAGTTATAGTGTTGGTGAATTGTCATAGTTATTGGTGTGAACCCTATAATGGAAACGTTTTGGTTTACATTATTTCAGTGCAAGTTGATCGAGTGTCGAGTCATACTACAGTCCTATTAGATTATAACCACATGGTGGGAACGTTTTATGGCATTTTCTTGCATCTTAAGAAAACTGAAAAATAGTTGGGGCAGTGGTCTTCTTTAGGTCTCTATTTCTCCTCCCGTGAATGCCCCCATGTCATTGATTTTTTCAATAAAAATCTGTGTGTTGTCTCTCAAGTTTGCAAAAGTCTGGGTCGGTGAACCGCATAGTGCTAAGGAATGATACAAAATGTTGGGGCAATAAATGTCTTGGAAAGAATTGGGTTGTATGGGAGTTAATTTGTGTCGATAGACTACTTTGGGATTGTGTTCCCTCCTTCACATGCCCTTAATGTTGGTACCAAATATTGTATAGGCATTGAATGAGATTTCATTGGTGCATTTATATATCTTCTCCTTTGCATGCTTCTGAACTCATTGTGTGTAGATAGGTCCGCTTGTTATCATAATTCTCATAAATATAATTCTAAGTTCATTCTTTGCAAAAGAGACAAACCCCATAATTGGTGCATTTGTTAACTCTTGGGATAATGTAATTGAGAAGGGAAATACAATTTTGGAGTCCCATCTGTTGTAATTTTATGGGAATCTTAAGGGTTTTGTGTAGTTAAGTAGTTAGGTAGTTAGGAAATTAGTAGTTAGTGATAACTAAATTCTGAACTAATTTCTGAAGTATAAATGTAATCCAATTCAATGAATGAGACACATAAATCACATGGTTATTATTTAACAGTGGTATCAGAGCAAGGTTGGGAGGTGTTGTGGGAGATTCTTACTGCGTGTGGAAGCAACGAATTCTCCAAAACTTCTGTCCGCACCCTTGCACGAATTGTGGCAGCGACACTCTTTGCAGCATTGGAGATCGAAGGCTAACAAAGGCATCAGATCTGTTTTGAAGTTTCTTTGTACAACAAATTTCTTTCGGGTGGTCGGCGAAGTCTTGTTGACGGTATTTGTTGTGATAGCGACAATGACACTCTTTTGCAACAGATTCAAACCCAGTGCAGCAACATCGGTTTTGGAGCAGTAAGTTTAAAAGAATAAATTCAATATTTTTTTAAGAAATCTGTGGCTGAAAGTTGAAACAGAGTTTTTTTTATCAAATAAAAACCTCTGCAAGTTAAAAACAAAGTTTTTTTTTAGAGAAGTGTGCGCCCGATCTGTTAGTGAAAAACATAATTTTTTAAAGCTCTGCTGGTGATTGTAGAACTTTTTTGTGGTTGAATCAGGATTTTTTTTTAAGATCAAATCAGATTTTTAAGATGAATTCCTTGGTATCTTTAATTGGGGTTGTCCTTTCCGAAAAGGAAAATTACCAGGAGTGGTTTAGGAAAGTTAAAAATACTCTTTATCTTTAATGATTTATGGGATGGAGTCTATGAAGGAGAATGAGAGAATGCACCGGTGCAACCTGATGATTGGAAACAACTCGCAATCTGGCAAAGTAGGGATAAGAAGGCATTTGCCTTAATATCCGCTTCAGTCTCAGAAGAGGTAAGCAGATACATTACTCAGAGTAAAACATCTTATGATGCCATAGAAAAACTAAAAGAGCTTTATGATTCACATTCTGAATTGGAGATAATTCAGTTATTGTTAAAGTTATTTAATCTGGAAATGAACGATAATGATCCTCTAAAACTTGCCTCTGAAATTAAAGCCATCAATTATGAAATTGAATGTACTGGAGTTAAAGTTGATTTTCCGCTTACTACCTTTATAAAAGCTCTTTACCCTAGTTATTAACACTACTTGGAATCTCTCCAAGCTAGTGGGCAATTAAAAGATATAGATTTTGAAAAATTAGTAGGGAAAATTGCAGAAAGAGAGAAGACTTTTGGCAAGAAAGAAGCATCACATAGTTCTAATACCGAAACCCTATGTCTTGCTCAAAAAGACCAAAAATCTCAAGATTAATCTTTTAGAAATACTAGAGGTAATAGAGGTCGAGGTAGGAAGAATTATAGAGGCAGGGGGGGTAGAAATATTCGGGGAGATAGACAACATAATGAACAACAAAGAAATTTTTTATGATAAAACAACTATAAAATGTTTTAGATGTGGTAAAATTGGACATACTGCTGCAAATTGCAGAATTCCCTGGGATAAAATTAATGAAAAAAGAGAACAATTGCTTGAAAAGAAAGATCATATAATTCCAAACAGAGGACAGTCTTCTACGAATGCACATTATGTTGTCACACATTGTAATTTCCACATGGAAGATGTTTTTAGTACTTATTTTTCTTCATGGTATGACAGTTGGGTTCTAGACACAGGTGCCACGTGTCATATGACCTTTCGAAGAGATTTGTTTGATCAATTCAATGATAATATTGACAGAGTAGTGTATTTTGTTGATAAGTCCCAAATCAAACCATCAGGGATTGGTTCAATTCAGTTAAAAATTCCTGGACTTCCAAATTATATTTTGAATGATGTTCTTTACATTCCACAGTTCCAAAGAAATTTGTCATCTCTTATATAAATAAGACAACAGGGACATTCCATTCACATATTTGATGGTAAAGTAGAAATCAGAAGAGCAAATGATAATAAAACTGTAATGTCTGGTGTGGAAGAAGATAAATTATTGAAGTTGCATGGTATGTCGTCTGTTGCATTGAATGAAACTTATTTGGTTTAGCAAAATGATACTCTGTAATCTTCTTTATTATGGCATGCACACTTCGGTCATGTTAATTATGAAAGTATTCGAATTATGAAACAACAGGGGATTAAGGGACTTCCAACAGTTCCTAGAAAATTTACCCAATGTAATGCTTGTATATTGGGCAAGCATCATAACAGTCTTTTTAGAATTCTAAGTCTAGAGCTACAAGAAAATTAAGTCTCATATACTCTTACTTATGTGGTCCAATGCCTGTACCAAATGCAAATGGAAATAAATACATACTCATTTTTATTGATGATTATTCGAGGATGTGCTGGGTTTATCTGCTTAAAGAAAAATCACAAGTTTTTGACGTGTTTAAGAAATTTCATCTCTTGATAACAAATGAAGCACAAATTACTATTGGTACTATAAGGACTAATAATGGAAGAGAATATACTTCACATGCTTTTGAAACATATTTGCAAGAGAATGGCATCAAACACCAGACCACAATACCATATAATCCACAACAAAACGGTGTTGCTAAAAGAATGAACCGAACATTGCTTAATATGGTAAGGTCAATGATGTTTTTTAAGAATGTAAAATTAATGTTTTGGGGAGAAGCCGTGTTTTGTGCAGCATACATTAGAAATCGATGCTCTTCCTCTGTCATTAACAATAGAACTCCATATGAAATGTGGTACAGTCGTCTTCCTGCTATTAAACATTTCTGAATTTTCGGTTCTCAATGTTATGCTTTGATTCCCAAACATAAGAGGAATAAGCTGAGTGAACGAAGTACAAAATGCATATTTTTAGGGTATTCCATGACTTCTAAGGCATACCGATTATATGATGAAGCAAACAAAAAGTTTATTTTGTCAAGAGATGTAATTTTTCTTGAAAATGATAAAGATTCTCTCACTATTGATAGACAACTTAATCAGATAGAAAAGTTTGTGCCTCAAAAGTTTTATTATGAATCCAATAATATACTTCCCCATCCTAAAGGGGGGATTCCTATATTAGATCAGTCTGTGGAGTTTCCTTCTCTCAATGATGAGAAATTGGTAGATGATGATAATTCCGTTGTTGCTGATGAGGAATTAGTTGATGCAAGTGTTTCTACAGAAATAATGACAGAAACGGCAAGAACTGAGCCAGATGAAGAAGATGAGCAACTTCCTAAACAACTTCCTACACAGCCTTTGCGAAGGTCAACTTGTATTCGAACATTTCTAAAGAAATATGATGAGTTTAAGGCTGGAATTTCCTCAAGTAACTATTCTCATTGTGAATTTAATTTTTCTGTGGATTGTGAACCTACTTGCTTTGAAGAAGCTGTTAGTTATGAACAGTGGAAAGATGCAATGCAAAAGGAATATGATGCTCTCATAAAAAATGGCACATGGAGGCTGGTGGATCCTCCTGCTGGCATCAACCTATTGGTTGCAAATGGATTTATAAAACTACGTTTAAAGCTGATGGTTCGCTAGACAAGTACAAAGAAAGACTTGTAGCGAAGGGATATGCACAGAAAGAGGGTATCGACTATACAAAGACTTTTGCTCCTATAGCTAAATGAGCACTATTAGATCTTTGTTTGCTATTGCAGCTTAGAAAGAATGGAAAATTCATCATATGGATGTCAAAACTGCCTTTTTAAATGGAGATTTGAAAGAAGATGTTTACATGTTTCAGCCAGAAGGTTTTTCCGTTAAAGGGAAAGAACAAAAGGCTTTGAAACTAATGAAGTCTTTGTACGGCTTGAAACAAGCGCCACAAGCATGGTATGAGAAGCTAACTGAACATCTTCTTAATTTAAACTATAAACATTTTGACCTAGATGATGCAACTCTTTTCGTTAAGAAATTTGTAAGATCAGTTGTATATCTAGTTGTATATGTTGATGATTTGATGATCACAGGAAACAATGATGAATACATATCATCTATAAAGAAGGAATTGAAAAAGATTTTTGATATGAAGATTTAGGTTTACTTCATTATTATCTTGGAATTGAAGTTGATAAAAAACCACAGCATATTTTCATCTCTCAGAAGAAATATGTTGATAAATTATTGAACAGATATAGTATGACGGAATGTAATCCTGTTGCTACTCCAATGGAGCAGAATTTGAAACTCACTTTCGAAGAAGGAAAGTCATTTGAAGATCCAGCAAAGTACAGGCAGCTTGTTGGAAGCTTGATTTATTTGTCTATTACTCGTCCTGATATAACCTTTGCTGTCAGAATACTTTCCAGGTTTATGCATCATCCTTGTGAGGGGAATTGGGTAGCAGCAAAAAGAGTTTTGAATTATTTAAAAGGAACTCAAAATTATGGCATCAAATATTCCAAAGTTTTAGACTTCCATCTTGCTGGTTATTTAGATTCAGATTTTGATGGAGAAAAAGAAAATGGAGTCTCAAATTTTGGATATTCGATGAATCTTGGATCAACAGCCATCAGTTGGAGATCGCGCAAGAAATATGTTCTTGCTGATTCTACCACTGAATCTGAATATGTTGTAGCAGCTCAAGCCACTAAGGAAATCATTTGGCATTGAAAAATACTCGAAGATTTGCAGGAGAAACATAGAGCTTCAACTCCTCTATTTGTCGACAACTCTTCTGCAATTCAGTTGGCCATGAATAAAAAATTTCATGATCGAACCAAACATATCAACACAAAATATCATTTGATTTGACATCATGTAGAGGCCAAAACAATTCATCTGACACATTGTCCAACTTCTGATCAAATTGCAGATATTTTTACCAAAGAATTAGGGCGTGAAAAGTTTGAAAAATTTAGATCTTTACTTGGTATGTCAGATGTCCCTTTGAATTAAGGGGGGAAATGTTGTAATTCTACGGGAATCCTAAGGGTCCTATGCAGTTAGGTAGTTAGGAAGTTAGTAGTTAGTGATAACTAAATTCTGAACTAATTTCTGAAGTATAAATGTAATCCAATTCAATGAATGAGACACATAAATCACATGGTTATTATTTAACACCATCTCATCGCTCAAAAGCTTGTTGATCCTTTGGAACCTGTTCGATACCTTGCTACAGAAGGAATCAAGTTGGTCTTGGTTTATTAGACAAAAGATAACTATAACAATGTCTATAGGGAAATGGACAAGTTGATCTATGTGCATCCAATTAAGGAAGTAACGAGATGTAAATGTGGAACTCTCATTTCCAACCTGGCTCAGAGAGTGGATGCAATACAAATGGACATATTTACACTCAGGCATAAGTAAAATGAACAAGGAGAAACCATCAACAATGAAATGGATGAAATCCACAGTTTGAAGCATTAGACAGGTCGTCAAGGTGATGAGATGGATGCTCTATGTCAAGAATTTTTATAGTTAAATGATCAACTCAAGTGATGGACATATAACTTTAGTGAACCAACTAGCACAAGCTTCCAATTAATACCTAATGGTCTAGACCTAAATGATCCACTTCAACATGGAAGCCAATTAAGTGATATCAAGGATTACATCATCATGCAATAGTTAATCTTCTTCAAATGCAATTTTTTGAGGGGGAAATTATGTAAGATCTATACTTGCAGAATCCATAATTTTGTTGTGTAGTAGCATGTTTTAGATGATAGCCTTATATATCTACTAGATAGAAGGCACACAATAGAAAATTTGAAACATAAGTGATGTATCGCCTGATGTGTTCTCTGCGACTAGGTGCATATTTATAAAATAAATATGCTTTCCAGTCATTAAAAAAAATGATGGTACCAATGGTTTTAAAGGACATAATATAAACCAATAGGTAATTTTAACCCCAAAAATAAAATAAAATAAAAGTTAGACAAATGTGAAGAATGCTAAAAAAACAATCATTTAAAAAAGAAAAAGAAAAAGAAAAAAGAAAGGTAGATAAACTTTATGCGTTGTTTTTTATGTTTTTTTTTAGCCATGATATTTGGTTTTTAATGCCATGGATAAAAAATGTTTAAATTTTAACCCTAAAAAAGGGGTGATGCTACATCACCACTTTTGCATTTTGACATGTTTTTTCATGTCTATTGTCATGATATTTGGTCTTTAATTCCATGATTGAAAAATGTTTGAATTTTAACCCTATAAAAAAGGTGATACTACCGTCACCACTTTTGCATTCCAACATGGTTTTTCATGTATTTCGTAATCATGATATTTGATTGTTAATTCCATGGTTGACAAATATTGGAATTTGAACCTTGAAATGCAAAAAGGGTGATGATGCATCACCACTTTTCAAAATGAGGATACAAATTAGTAAAAAATATGACCTAAAAAAACAAGAACTTGATCAAGTTATTCTTGAGTTGGTAACATTGTTTTATCTTTTTGCATTGCTTTAGTGAAAAAAATAAAACTTACATTTTGTATTAGAGTGAATTTATTGGCTTTAGTGAGAGACACCTTTGTTGTTGAAGGGTTGGCTCATTTTTGATAGAGTAGATTTAGCTTGGGTTTGTCATAATCCTAGCTTAAGTGGGAGCTTTGTGATGGCGATTCTTGTGCTGAAAGAGAATGGAAAACAATTCTTAAATTGAGGTCAAGAAATTTAATGGAAAAATATTTGAGCTATGGAAGTTCAAGATGGAGGATATTTTAGTAGACATAATAATATGTCAGTATGGAGCTTGATACTGCACCTATGGTTATGTTAATACAAGACCGAGTGAAGTGGAACATTAATACAAATAGAACAATCTAGTGGCATCTTACAGATTCAACATTACTAAATATATCCAGATACTACAACCAATGCTTATGGGATAAGTTAGGGACTTTGTATCAATTTAAGTCCTTAGAAAACAATTTTTTTCTTTGGATAATGTTGTAACTTCTGAGGATGAATGATGGAGACAATGAAAGAGCATTTAAATGCCTTCAATACTATTTTCATCAATATTAAAATTTCTAATGAAAATAAGTACACGAGTTTACTATGTTCTTTGCTAGATTCAAGGGATTTTGTTTGTATATTTTGGGAGTAATGCAACCACATAAAGTTTGATGATGTGGTACCTTTTTTATCATAAAAAAATGAGGAGGAAAACCATGGTTGGTCAGAGCATGAATGCCTTATCTATAAGAAGAGGTTCCTTGGATATAAATAAAATAATTCTTTGAATGGGAAATCTAAATCTCCAAGAAAATCCTTAAGGAAATGCTATAAATGTGGTAAAGCTAGTAATTACAAGAAGGATTATAGATTTTAAAATGTTAATAAATGGACCCAATGATGCTCCTTCCACAAAATGGAAGACCTCTTAAGATGAAGGAGGGGATTTAAACTTAGCTTGTTCAAGCAAAAATGTAAATCATGTTGTAACATTAATTGAATTGAATGCTTCTTTTCATATGAATCCTCATAGAGAGTGGTTTCATGAATATAAAAGTATAATGAAGGTGATGTTCTCCAAAGAGATGATTGGAAAGACAAAATCACAGGACATTGAAAAGTCAAGTTTTTGCTCAGGATTAGAACATTCCCTAGGGATTTTTACATTCTAGAGCTAGTTATAAACTTGATTTTTGTAAGTGAAATGAGTGATGTAGGTGTACATACTATGTTTGAAATGAAAACTTGCAACATGTTTCAAGGAGCAATAGTGTCGATGAGGGGAGTTTGGAATGTAACTTTGTAAAAACTATTGGGAAGCACTATTAGTAATGTGTGTAATAGTTCTATTATTCCAGAGGGTGAAATGAAGAAGAAATAACCCCCACTATCTCTTGAGAAAATACGATGTTATGAATTCAAAAAATGGGAGATATTGGAGGGAAGGACCTTTAAAATAGATACTAACATAATGATAATGAATACCTCAAAACGATAAGCTTGACCCAAAAAAATCATATTTTTGGGCCAAAAAAACTCAAATACACTATTAAACGAAAAAGTGGTGCTACCTATAGCACCATTTTTTTGAAGGCTGTAAAAATTCAAACTTTTTTGAAATCATGACCTTGACTACTAAACTATTTCCTATAGAAATTCCTTGCAGATTCAAATTGCTAATTGAAATTTACTAAAACAATAGACTTGAATCTACTCTACTCATAAGCGGAAACAATTAAACAATCATGAAATCATGAAGCATACAAGAGAAAGAATTCAATCAACACATTACATAATGATTTATGGGGGAAAGACATAACAAAAAACCCCTGTTGGTTGTATATTGCATTAGTAAGAAAATATGAGAAGATTACAATGCTTTTCTCAAGCCCAAGAAACCTTTGCACTATCTCACTACTTCCTAGACAAGCCTTGGCCAATACTTAACCAATTTTATGCTTTCCCAAGTCCATATTTCCTTGCGCTGTTTCCTTGGGAATTAGCCCCTACTAATTAGGGAAATTCCTCATCCACAAACACACAATACATCATAGGCCTTCCTTTGACTGCATGCACCACCTGTATAATTTGGATGATTATACAACTGATAGTACACTACCCTTTAACTCCAATCTCAACTAGGTAACTCGTAGATGTTGCATGCATGAGTTATTTATGAATTATTTATCAGTTTATTGGTTGATTGTAAAGTACACACCCCACTACTAGACCTCCCACTAGTTCCTCCAACAGTTGGAACTAGTTTAACTGACTTTAACTCAGATAAATTGAATTAATTAATTACAATTGAAAATAAACTAAACCAGGGCTCCTAAAATGTAGGAACTACTCTACATGACTCAAGTTATACCCTCAAATCGAATTAACTGAACCATCTAAGTCAAACTAACTTATTTAACTCGTACAAGTTATCATGTAATGTGGAATTACAATTTTCTTCTAATTTAATTCAAGGGAAAATTAAATTAGAATATTTCTTGGTTCCATTTTCAACACTCCCTCTCAACAAGAAAGGGATTATCATATACCCCAATCCTACCTCTATGGAACTCGTATCTGCCTCTTGACAATGCCTTAGTCAATATGTCTACATCCTATTCCTCTGTAGGAATGTACTCTAGCAACATGATCCACCTCTGCACACGATATTTAAGATGGTGATACCAGATGTCGATATGCTTGGAATTATCATGAAAAAATGGATTCACAGAGAGTTTGATACAACTATGTTTGTCACAGTAAATCACTGTAGGATCCATCTGCTGACCAAAAATCCCTACAAGGATCTTCCTCATCTAGATATCCTCACAAGTTGCTTGACTAGCAACCATGTCCTTTTCTTCTATTGAATTGAGTGCAACTGATCTCTGCTTCCTGATGTATCATGAAACTGCTGCTGACCCAATATTGAAGATTCCTCCTAATGTGCACTTCCTGTCTGATGGAATCCCTTCCCAATCTACATCTGTGAATCCTTGCAGCTTCACTCCCTCTATCCGTTTGTACCAAAGTCCAAACTGAGTGGTGCCTCTGAGGTATATCAACACATTTTTTGCTGCCTTCCAATAGATTTTGGTTGGATTAACCTTTTATTGACTAAGCTGGTTAACTGCATACCACATTTCCAGTCGTGTGTCACCAAGTAGATAAGTGGACCCACAAGTTGTCTGTAAATGGTAGCTTCTACCACTTCGCCTAAAGTAGCATCTTCCTTCCTCCAATTCCATGCTAGAGGAGTCTCCATGGGTTTTCTTCTCTCCATGTGAAACTTCTTCAGTATCTCATTGACATACTTTCCCTGAGAGGCAAATAGTTCCTCATCTTCTTTCCAAATTTCCAAACCAAGAAAATAATGCATGAGCCCCCTGCTTTCATCTCAAATTCTCTTTCCAAATGATGTTTGCAAGATTTTATGAGCTTCTCATCACGTATTAGAATTAAATCATCAACATATAATACTATAATAAAAAAATTACCTTCAATAACAATATCGTAAAGTTTTGCATCTGATTCCCTTTTAGTGAAGCCTAACCCGATGAAATAGCTGTCGATCCTGGTGTACCAAGAACACGTTGCTTATTCCAATCCATACAATGCTCACTTGAGTCTACACACATGCGACTCTATGGCGAGGGTCTCAAATCCTTCCAGCTGCTCTATGTACACCTCTTCCTCAATCACTCCATTGAGGAAAGATGTCTTCACATATGTAAGCACTGGAATCAACACTTGGACTGCATCAAGCGCTTGACCAGACACATCTTTAGCCCTAGGGCTATTATTATAATTTGATTTGGTTTTTTTGGAAAGTGGTTGGATCTCTAGCACTCTGAAAGGAACGTTGAACAGATAAAAAAGATCTGAGACATATGAGGGCACTCATATATATGATGTGGTAGAAAAATTTGTAGTTCAATGATTAGAAGAATGGAAGAAAGACAGTGGGTCTGTAGGACATAAATCCACTACTGGGAGAAAAAAAGGACACAAATTACAGATCTAAAATGTATAGTGAAAGAATGCTTTTAAGAAAGACTTACAAAAATCTCATTCTACATTTTTTGAATCCTATTTCCAGGAACAATTCTGACTAACATGACCTCATGAATCAGGATTGCTTAGTGAATCAAGATTGAAAAAAACAGATTAACATGTATGCTAGATCAAAAGACTTATAAAAACATGAAGCATGGTTTAATTCCACCTCAAGGAATGCTTATGAACAATCTTCAATTCATACTGAATTAGGAAAGCTTGGAACAAGACTTACAAACATAGATCCATATGTCTTGGAGGTTCACAAGACTTATAAAAACATAAGATAGAACTTTTATGATAAATCTGGAAAGACAGATGAAGTATGTAAAAACAGAAGGGAAAACAATACACATACCATATGATTTTGTGAATCCTCAAGAGTGTAACTGGAATATATTATGAGTTCAACAATACACAACTTTAGGAATAGCATGAGGATCAGCAACAGGGCCAGGGCACTAGGCCCTGTGCCACCAACCATCTCCTCCCCCCTTAATTCTACATCTATAAATTGTGTATTTATAGATTTACAATGGTTTGCTAGAAAGGCTAGACTCTCGAATATATCCATAGATAGGGATTTTATTACAATCCAAAGGAATAAGGAGTTTTTGTTTCTAATTTATTACAATAACAAGAAAAATTTACAGAATACTCGACTGATATTTATTGATTCTAACAACATTGTGAACGTGGTAGATTTTAATCCTAAACTATAGGTAAATAAGTACAGGGTCTGCTGATATTATCTTAACTGCCTAAGTAACTGCTGTCGAGGTTCTTGTAATGCTTCCAATTGTCTCTTGAATGCTATCTAGTGCCTTGTTGAAACATGCTAGTACTGAGAGTAATGGTGGCACAGGTTTAATGGAAATATGTTCTGGAGGAGTTCTGCCGCTGTTTTCCTTCTAAATGGTGGAAACCCAAAACCTTTTGGATAAAATGGCAGAGAAAAAGGTGGGGTCAGCGTCATTAACACAAAGTGAAGAATGGTTTTCAGGGGGGGGGGGGGGGGGGTTTATGTAAGCAGTAAGTAGTTTGAATGGAGAGGGGTGCGAAATGACGAGAGGAAGACACGTTGCAGTGGGGTCAGAATACTGCCTATTTCGGACCCCCCTACTATCTTAAAGCCAAAATGGGAGAAGGTGGCCGAAATAAAACAAGAGTCGTTGATTAAATAAGTGGGGAAGATCTCGAGGCGGAATAGGCTGCGGGATATATCACAATTCGGGAATCGGAGGAGTTAATCATAAAACACAAAAGGTAAGTTTTACAGATTGCGAATTTCAATGGGAGGTGAGATGACGTGGCATGGAGGGGTGCTCCCACTTTGTATCGCAATCGGGGAAAGGAAGCGGAAGTAAGTAGAAAAGATAAGTAACGTTGCGATGCGATGGATATCACACATCGCATGTGATAAGATATTGTGGCGATCACAAGGATTAAAGGTTGGCGAAGTGCGATATGTTATAATCACCGAAGTTGCGACGTGCGAAATGCTATATTCGTCGATATGCGAAGTAGAATGTTTTGTGATGTGCGCTGAAGCGCTAAAAGAAAGATTTTGATTTTGTGAAAGGAGAAAGGTAAGGTTAAGTGTTAATCACACCCGAATCATAATAAAAAGGGTTTATAACATATTCTAGGCGTATCAAAGGGCAATATGGGTCCCACGATTATCGCATTAGGAAATTTATGAAGTGGCAAGTGAGATGCGAAATGGTAAAGAATGCGAAGTTGTGCAAATGCGAACGAAGGTGACGTGGAAAAGAGAGGTGGTCCCAGAAGTCTTGCAAATCACATTTCAGGGGTTTGGAAGAGGTAATAAAAGGACTTTGCGATATGCCGATGCAAAAATTAATATGGGTGTGCGGTAATGATATTACATATATCATATGCAATATGATATATGGAAAGTTTTGTGGGATACGACAATTGTTTTGTAAATGACGTTTGGATCTGCGAAACGCCGATTGCAATGAAAGGTAAAGGTTTCATATGTTTGAGTGGGGAAAGTGACACATATGATATCATATATGTAATATATGATATATACTAAACGTTGGATGTGGGGGGCAGAGCTGCGGTAAATGACATAAGTGGTAAGTTGTAACAGATATATGATACGGCTGTTAGTGGGTAGGCGGAGCTGTTTTTTTTTAGCTATAAAAATTGAATTTAATAGTTAAAAAGGGGTTTTGAAAGAGTTGAATCATAAGGAGCTAGAGGCCAAAAAAAAAAAATACAAAGAGGGCAACTTTGAAAGGAATCATAACCAGTGCTAATAGTGGCTCTAATTGGGGTTGATATGCCCCCTGCGGGCTATCAAGAATCGTAGTTCCAGTGCCTTATCCATCTCTTATTTCTTCAACCTGAAATTTTGCTCATTGACTGAAAAATACCAGCATGCCTAGCCATTGGGTAATGGAGTCAAAGTATCATTTCAAATCTGCAACTTATTTTTCCAAACTGAAGCTAGATTCAAACTGTCTATCTTTCTAAAAAAATGCTCAAAAAAACGAGCTTATTCATTTCTCTACTTCTAATTTGATTTGAATGGCAATCTTCATGCAATACAGAACTTAATGTACAACCATTCAAATAGCTAAAAAAACCTCATATGGATTCTGAATCTTAAGAGTAAAACTGAAAGAATCCATATCATAACATAGTACAACTCATGATGAGAATAATCACAACGCGGGATACTCATAAAGCATTGAATGTCTGAAATATAATAAGACTCCAAATCATCAACTACTAAATGAGGAAAAACATTAAATGCTACCTCTGCAATGATGTCCCTTTCAGAATTCCGAAATGTGTAGTAGTTTATCCAAAACTTCCACTGAAAATCTGATCTCTGCATCCCCATGAAGTCGCCACTGGATCTGGAAAAGTGGAGTTGCTAGGTGAAAAAATTCAGTCCTCTTCAAGTTATCAATTCCTGTTCACCTTCAAGAATAGATCTTCAACAATTAAAACAAGAGACTCGGGAGAATACTTCGTTTCAAGGCCTTCGTCTCTCGACAAACGCACCAAAAGATGTTAGCGCTGGAATCAGCACTTGGACTGCATCAAGCACTTGACTAGACACATCTTAAGACCTAGGGCTATTCTTATAATTTGATTGGATTTTTTTGGAAAGTGGTTGGATCTCAAGCACTTTGAAAGGAACGTTGAATAGATAAAAAATATCTAACGCATATGAGGGCACTTGTATATATGATGTGGTAGCAAAATTTATAGTTCAATGATTAGAAGAATGGAAGAAAGACAATGGGTCTACATGACATAAATCCACTACTGGGAGGAAAAAATGACACAAATTCCAGATCTGAAATGTGCAGTGAAATAATGATTTTAAGAAAGACTTACAAAAATCTCATTCTACATTTCAAGAATCTTATTTCAAGGAATGCTTCTGACTAACATGACCTCATGAATCAAGAATGCTTGGTGAATCAAGACTGACAAAAATAGATTAACATGTATGCTAGATCAAAATAATTATATAAACATGAAACATGGTTTAATTCCACCTCAAGGAATGCTTATGAACAATCTTCAATTCATACTGAATAAAGAAAGCTTGGAACAAGACTTACAAAATAGATCCATATGTCTTGGAGGTTCACAAGACTTACAAAAACATAAGATAGAAATTTTATGATAAATCTGGAAAGACAGATGAAGTATGTAAAAACAGAAGGGAAAAAAATACACACACCATATGATTTTGTGAATCCTCAAGAGTGTAACTGGAATATATTATGAGTTCAACAATAAACAGCTTCAAGAATAGCATGAGGATCAACAACAGGGCCAAGGCACTAGGCCCTGTGCCACCAACCATATCCTCCTCCCTTTTTTCTACATCTATAAATTGTGTATTTATAGATTTACAATGGTCTGCCAGAAAGGCTAGACTCTCGAATATCTCCATAGGCAAGGATTTCATTACAATCCAAAGGAATAGGGAGTTTCTGTTTCTAATTTATTACAATAACAAGAAAAATTTACATAATACTCGACTGATATTTATTGATTCTAACAAAATTGTGAACGTGGTATTTTTTAATCCTGAACTGTAGGTGAAGAAGTACAGGGTCTACTGATATTATCTTAACTACTTGAGTAACTTTTGCCGAGGTTCCTGTAATGCTTCCAACTGTCTCTTGAATGCTATTTGGTACCTTGTTGAAATGTGCTAGTACTGAGAGTAATGGTGGCACCGGTTTAATGGAAATATGTTCTGGAGGAGTTCTACTACTGTTTTCCTTCTAAATGGTGGAAACCCAAAATCTTTTGGATAAAATGGCGGAGAAAAAGGCAGGGTCGACGTCATTAACACAAAGCGAAGAATGGGGGGGGGGTATGTAAGCGATAAGTAGTTTGAATGAAGGGGGGTGCGAAATGATGAGAGAAAGACATGTTGCAGTGGGGTCGGATCATAACACTGCCTATTTCTGACCCCCCAGCTATGTTAAAGCTAGAATGGGAGAAGGTGGTCGAAAAAAAACAAGAGTCGTTGATTAAAGAAGTGGGAAAGATCTCAAGGCGGAATAGGCAGCAGGATATATCACAATTCGAGAATAAGAGGAGTTAATCATAAAACATAAAAGTTAAGTTTTGTGGATTACGAATTGCAATGGGAGGTGAGATGACGTGGCAGGGAGGGGTGATCCCACTTTATATCGCAATCGGGTAAAGGAGGTGGAAGTAAGTAGAGAAGGTAAATAATGTTGCGATCTTGCGATGCAATGGATATCGCACATCGCATGTGATAAGATATTGCGGTGATCACAAGAATTAAAGGTTGGCGAAGTGCGATATGTTATAATTTCTGAAGTTGCGACGTGCAAAATGATATATTCGCTGATATGTGAAGTAGAATGTTTTGCGATGCACGCTGAGGCACTAAAAGAAAGAGTTTGATTTTGTGAAAGGAGAAAGGTAAGGTTAAGTGTTAATTGCACCTGAATCATAATAAAAAAGGTTTATAAAGTATTCAAGGCGTATCAAAGGGAAATATGGGTCCCACGATTATCGCATCGGGAAATTTATGAAGCGGCAAGTGAGATACGAAATGGTAAAGAATGCGAAGTTGTGCAAATGCGAACAAAGGTGATGTGGAAAAGGGAGGTGGTCCCAGCAGTCTTGCAAATTGCATTTCAGGGGTTTGGAAGAGGTAATGAAAGGAGTTTGCAATATGTCAATGCGAAAATTAATATGGGTGTGTGGTAATGATATTACATATATCATATGTAATATGATATATGGAAAGGTTTGTGGGATACGACAATTGTTTTGTAAATGACGTTTGGAGTTGTGAAATGCTGATTGCAATGAAAGGTAAGGGTTTCCATATGTTTGAGTTTGAAAAGTGACATATATGATATATATTAGAGGTTGGATGTGGGGGGCAGAGTTGCGGTAGATGACATAAGTGGTAAGTTTTAAGGGATATATGATACGATTGTTAGTGGGTGGGTGGAGATGATTTTTTTTTTAAACTATAAAACTTGAATTTTAATAGTTAAAGAGGGGTTTCGAAAGAATTGAATCATAAGGAGCTAGAGGCCAAAAAAAAATGACGGAGAGGGCAGCTTTGAAGGTAATCAAAACCATTGCTAACAACATCCATATGATGTATCTTCCATCCCATCTGCGCTGAAAGTGATAGAATTGATATGATTGAAGAGTACCTTGCTACTAGAGAAAAATTATCCTCGTAATCAATTCCCTCCACCCGAGGGAACTCCTCGGCCACAAATATGGCCTTGTGTTTCTCGACACTCCCATATGTTGCTTTCTCCACCTTGTAGATCCACATAGAACCTACAAATGACTTGTCCTCTGGCCTCGGGACAACTTCCCAAGCACTGTTCCTGATAATGGAATCATATTCCTCTACCACGGAATCAACCCACACTGGTTGTTGCAATGATTCCTGGAATGAAGATGGCTAAGTCTCTACACTCTCACTCATCAGATCCATGTAGATAGTGTACCGATCTAGTGACCTCCTCTGCCTATGCCATGATGTGGGTTCTCCCACATTCTCTCTAGAATCATGCATCAATCTGTCAGCCTCTTTGGTGTGCTTCCTTCCATCTCTGGATTTCTCTACATGAGTGGGTGCTTCCACTCTCTGCACCTCTACTTGTGGATGCTCTAAAACATCTTGAGGTTCTTCCTTTAGAGCTAAAATATCCTCATATGCATGCAAATGAAGCTCCCTCTCAAGGGAATATCTCATGGCCTTCTCTCCATCGAAATTCACATCTCTATGAACAACTGTCATCCTGTGAGATGGAAGGTACACCCGATAGTTGTGAGGTGTATCAGTTACCCCAAAAATATGCCCAACTCTGCTGTTGGTTCTACATTTTTCCTTGCATATTTGGAAACATGATAGTAAAATTATGAACCGAAGATCCTTAAGTGTGCCACATCTGGTTTCTTACCTAAAAAACCGTCTTCTGGTGTACTCATTCCGATAATCTGGCGAGGACTCCTGTTCTATACATATACCGCTATGTTGCATGCTTTAACCCACAAGTGAAATGGTAGGCCTTGATCATGAAACATCGCCTATGCAACTCCAATGATACTTTTGTTCTTCCTTTCAAAAACCCCATTCTGTTGTGGATTATGGGGTGCTATTAATTCCTGTCGAATGTCTTCTGATGCACATAAGTTATTGAACTCATTTGAAACATATTATCCACCGTTATCGCTCTTGAGAGCCTTCACTTTCCTTCTTGTGTCTTTATCAACAATTTCTTTAACTTCATAAAATTTTGATAATTTCTGATCTTTCTTCTGCATGAATAATATCCAACATCTATGTGAGAAATTATCTACAAATATCACATAATACCTGTGCTTTGCCATGGAGGTTGTCGAGAATGTTCCACACACATATAAGTTAAATATTTCAAGGATCGCTTACGCTCGATTGTCCTTATCATGAAAGGTGGATTTGGTGTAATTCCCCAATGTACACCCTTTGTATGTATCTCACTGCTCTAGTGCACCCTTGGTAAGTCCTGTATAATTTTTTTGCACGATTTTCAAAGCTACATGGTGCAAATGGCTAGGTCGCCTATGCGATAATTCACCAATGTCTTGGCTCTGCACCTTCTTTGCTTTCATGCTTAAAGCAAGAAAATATTCTACATCCAATTTGTAGAGTTTCTTCACCCGAACCTAGATACGCTTCACTTTTCCCGTGGATATGTGACGCCTTTTCTAAATATCACATCGTAGGCACGATATTCCAACATAAAAACTTAAACTAAGTTATTCTTCAAATTCAGAACATACATGAGATATTTTAATGTGAGAGGAGAACAAAAATCCCTTTTAAAAGTAACAGTACCAATACTAGTCATGCTATACCTTCCATCATCTCCCATATCGATGTGCATCTGTAGGTCCTTCTTCTCCAAGTCTCTGAAAAATTATTTTTTGTCGGTCATATGGAATGAGGTACCACTATCCAAATACCACACACTACCCATAACCGATGTCACCATGAATGCAATGAGGGTGAAATCCAACTCGAATTGTGAAGCAATAGCTTCACCTACTACTCCTCTAGAGGGATTATTTCCGACCTTCTTGTGCAGACACTTCGTGGCATAATGTCCCAGCTCATGACAACGAAAACATTTAATATTCGACAAGTCCTTCTTCTTGCCCTCCTGACTAGAATATCCTTTGGATTGGTATTTCTTCCCTTTCCATCTAAGGCACAATTATCCTCATTATCATGCTTGGATGAGGTTCTATTTCAGGTGTTTTTCCTTATCTCTTCTTGCATGAAGTTAGACCACAAACGATCCCACTCTGGTATCATCTCCCTCCCATTTAACAAATCCCGTTAGCTATGCCATCTCTTGGAAAGGCTTAGAAGTGCTAGGTTTTCTAGATAATATTAAAAAACAATAACAACAACACTCTCAAGATCATCCTGACATTGGGTGAACTTGCTCAAGTACTATGGTATTGTGTCGCCCCTTTCCGTCTTGATTTTTCAAATCTTGTCCTTCAGTGTCAACTTCCTGTGGTCACTGCTGTTATGAAACAAGTCTATCAAGGCTCTCCACATTTCATATGGAGTCTCGTTCCCATGAAGGTTCGATACAATATGATCTCTAACTCCTACCAGTAAGATCCTTATTTCCTTTGCTACATTCTTCTTCCATTCTACTAGATTTTGTGCATCAACAATTGCTGTCCTTGGAACATTTCTATCATTGTATTCCTTTGACCCATTATATTCCTTGAATTCTTCCATCCGGCCCTTCCAAGAAATGTAATTCGATATACCCTCAAGGGAACACTCGAGCCTCAGACCATAAAACACCATCTTAATCCTGCCGCTAGTTCTGAAGAATAAATCTGCAAAACTCGTTCCACCTGCAAAGAGAAATTTGTATCCTTATATTCTATAGTGATTTTAGCTCATACCATGTAGAAATTCCTTGTAGATTCAAAATGATAATTGTAATTTACTAAAACAATAGACTTGAATATACTCTACTCATCAGCAGAAACAATTAAACGATCGTGAAATCATGAAGCATACAAGAGAAATAATTCAATCAACACATTACACAATGATTTCCTCGGGAAAGCCACAGTTAAAAACCCATGGTAACTGTATATTTCATTAGTAAAAAAATATGAGAATATTACAATGCTTTTCTCAAGCCTGAGCAACCTTTGCACTATCTCTATCTATCTCACTGCTTCCTAGAGAAGCCTTGGAAAATACTTAACCAATTTTTTTCTTTCCCAAGTCCCTATTTCCTTGCATTGTTTCCTTGCGAATTAGCCCCTATTAATTAGGGAAATTCCTCATCCACAAATACGCAATACATCATAGGCCTTCCTCTGATTGTATGCACCACCTGTACAATTTGTATGATTATACAATTGATAATACACTACCCTTGAATTCCAATTTAAATTGGGTAACTCGTAGATCTTGCATGCATGAATTATTTATGGCTAATTTATCAATTAACTGGCTGATCACAGAGTACACACCCTACTACTAGACCTCCCACTAGTTCCTCCAACAATTGTAACTAGTTTAACTGATTTTAACTCAGATACACTGAATTAATTAATTACAACTCAAAATAAACTCAACCAGGGCTCCTAAAAAGTAGGAACCACTCTACATGACTCAAGTTAGACCCTCAACTCAAATTAACTGAACAAACCAAGTAAAAATAACTTAGTTATTTTGTACAAGTTTTCATGTGATGTGGAATTACTATTTTCTTCTAATTTAATTCAAGGGAAAATTAAATTAGAATATTTCTTCGTGCCATTTTCAACATTGGCCATCCACATAAATGGATAATCCTAGGAGAAAATTCTTCTCCTATGATATAGCTTTCTAGTCAAAAATTTGATATCATGATCCATAGATAGCCAATATTAGATTCCTCTCACCTATTCGTGCTTAGTACATATTTATCTAGCCTACTCATCCGATGAATATGGGTTAACTATTGTGAGGTACATTAACCAATTTTTTATCCAAGGGATTATGTCCAATGTTTAAGGAATTATAGTATGGATCACAGGTTGAAATTGGATTATAGACCACTATTGGTTATGTATTTGTTTCCTTACTTCACCTTGGTGGTTATTATTTTACCATAGTCCAGTGTGAACGTCCTTAGGGCCTCTCTTTCATTTTCTAGGAGGGGAACAAATAAGAGGCTTTGATGGTGGTATCGTTCCATGTTATTCACACTTGTCATCATTCCCCCCATTTTTTCATCCCATATTTTGATTTATTTTCATCAGTCACTTGTACTGGTTTCCTATTGGCCTTTTCCTATGAGAATAAGGGCCTAAATATACTCGAGGTTGATGAATTTGTAAGAAGATAAAAAGTATAAGCCAAATATCAAAATGAAAAATGGTGTAAAGGGATGAAAAGAAATAAAAATCTAATTATGTCTTGAGCTCTACCCCCTATTATGTAGCTACTTGACCCTAAGAGTATACTTGCATATCACATCTATCAAAGTAAAAGGAAGTCTTATAGAAATTGTCTACCTCGATGAGGCGATAAATTTCCCATCATTAAAGGGGGATTATATCATTACTATTACATGAAAAACCAATGAAGCTTTCTAAACAAGGTATGATTAAAAAAAAAAAGAGAGATAAAGGAAAATATGTGGGCTTGGAAAAGAAAAGGTGAGAGAAGGTAACTCTAGTAGCTAATCAATCCCTCTACAATTATGATCATGGAAAATGGTTTTACGTAATCTAGTATAAGACTATGATAACTTTTATGAAGTAAAACCAAAACAATAACACATATCACTTGTACCTACCATTTGAAAGGGCTGACCTTGGCACTATTCCTCCCTTTAGGGTGGGAAATACTTATAAGGTTATGTGGCAATCCTTACATACCTAAGTAAACCTATTCACAATCATAAGCTAGTAAGAAATTTGAATATGAAACTTGCCAATGGCTTTGATGCTTTGAAATTGAATATGGTCCACCTTGATGCTCTCATGGTTCTTATACCCATGATGTTCATTACACTTTATTTTTGAGTATTTGTTATATAATTCTTCCAGGTGCATCCAAAATCACTTGAGAGATTATATTATGCTTCAACATTTTTCCATAGATGTCCAACCATTTTGATGATGACACAGGGCACATTGATAGGGGTGTTTGTAAGAACCCTTTTGTTGCACCCCATGTAAATATAACTATGTGAATTTGTTTATATAAATTATGTAAAAATGAAATTGGTGACTAAGCTGAAGAGAGGAAATAGATTCATAGATATGAGGAGGAGAGGTTTCTTGTGATGTGATTAACCTAGGCCACACCCACCTCATTTATTTCCATTCTACCTATCACCCTGATGAATTGAATGGACTGCCTAAACATGCAATGAAGTTTTGGAAATGGGCAACCTAAGTGGAGAATCATGCCCATACCATCCTCTTCCTCATGTGACAAAATAGAGATGGAGGATGATTATTCATAAAAGGAGAGGTCAACATGCAAATGAAGCTATGAGGGGAAAAGAATGCGAAGGGAGAACAAAAGAGAGAGAGTGAAGAGAAAGGATGCAGATGGGAGAAAATCATGTAGGAGAGGAAACACTCAAGCAACAAAAACAAAAGAAGAAAAAATCTTGAACTAGTGCTTTGTGATTAGGGGAATTGTTCCCTATGATTTTGTTGAGGCCATGGTTGTGTTCTTAAGTTGATTGGATAGTGTTGGCTCAATAGATATTTGAATCACTTAGTGATTTTTGAGTAAGTTGATAAACCAATAAGTGCTTGCTGGACAAGATGATAAACCACTTAGTTCTTACTAAATGGGCTGATAAACCACTTGGGTGCTTGTTGGAATATTGATAAACCACTGGGAAAGTGAGCTGAGTCACCGTGGTTCTTGTTGAAAAGTGTTGATAAATCACTAAGTGTTTGTTGAGGAAGCTAGTAAACCACTTAGGGCTTGCTAAGTAAGCTAATAAACCACCTGGACAACGTGACATATAATTTTGCAGTGATTGCATTAAAAATATAGATGAGAAACCACCTATATATTGTATTCAATCTCCTGGAACTGAGCAATACTTCAAGTGAACTTTGGGTGAATCCCCGTGATTGATTTTAAAGAGGTAGAGATTCATTATGGTGCTTATTTACAGAGATAAGTTGATAAAATAACTAGACAATGGATTCCTTCTCTTGTTATATTTGATTGAATTCTCGGTGTGAAATTCCCTTGAGAAAGTAACTCCTCAGATTTTGAATTCGACTTAGGGGTGGTTAGGCTTATCAAAATTCGGCTTAGGGGTGGTTGTAGAAAAATAAATGGTTCCTATTGAGCAATATTTCTTAGTTAAATTGAAAACAATATTTGTCAAAATTCCTTTATTACAAGCTATCAAAGAAATTCCAATTTGTGCTAAAACAATTATGGAATATTGTTTGAAATCTAAGAGAAAGAATAAAGATCCAAGTACAATACATGTCATTGATCATTTAGCTAGCCTTATGTCAAAGTCAATTTAAACTAAAAAATATTTATATCTTGGCATCCCACTAGTTACTATTACAATTGGCAATTTTTTAATTCCAAATAATTTAATTAATTTAGGCGAAACAATCAATTTTATGACCATGGACACAATGCAAAGTTCAAATATACACAATCTTCAACAAATACCTACAATAATTGAATTATATGGTAGATCAAGAATCAAATCGAAATATGTAATTGGGGATTTAATAGTCTCCTTGAATTCTTGGGAATATCCAGTATAATTTCTAGTTCTACAACCCAAATCAAACCTAGGTGGACATCCCCTTATCCCTGGAATACCATGAATGGCTAAAATTGATGCATTCATTGGATCTAGATCAAGACAAATGACAGTCCCTAAAGGAAATGAAAGTAAAAAAATAACACTACATGATCCCCAAGCTAAAACTTTGAATGAAATAGAATAATTATCACGGAATGAAGAAACATATTCAAAAGAAGAAATTATCCAACCAATATTTACTATTAATCAAGCTATTTATTTTGGGGAAGAATCAAATGAAAATTTGTTAGATGACTTCATTTGTACTAATCCCAATATTTGAGAATACTTAAGGACAATTCAATATGTTGCAACAATGAAAATATGTTAGAACAACAATTTCAAGAGAATTGTGCAATAAATTCTTTAAAATATTCTTTTAAAACAAATTTTTCCTATAAATTCAACGTTCCATTCAAAATATAAAATTATTGAACTTGAAGTAGGAAAAAATGTAAACATTACTTCTACACTGTAAGCATCGCAAGAGGATAAATTAATTCACGTGCTAAAAATGTAGGTTTTAACCCTGTATAGAAATGGCCTGCAAACGAATTCTTAAAAACAAAAAATAACAATGTTGAGAACATAAACATGAAACACATATATACAAATATTTTATTCTGGATCCCAAAACCAAGACTACCAGATTGATTTTTCATTATATTCCTTTCAATGTTACAATAAATATATATACATGTCGAAGCATTCATAAACCCCAATCCCTTAACCCTAGATTAGACCATAATCATAGTTCCCTTGACTGGATATATCAAATACCATGGACATAAAACCATCATACCCAAAACCATGTGCAAAACCAATGTAGAAAACCATAGGTAGGTCTCCCCACCTAATATAGGGTCCAATTTTTTTTTTCCCAGGGCCCTGCCTCGGACCCCATGTAGGGGGGCTTCCGCTCCCCTACAAACCCCCCAATAGGGGGGGCTACTTCCCTCCCTGCTATTCCCAACACAATGAATAGGGGGGATGTCACCCCCCGTGTGACCCCCCCACGCATGTGACCAATCATGCAAATATTATAACACACACCCATCATTCTCCCACTTGTTGTTTTATTTTCCACACAGGAGAGGTTAGTCATTGGTCCAGCCCAAAAACACCCATTGATTTTATACACGAAGATAACTTCTCAGTTCTCACAAAATTTGTCAAATCATCTGCAACATTCTTCAAAGTGTCTATCTTTACCGACACCACCTTTTTGTCCTCAACCATATCCCTCACAAAGTGATACTGAAAATCAGTGTGCTTTTTCTTCGAATGATAAGCAATGTTCTTTGCCAAGAAAATTTCACTTTGGTTGTCACAGTCTATCCTTATATCTCACTCTACCAACCCCATACTAGAACACAATCTCTGCAACCAAACTGCTTCCTTGCTTGGATGAGTGGTTGCCATGTATTCAACCTCTATAGTTGAAAGAGACACTACATACTATCTTTTTATCTTCTTAGGCATTCTTTTGGGATTCCGATCCTCGAAAAGTCCATTATTCCGGCATCGGGTATAGTGGGCCCCGGGAGTCGTTATCCTGCTGGTAACCGCGACGTCTACGCTCTGTTAGTGCCCCTCCGTTACTCCGTTCGTCAACACTCCGTCCATCAACAAGCTGGCTGCATGCAGGTATTAATGGCGCTGCCAACTCCACCACCCTTCCCAGCTCCCACTGCCCGTGAAACAGATTTCAAAATTGATTTTCAAATGTCTGAAACGTTCTCTGAAGCCCAGCAACATTCTCTGAAGCCCAGAGCACGAGCAGAACAGCAGAACAACAGCTTGAAACCTTAATCGATCGCTGCCCAGGTACGTGATTTGTGTGTACGCCTATGTGGAAGGCTCATCCATTAAAATGATTGTAAATATTGACGTGCTTCCTGAAAAAGCTTTTGTTTGAACTTATCAAAATCGGAGAGTTTGTAAGAGCGTGATCTTCCACTGTCAGACTCATAATTGGATTCAGAATGTTGTGTTTTAACCAATGTTTCATCTTTCTTAACATTACTGGAGTTACTGGAATAAGAAGCATCTTGGTTGCTCCTCTCAAATATCCTTTTTCCATAACTTTCATGTTTTTCTTGCCTCGTAGTAACAGGAGGCTTAGACATGCCATTAACATTTGCAACAGCACCAACCCTCCCAACTTGAGGACCAGAATGCTTCAGGTTTGCAAACTTAATCTTTGGTTTTGGATGCACTTTAGACAAACCACATTGAGATGATAGTGACTAGGTTCTCTTTTTACCATATATATTTATTCTACAAGATATCGATTACTCTTTGGATTCTCATCTGTGTTTCCAATCCTGCAAGTGCGGATCAAAATTTCCATTTGCACTATGTCAACCATTTTAGCCCCAACACCACAGGAAACGGACTTCCAGTTATTGATAGAGCTAGTGTATGGTTGAATCAGAATCAAAGAGACACCGCATTATATAATACACTGCATTCCTATAATTTATAAGGCATGCTACATATTTCAGATTTTGTATTATATGCTTTGTAAACCTTTTTTTCTCCAATACAGTTATCACGGGAAACAGACTTCCAGATATTGAAAGAGCTAGTGTCTATGGTGGGATCAAAATCAAGACGAATTTGTCAAATACACTGCATTTCTATCATTTATAAGGCATGCCAAATATTTGAGATTCTGTTGTATATGGCTTGGAAACCGATTTGCTAGTACGCCTATCCTATAATTTTCAGAAGTGCGGTGTCCATATCCCTTCTTATTTTCCTGACTATTGAAACTCAGGTATCATTTTTTCCTTTTCTGATTTTAAATAATTAAATATGGAACACGAGATTTTCAAAGAAGAACAGCAACTGCAGACAATCATTTCTTACAAGCAGGAAAACATGAAGAAAAATTGCAGCATTCACTTGAGATGGATAAATAACAATCAACTTAAAACAAGCAAGAAACAATGCTTACAATTTTTATGTTTTGAGATTTCATGGTTGTTCTACTTTAAGTTATGGTTCTTCACAATGAATTCTTAAAATTTACAAATTTCATCTTCTGCAATTCAGTTTCTTTCCATTTTGTGTTGGGATTCTTATCCACAATTTTTTCAATTTCCACTATCCTTTCCAGCCAACATACTAAAGTGGCTATGAGTTAATGAAAGAATTTGTCTCAGCAATAATATTATCAGTCTTCTCTTGAAAACTAGGTGAGGTGATCTTGTAAATTAAACTATTCCAAAAAATATCGGAGCATCCGAACTTTACACAGGTTTGAAATGAGGTTCATTTATGAGAGGTATTGAATATGATGATATATTAATTTGAATGAGAAGGTAGGCCAACCTTGAGAGGGCCCAATTCATTGAGGAATCCTGATTTGAAAATTGAGTGTAATTTACCCATTAATCGAATGTTTCCTGGTAAAGGGTCCGATTCATTGATTGCAGAATTGGACCATAAAAAGCTTATTATTCGAAAAGCACAGAAGGTTGGTAGATTGGGAAATCTGAACTTTGCGAAATGAATGTGCTTCACCAGGTTGGTAGTGGCTATTTATGTCGTCAAATGATTTAAGAGAATGGTCTGATTTCTAAATCAATTCATTGTCAACCAATCGGTCATTCACTATAGAAATCACACCATTAAGGAGTAAGCTATAATCTATATGAATCTATAAAGGAGAATCGGTAAAGTGAGGGGCATGCACTATATGAAAATGAGAATCTTGTTGTTAGGTAAGAACGTCTGATGCAAATGTGCTATGGTATCTAGCATCAAAGGAACAAAGAATTACCATGCAGATATGTAGAAAACCAGATTTTCAATGAAAAGTTATATATAATAACCCATAGCAATAAAATAGTCATAAGGATGACGTAGGCTTTGCTGAAAATTGTCTTCTTGAAATGGTTTGACAGAGACAGATCACAGATTCCTAGCTACTCTCAAATTGTTTTTTCTGCTAGATTTGGTGGCTAATATAACTTGTGAAGCCTGGGAGCATTGCCACATTCCAGACTGAAATATTATTTATTTATTTTGTAATTTCTTGAATTAAATTTTCAATTTTGTGTGTTGAAACACTGTCCTTTGGCACCCTGATTGCCTCACACTGGTCATTGGGACCAGTTCAGCAACCAAACAGAAGCGGTCCCTGAACTGGTTCAAAGACTGGTTCACTGCATTTAGTGGTTGAACTGGTCAGTTCCGGTTCTGGTTTGGACAGCTTTAAAAACACTCGGTCTAAAAATCTTAACAAGATACCTGTTCTGCAACGTTCCCTGCATTTGCATAAGCTTCTTGGCTCTTAGATGTCAATCCTGTGATCGTGTAAGCATGAGGAACCCAGGATCACCAAACCCAGGTACAGGAAATTCAGGGCATGCTACAAGCACAAAGCAAACACATACCTATCAATGATTAATCATTATAACTGAAGGAACTGTCCAACTAATCGTGTCTAAATGAAACCTTAAAAGTAATCCAACACAAACCTTAGAAACTTCATCCACCACTTTGGTAGGATTTCTCTGATTTTTTTCCAAATCCATTGATCAACTCTCCGAAGAACACAAAGAAGACAGGCATGGCTGCACCATGGATGACTGCACCTATCGTTCCCACGAACATGAGCAAATAGTCATATTTATCAGCAAAAGAAAAGAGCTTGTAAAATGGAACACACAGCTCAGTTTTCTTCTTTTTCTTGACCTGAATAGCATCATCATTCATCTCCTTGCAGCTGCTTTTTGACACATTTGATGCTCTATCAGATACATCCACAGAACCCAACTGAAGATGCCCAACTTCGCCCATGGGCTAAAGCTACTCTGACAATCTCATTGTCTAGCATATGGGCATTTTGTTAAAACAATGCTATCTCAATGCTATATGGGCATTTTGTTAAACCAATGCACAATTAATCTTTGTTTCTCTAAACCATGTCTCACAGCGAGCATTGAGAAATTCACATTTTGCCTTATCAGCTGTCATTATGGGCATCCAATTCACTATAATTCAGGGCATCCACAGATCCAATGGCTGCACAGAGATCCAATGGTGCATATACAGTGGCAAACTGAGAAAATACTCTGCATCCCAGTGGCAAACTATAGCAAATACTCTGCATCCACTTACAAAAACAATAATGCTATGAAACTAATAATGCTTACCTTGTAAGCAAACCAATAAACATAGTAAACATGGTAAGACAATGTTATGTTATAGTTTTTATATGATGTAATACAAATCACTTACCAAGTTGTAAAAAATTAAAAAAAAGGACAAAACATAGCATATTCAAATACACTAAACAATCATTCTCATCGTAATTGACATTTAGTGCAGTCACAAAATAGCTAAAATCCTTTACAACCCGTTACAGTTGGCGAAGTGTGTGTTGAAGCAAATATTTGGCCCCCATTGAGAAAGCATGCATATGCAATTAAAACCTCCAAACTACTTTATCTGTGCAATGAAACATACTGGTGCATCACATAAAATTGTTACTAATATTGTTGATTTGGGCTAAGAACCTGAGAGTTATTATCTCTGGACCGAAATGACCAAGCTTCATGAAATATGCTATCTATTCCCCTCAGAACCAGGAATGCAGGAGGTTGTGTGGGCAGTTTGGTCATTTTCCAAATTTTATTTCCTTTGTTTGCCTTGAGAGATTATTTATAGAAGAGCTTACTAATCTGGGGTATACAATAAAGAGAGCAGACCAAACTTAATCTTGAATACTTGACCTTGATAGATAAATAAGCCTGAGAAAATACGCTGAAAGGAGCTCTTTCAAAACGAACTCCAAAGTACTGCAGTGAATCAAAAGCCTCTTTACTGCACTGCAGATTACAGAGATACACTATCTCAAAAGTATAAGAACCCTCCCTCTTTACTGTACTGCAGATTACATAGATATACTCCCTCAAAATTATAAGAACCCTCCTTTACTGTAGTGCATATTAAAGAGGTATTTTTCTGAGAAAAACATAATAAAGTGTTTGTAAAACCCTTTGACAGAATACTCCCTGAAAATAATTTAAGAACTGTTACCATTTGTAATGGAAGGTTAAAGAAGAAATCTATTTTGTAAAATTTTCTTGTAATAAAAGCAGGGGTAACCTTACAAGAATTAGAAGTAATGGGATGATTAGATCTCATAGAATAAATACATATTTCCATTACAATATCTTTAATCTTTCACCTGGTATTGGACACAAATCATCAGTGAAACCAAGGAAACTTAAGCATAGGGAGAAAGTTACCATAAAAATTGTGTCATCCCAGTAAAAATTGTAGCTTCAAGTTCGTGATTAACGGAAAGAATCCAGCTTTGATGGCAAACATTTTCCTATACTTCCCCATTCATGTCGGGGCATTAATTATATAAGTGTTGAAGGAAGCACTTTCTTTGTAAGACATAATAACATTTACAAAAAAAAGGAAAAGTCCCCTATTATTGGATGCCAGTGTTGTAGTAACATTTCTATTTACCTTAACATAAAGAGTCATTACATTGTCAAAACAAAGCTTCCCAAGCTCTGTTATTTAACCTTTATTTATAAATGCAACTATTAATTCTCTTTTATAACTTTATTTTTTAGATTCAGCTTCCTAATATGTTTCTACATTTTTTGCAGACATTGACAGAACATGGAAAAGAAATGGAAGACTATAATGTGCCTTGAGGTGCAAGACCCAAAAGAGAAAATCATATTTTCTAGTAAAGATTTATTTTGGTCTGAAGTATACAAGACGAACATGAATATTGACCGAGTTGCAAAAATTCCTACAAAACGAATTACTGATTGTATTCAAGGAGAGGAATCAAATCCAGATGCTCCATGTACCTTCCAGCGTCGAAAAAGCAAACCTCCAAGCTCAAGGCCTAGTGATTCCTTACAATGGGAACTGTAAGTATTTTAGAAAAGCCTTGTTTAGATCTTGATATTAATAGTTCTTTATCATTTGTCATATGTGTTGACATTCAAAATTTATTTTGTAGTTATACTTGCTCATATGGTCCAAACAACAAGAGAGCAGAATGTAAAACCAAACCAAGACGTACTATTGTCAAAAAGAGGGGTTGTCAATGCCATTTTACTATAAAGGTCATGGTTGAAGATCCTGATGTTGAAATAATAACATACAACATGTATGATCATGAAGATGGGCAAGGATGGCCTTGTCATGGAAAACGCGACACTTTAGGTGATGATGGGCCTCAGAGGAAGCCAAGACTTTCAAGGGACATGATTTCTTATATAGAAAGTTGCTTTTTTCTTCAAGTGCCAATTGATTCTGTTTGTAAAATACATATTAAGAAATATACTAACATACATGCCATAGCTCGGGATAGGGATTTTTTCTTACGCATAAGAGATATTGTAAACATCTATAATCGTTTGGCAACAGAAAATTACCAACTTCATTGCAAAGATGAAATGAGTGTGAATCTCTGGTATGAAAAACACCATAATGATTTCTTCTTCTACCAAAAGCCCAATGGTGGAGAGATCCCTTTTATAGCCGGAATACATACTAAATGGATGCTGGAAACTATGGTTAAGTTATCCCACAATAGCTTGATAGCCATGGACTCAACATTCAGTACAAATAAATACGGGGTGAGTATTTTTGCAATGATTGTTTCAATAAAATCATTTTGGTTATAATGATTCAATATGATTAATGACTTTAAAATAAATTCATTTTTTTTAATTTGACAGTATTAATTGTACACACTCGAGGTGTTTGATGAGCAACAAAGTGGGGTTCCAGTTGCATGGGTGGTGATGTCACGTAATACATCACAAGATATAGCGGCATGGCTAGAGCACCTCATGCATAGATGTTTTCAACTTCGTTCTGACTAGAAGGTCAATGCCTTTATGGTTGATGATGCATTGGCTGAAATCGTTGCTTTGAGGTAACATCAATATTCTTATTTGACATTGCAAGTTACATTCATTGTAAATATTTCTCACTTAAAATGAATAAAATACGGCAGGCGAATCACCAGATGTGAAGTGATCTTGTGTATTTGGCATGTAAGGAGGGCTTGGCTAAAGAATGTTAATTGATTGGCCAGTAGTTCAGAAAAAGCAAAAGAGATGTTCAATGAACTTGGTTATATCATGAAAAGTTGTTCTAATGATGAAGTGGATGATGTAATTAATGGTTTTTTCACCAAGTTTGCAACTGAGGGGAAATTTTTGGACTATTTCCACAAGAATTGGGTTGCTGGTGACAAGATCCGTAAGTTTGCATGCTATTTTTTTTGTTCTTATGCTTTTTGTTTCATAACGAAAATATATATTTACTAATTGAGTTTTTACATTTAGGGATGTGGGTTAAAGGCTGCCGAGATTTTCCTCATGCAAATCAGGAGACAAATAATGCTGTTGAGTCATACCATGGTTATCTCAAGACAACATTTCTATGTGATAGACGAAATAAATGTTCTCATAGAATGGATTGACTATTTTATACTCTAATAAAACATGTTGAGCCATTTTATCGATTCAAGGAAATTCTGAAAAAAGGATATATGAACAACCACAAGAAAGAGATGCAGCTTGAATCATCAATGGAAAAGGTTCAAAGAATTCCAGATAGTGATTGCAGGCCTCATGAGAGCATATCTCATGCTTATTGGTTGAGGAGTCAAAGTAATTTTGATAAGAAATATCTTATCATATGGCATCGCACAAATTTTATCACTTGTAATTGCCCATATTCTTGGCAACATTTGCAAGCATGCCATAAAGGTAGATTGGATGCACTCCTCCTTAATGGAGTCAGACCCTTTATTGGATCTTGATACCACACCTAATACATTAAATGATGCTCCTGAGATAAGTATAGAGGCACCAAACCTTGATGCAGGTGCTAGCACAACTAATATGGATGATAACAATGCTGAAGAACTTAATTTGTTGAGAGAGGAGTTGTTTGGCTATCTAGACCTATTTCAGAATAGTCCTCCTTCTACTGTGAACAAAACAAAACAGTTGATTGATTTGGCTAAAAAATTTGTGGATGATGCTAATGACCTCCATATTATGGATTATGACTTCACCCTTGGGTTGGGTGCTTATGAGTCATCTTTGAAAAGGAATAAGAGTTTCTTTAATCCTAAAAAGAAAAATAAATTCAAGCTTGGATATTGATTTGAATGTCTCTGCATCCAAAGATGAACCATTTCAGTTTCAATATCTCAACAAGCGTGGCCGTCCTCGCTCCAACAATGCATCCTCTATTGTCCCAAGTAAGTTGTATAGAGGGATGAGTTGCTATGTGTTTTCTCTTAATTGTGTGCACTAGTTGTTGTTGAATAATCTAATGTAGTGTTTGAATGTTTGCAGGGGTGCAACATCCCAATATTGTGGCTTCACTTGAAGCACACAGACAAAACCCCCATGCCTCTATTTATCAATTCAGTCAAGGTGTGTATGATGGGACACCTAATTGATGTAGTCAATATTATGATGCCTGTATTAATTCACATGATATTATTTGCTCTGACGGAAATTTCATTGTTGGAGAACAGATACAACAACTTCTTCAATGGATCTCCCTCAATCCGAACATGATTTCCTCATTGGCAACACCCAAATTGGTGATTTTCCAGGTTTGTTGCTATGTGTTTGCACTTAAACGTGTGCACTGGTTGTTGTTGATGTTTTTAATGTAGTGTTTGAATGTTTGCAGGGGTGCACCATCCCAATATTGTGCCTTCACTTGAAGCACGTAGACAGAAGCACCATCTCTCTATTTATCAGTCCAGTCAGGTTGTGTTTGATGGGACACCTAATTGAAGTAGTTTGTATTTTGATGCATGTATTAATTCACATGATATTATTTGCTTTAATGTAAATTGCATTGTTATCTTACATATACAACAGCTTCTTCAATGGGTCTCCCTCCATCCGAACATTATTGTCTCATTGACAACACCAAAATTGGTGATTTTCCAGGTTTGTTGCTATGTGTTTGCTCTTAACTGTGTGCACTGGTTGTTGTTGATGTTTTTAATGTAGTGTTTGAATGTTTGCAGTAGTGAACCATCCCAATATTGTGCCTTCACTTGAAGCACATAGCCAAAATTGTCATCCCTTTATTTATCAATTCAGTCAAGGTGCGTTTGATGGGACAACTAATTGATGTAGTATGTATTTTGATGCATGTACTAATTCACATGATATTATTTGCTCTGACGGAAATTGCATTGTTATCTTACAGATACAACGACTTCTTCAATGGATCACCCTCCATCTGAACATGATTACCTCATTGAAAACACCCAAATTGGTGATTTTCCAGGTTTGTTGTTGTGTTTGCTCTTAACTGTGTGCACTGGTTGTTGTTGATGTTGTTAATGTAGTGTTTGAATGTTTGCAGGGGTGCATCATCCCAATATTGTGGCTTCACTTGAAGCACACACACAAAACCACCATCTCTCTATTTACGAGTTCATTCAAGGTGCATTTGATGGGACACCTACTTGATGTAGTCAGTATTATGATGCCTGTATTAATTCACATAATATTATTTTCTCTGATGAAAATTTCATTGTTATCTTAAAGATACAACAACTTCTTCAATGGATCACCCTCAATTCAAACATGATTGGCTAATTGACAACACAAAAATTGGTGATTTGTCAGGTTTTTTGCTATGTCTTTGTTCTTAGTTTTCTCGTAAATTGTGTACTGGTTGTTGTTGATGTTTCTAATGTGGTGTATTAATGTTTGCATATTGAACCAGGGCAGAATAAATCGGCATGGTTGAGGAAAGGACATAAAGGTTATCCAACTTGTAGGCTTCTCAAACAAGTTATGAGAGAAACTACAACGTATTCTTCTTTAATCTCCCACATACCAGAATTCATGTCATAAATGTCAATGCAATTGATGATGCTATTTTGTTGAGGATTATTGGTGTAGTGACCAACTTTTGTTACGTGTGATCCCTATCCAGGAGGAGTTGGTTCTTAGGGTTTTCTTGGTTTCCCTAACTAGGGTGATGAGAGCTTGAAATTGTTCCATCTTATGATAAGTTGAAAATATTTACATGTACTTCATCCTTTCTATATAAATAAAGTGTTTAGTGTTCCAATAATCGAGTACTTGCAAATTTGATAATGATCTTGTCTTCCCTTTCTTCATTGGGTAATTTCTTGCACTTTTTTTTTAATGACAATTTGACATGACAAACTACAATAAATCATTGTATACAACAAATACTGAATCCACATTTTTGCTTGATTGAAATTGATGTGAGTAGAATGTCAAAAATATGTATATAAGATTCTTAACCAATTAAATCATTCTTAAAATATGGCTCTTATCATCATGAGCTAACAGGTATATGAATCAGTCTTAAATTGCTCAGTTACTCTGTCCTAAATTTCCTATTCAGTTTACATGTGATACTACACCATCAAGATTGAAAGAGAAGGCTCGACCCTCCATACACTATGATTTGACTATGTTCTCGACACTACAAAGGTCAAGTTTTGTTTCGGTCTCATTCAAATACTATGATCCAACTTTGGTTTCAGGCTCCCATTCTCTGTATCACAGACATTCCTAATTTCTGTTCAATATTTGGCCCACAAGTTCAAAGCCCTGTGCATATTTTGGTGATCTAGTCCCTTTACTGTTTGATGAAAAGCTCAGTATAAATTTGACCTTTAATCTCAGAAATAATACACCTGTATTTGACCTCCATTTCTCCAGTATTGTGATATTGATTGAAGAAATTTTGTGACCATAAATCTGAAGATCATCAACATCATTGGTATCTTATCTGAACAATAGAGTTATTTGGCCTATTCTATGAGCTAGAGTGAATTATTTTGAAGTCTCGTTGACCTAACAATGAATTAGGTTTCAAAAGATGAAAGATCTGGTTGAAACTTGTATGGATTTTTGCAGCTCCCATTATCAACAAAGGAACAGTTGAGGGTTCTTGCGATCATTTGAAATAGATTGGTCTCCTCCATCCAAATCAATCAACTAATAGTACAATACTCCAAACTAAGCACATGGGTGCAAACAAAACTATCACAGTGGAAACAATATCCATAAAAGCATGCAACAACCATGTACCATTAGTCTATGAAATCTCCATTTGTGTCATCATGCAAGCCTCTAAATATATGTAAGGGGTAACACACCATACACTAGTTGATGTTTATTGGAGGTGAAGTTGTATGTTTATGAGAATTTCCATTACTGTTTGCACATTAATTGAATTGATTTTGATAGTAACGTATTTTTCTAATTGCTTCATTAATGTTGTTCATTCCACTCCAAGCCTCTTTTTCATCTTGCTACCTTGACTTCAAAGCCCGAAATATAAGACACTTGTCCTCTTGAGATACACATTCTTACAATGTAAAAATTGTACAATGTAAAGGGTAACACACCATATACTAGTTGATGGCTGTAGCTTACTGTTGTATATTAATGAAATGAAAATCCGGCAAACAATAAACTAAAACTCCATAGAAGTTTTGGCTCTTAAAAGTGGATTAAAACTAAGAAAAACTATGCCAAAACTAGGGGTAAATCTATGGCAAACTATGTATAAAAATGATTTTAAGTTCAGGAAACTAAAACAACCCATAGAAAAGCAAGATAGAACTCTGTTTTGAATGCTGGAAATGAAATTTATTACAGCAGGACAAAAAAATAGCACAAATCATGACACATCATCAACATATAGCCATTGATAGGGATATATCAATGTGGAAATGCAAGTACATGAGAAGCACTCTCCTAGGACAATGCATACAAAATGCCAAGATGCCATTTCAATGCCAAACAAATCTCAAAAACTGGGGTATTCCTCTAATTGAGTCAAGAATCACCACATATCATTTAATGTTTTGGAGGGCTAGATTATCATAAAACCATGTGGAAGTGTAGTGTTATCTACAAATGATGAGCAAATATACCAAACATAATGCTACTAGGTTGAAAGGATCCATGTGATGTAGGGTGCAACATCACCAAGTTAAGCATCTCATGAAAGATAAAAAATACCCACTAGAAGGCCGATCCATCAATGAAAAGTGTGCAACATGAGAGGAGCACCACTAACAAAGCCATGATGACCAATCCAAAAATGAAATAGATTGGTCTCCTCCATCCAAATCAATCAACTAATAGTACAATACTCCAAACTAAGCACATGGGTACAAGAAAAACTATCATAGTGGAAACAATATCCATAAAAGCATGCAACAACCATGTACCATTAGTCTATGAAATATCCATTTGTGTCATCATGCAAGCCTCTAAATATATGTAAGGGGTAACACACCATACACTAGTTGATGTTTATTGGAGGTGAAGTTGTATGTTTATGAGAATTTCCATTACTGTTTGCACATTAATTGAATTGATTTTGATAGTAACGCACTTTCCTAATTGCTTCATTAATGTTGTTCATTCCACTCCAAGCCTCTTTTTCAACTTGCTGCCTTGACTTCAAAGCCCGAAATGTAAGACATTTGTTTTCTTGAGATACACCTTCTTACAATGTAAAGGGTAACACACCATATACTAGTTGATGGCTGTAGCTTACTATTGTATATAAATGAAATGAAAATCCGGCAAACAGTGAACTAAAACTCCATGGAAGTTTTGGCTCTTAAAAGTAGATTAAAACTAAGAAAAACTATGCCAAAACTAGGGGTAAATCTATGGCAAACTATGTATAAAAATTATTTTAAGTTCCGGAAACTAAAACAACCCATAGAAAAGCAAGATAGAACTCTGTTTTGAATGTTGGAAATGAAAGTTATTACAGCAGGACAAAAAAACTAGCACAAATCATGACACATCATCGACATATAGCCATTGATAGGGATATATCAATGTGGAAATGCAAGTACATGAGAAGCACTCTCCTAGGACAATGCATACATAATGCCAAGATGCCATTTCAATGCCAAACAAATCTCAAAAACTGGGGTGTTCCTCTAATTGAGTCAAGAATCACCACATAACATTTAATGTTTTGGAGGGCTAGATTGAAATAAAACCATGTGGAAGTGTAGTGTTATCTACAAATGATGAGAAAATATGCCAAACATAACGTTAATAGGTTGAAAATATCCATGTGATGTAGGGTGCAACATCACCAAGTTAAGCATCTCATGAAAGATAAAAAATACCCACTAGAAGGCTGATCCATAAATGAAAAGTGTGCAACATGAGAGGAGCACCACTAACAAAGCCATGATGACCAATCCAAAAATGAAATAGATTGGTCTCCTCCATCCAAATCAATCAACTAATAGTACAATACTCCAAACTAAGCACATGGGTGCAAGCAAAACTATCATAGTGGAAACAATATCCATAAAAGCATGCAACAACCATGTACCCGTTGTCTATGATATATCCATTTGTGTCATCATGCAAGCCTCTAAATATATGTAAGGGGTAACACACCATACACTAGTTGATGTTTATTGGAGGTGAAGTTGTATGTTTATGAGAATTTCCATTACTGTTTGCTCATTAATTGAATTGATTTTGATCCACAGTGAAATTTACAAGCACATTGAGTGTAAATAACCTCAATAACCTTAAACTATTATATCACAAACCATGAAAATATTACATTTGTTCATATACATGGAATATCAAACATTTTTCCAAAAACTTGTCACCCATACAAAAGACTCCAATCATGGTTCTTCTTTAGTGAAAGAACCATGTCATGATAGCCCCAAGGAAAATGATCACAACAACACATTCACATATTGGGGAACTATGTTGATGCTGATCAATGACTTCTCTTGCAATAGATGATGATACGATGGCATCTCTGACACCTCCATCTATAGCTGACGTTCCTCTAGAAAGTATATCAGTGTACATCTTATGAATGTTTGCATGGTAATGTATGCTAAAAGATTGAAATTGAGAAATCCACATTATTGCTTCCTTGTAAAGCAGTTTGAGATTCGCTTTTCGAAGTTCAAAGATGCCTTTGATCTGATTGCATATGAGTTGCAAGTTTTTGAAAACTGTAATATCATTGACAACATAATTTTTTGCCTCCTTTAACCCCTCAACAAGGGCAATGTAGTAAGCTTCGTTGTTTGTTGTCCTCCCGTGCACTTCTATATTTCTATGCAACACATGATTTCTTGCCGCATTATGAAGCACATATTTTATAGTGGCTTCACCAGGATTAGGACGACAAGACACTTCGATGTACAACTCCCACTTTTGCACCATTATGTATGCTTAGAAGACTTGGAAAATAAAATAATATTAAATTCATATTAGACAAATAGGATTAGATTCCAAACAAAAGAAAGGGGATAGTGAAGTCATTACAAAATAAATAATGAACCAAACTAGAATAAAAACGTAACTGGATCTGGATGGTGAAGTCATAGATTCTATTATATCTTGAACTGCACTGCATTTCAGAACTATAATCTATGATTCAACTCTTAACAATTTATAGTGACAAACTAGAAATTCCCTTTAGAACTTGGAGTATTCAATGGTTATAAAGTTTAATAAGATTAAGAAAACCTTAATTTTTTTGAAGATTACAAAATTTTGGCAAACCTTGTGACATAATTATTATTCTAATATTTTTTTCCTTCATTATATTCCCTTAGATGTCTTTGTGCTAATTTTCATATTCAATGCACCCACTATACTATCGATATTCAATACATTGTTATACAGACACACAAAGTTGATGGCTCGTCAGACCCCCCTTTTCCTGGGCTATACAATGCACCTTGTTCTCTGGGTGTATTTGAATATGCTATGTTTTGTCTTTTTTTTTTTTTTTTTTATAACTTGGTAAGTGATTTGTATTACATCATATAAAAACTATAACATAACATTGTCTTACCATGTTTAATATGTTTACTGGTTTGCTTACAAGCTAAGCATTATTAGTTTCATAGCATTATTGTTTTTGTAAGTGGATGCAGAGTATTTGATGCAGTTTGCCACTGGGATGCAGAGTATTTTATGTATTTTTCCACTGTATATGCACTGTTGGATCTCTGTGCAGCCGTTGGATCTGTGGATGCCCTGAATTATAGTGAATTGGATGCCCACAATGACAGTTGATGGTGGAGGAAGCCTTCATGGTTGGCATTAATTGAGTATGTGTCCACCTGCTGCTGCTCTTATCTTGTTTTCAGATCCCTCTGGTGATTGCTTCCAGTCAGTTTGTTATAGGAGCAACAGAATCAAGTTATTAGCAGAGCTGCCCAGATGGCGAAATACCTGGAAATGGTGGATGCGGGTATAAGGATCGCTGCCAGGTTTAATTCTCACTGCCCTCAGACTTCGCATATGTATTATCATCCAACTTCCAACAACAACAATATTCACTGCAATGTACCTTGCTCCAAGAATGAGCCTGAGGGCACCTCCTCTTGTGCCCTGCAAGTTCCTGCATCTCCTGCACATTCAGTCCTTGAGATATTGTGTATAGCAGTCTAGGCTGCTGCAGCAGCAGCAATTACTGTGAGATCATATGTAATTGCTTGTGAATTTGGGCAGTGGGTGAATTGAATTCATGGTAATATTATACATATGGGTCACCAAATCAAAATCCAAGCCACATGTATGGTGAGTTGTAACTATCAAAATGTTAGATTTTGTGGTTTTAATTTGGCCCCCTTAGTTCTGAGCTTGAGATCTAAATAAATAAAATCTCTTTTCAGCCATCAGATTAAAGAAATTATGGATATTTTTTGAACAGTTAAATTAGGATTAGCTTTTTGACAAATTCTACATTCTCCTTTCAGTTATGGTTATACAATTTCACTGAACATTTTTGTTTAGATAACAGGGGAGGATGATGGATCTTATTGGTAAACTAATTTGAACAATTTATCATAGCAATAAATTGGTTTTGCATAGCACTGTAGAAGAATTGAAAAACCTAATTTTTGCATCGAATTTGAGCATTCAATACTTGGAATCCCTCTCTTCCTCCTTGTAGCTGGGAGTTGGGAAAATTGAAAATTAAGATTCAATACAGATAAATAAAAGATTAAAACAGCTGAATGCACAAATGGTTCCTAAATCCCAGCACTGTGAAGAAGATCCAAAATGTTCAAATGCAGCAATTACTGTGAGATCATATGTAATTGTTTGTGAATTTGGGCAGTGGGTGAATCAAATTCATGGTAATATTATACTTATGGGTCACCAAATCAAAATCCAAGCCACATGTATGGTGAGTTGTAACTATCAAAATGTTAGATTTTGTGGTTTTAATTTGCCCCCCTTAGTTCTGAGCTTGAGATCTAAATAAATAAAATCTCTTTTCAGCTATCAGATTAAAGAAACTATGGATATTTTTTAAACAGTTAAATTAGGATTAGCTTTTTGACAAATTCTACATTCTCCTTTCAGCTATGGTTATACAATTTCACTGAACATTTTTGGTTGGATAACAGGGGAGGATGATGGATCTTATTGGTAAACTAATTTGAACAATTTATCATAGCAATAAATTGGTTTTGCATAGCACTGTAGAAGAATTGAAAAACCTAATTTTTGCATCGAATTTGAGCATTCAATACTTGGAATCCCTCTCTTCCTCCTTGTAGCTGGGAGTTGGGAAAATTGAAAATGAAGATTCAATCTAGATAAATAAAAGATTAGAACAGCTGAATGCACAAATGGTTCCTAAATCCCATGAAAAACCACTAGAAGCAGAAACAATAATGAAAATTATATAACCATTCCCATTCAATATAATTAGATTCATTCAATATAATTAAACATAGAAAAAAAAAATCACTGGTTTTCATAATTCCTGCCCTCAGTTAGAAATGGAAAAACTGTTTACATCGTTCTGAAAAAAAAAATTTGATTATTATCTTAAATAATAAATAATCCGATGAACCACCACCAGAAACAATAATGAAAAGTATATCACCATTCTCATTCAATACAATTATACATAGCAAAACAAATCATTGTTCTCATAATTCCTGTCCTAAATTGGACATGGAAACACTTGTATTGAATTTACTATCTAGAAATTTATTTCAGTAGCCTTTTGGATGGGACAGCGTGTTTAGTACTCGCTCATCACACAGCTTACAACTTGAGGCACGAAGATTCACCAATTATATAAATAAGTATGCAAGTGTTCCAAGGACACCAATGTTTTTACAGTATGCTCTTCACATTCACACGATCTGATGCCTACAAGACACCAATGTGTTTACAGTATGCTCTTCAAATTCACACGATCTGATGCCTACAAGTATTCCAAAGATATCATTGTCTTTACACTAGGCAGCTTCTGCAAATTCTTGCACTCTAATTAGTAGGTGGATATGTTGGAGGTTTGTCAAGTTACCAAATGGATCTGGTAGTCTTTCCAAACCTTGCACTATGACCAAGGCAGCAGCTCGATGGGTTGGAGCCAGGAGTTTAGTCAAGTTGTTAAAAGAAATTGACCAAACTTTCCAAACTCTGGCATCCAAACAACTCCATGTGTTGTTCAAGTTACCAAAGGACTCCTGGTGACTCTCCAAACTCTGGTACCCAGACAGCTCCATGTGTTGGAGGTTTGTCAAGTTACTTAAACACTCTAGCAGACTCTAAAAACACTCTTGCACTCAGACAGCCCCATGTGTGGGACTTTAGTCAAGTTACCGAGTTACCATATGTCCATATGTGAGGTTTCTCAAGTCATCAATGAACACTAGCAGCATCTCCATACTCTGCACCCAGACAGGTCCATAAATTGGAGGTTAGTCAAGTTACCAAAGAGTTATGACAACTTCATATTTTAAGAGGTTTCTCATATAACCAAAAGACAGTTTTATGGACTGGAGCTTTGTCAAATAAAAATAAATAAAAAACTTTTGCAGACATTCCAAACACCCATCGCTAGATAGCTGGGCATGTTGGAGATTTATCAAATAACCTTGGAGGTTTATCATATAACCAAAGGACTCTGTCCACTTTTCCAAACTCTAACACCCAGGAAGTTTGATGTGTTAGAGGTTTGTCAAATTATCCAAGGATTCTGTACACACAGATCACGTACCTGGGCAGCGATCGATTAAGGTTTCAAACTGTTGTTCTGCTGTTCTGCTCGTGCTCTGGGCTTCAGAGAATGTTTTAGAGATTTGAAAATCAATTTCGAAATCGATTTCGCGGGTCGGTGGCGGAGTTGGCAGCGCCATTAATGCGTGCATGCAGCCAGCCTGTTGACGGACTGAGTGCTGACGAACGGAGTAACGGAGGGGCACCAACAAAGCGTAGACGTCGCGGTGACCAGCAGGATAACAGCTCCCGGGGCCCACTATACCCGATGCCGGAATAATGGACCTTTCGGGAATCGAAATCTCCCCAAAAGTCGCATTATAGTTTACTCCGAATCTAATTACTTTATAGTGAATATCATTATAAAACCTTTATATTTGTATTAAAATATAAATTTTCAATCCGTGATAGAGGTGGTAATCGTGACCAGATCTTGGGCGTAAATGATTTACCCATGCGTCATTAATGCTCAGGAAGCGTGTAGAGCAAGCCTAGCGGACCGACAGGAGAGAGAATGTTCTGGAGGCAATTCTGGTTAAAAGTGAATTGGCTTGGATAATTATGATCATTTTCTTCGGGCGGGAGATGGTAAATTTTGCGTAGGACGGATCACACATTGCTATTTTTGGAAATCTCTAATAGAATTGAGTGATTAAGTTGTTATGTGGTTTTTAATTTTTAATTTTTAATTTTTAATTTTTGGAATTTTATTAATATTTAGAGGATTTTATGTTGTCATGTGATTTTTATTTTTATTTTTTTAATAAAAATTATTCCTATTTAGTAGATTGATAATATTTGATATTTAAATATTTATTAATTTAAATATAAAATAAAACATTAAAAAAAAAATTGGTTTTGAGATATGATTCGTTATTAAATTAAATTTTAATAATTAAATTTTGTTATTAAATTAATTTAAAAGAAATTGTTAAATTTTCATGCATCTTAAAAATAATTTATTTAAATTTTTATACAAATTTTAAATATTATAAAAATAAATATGATAAAATTTTAAATTTTGAAATAAATATGAATCTTCAAATTTTATATTATTATCATTGCATATTCATTTTAATTATTAAGAATTTGTCATTTCTAACTATTTCTGTAATGAATAGTAAGAGCTAGTTTTGTCTAGAAAAATTAGAAATTACTTTTGTAAGTGCAGTAAGTATGTTGTCTTATTGTGAATAAGTTGAATATGTTTGTTGTATGTTGTTGAATTGTGCATAGGTTGAATAAGTTTGCTTAAAAGTGTACTTGTGAGCCAGGTTGATGAATTCGTATTTAAAAAAAATGCCAAACTACCATTTCATAGGTGGAATTAGATTCTTTGAAGTATTGACATTTGGATGTAATTACTTTAACTTTAGAAGGTATTAAAAGGTGCAAAGGTACACCAAAGGAATATAAGATTTGGGAAGATCATTTAGTCACGAAAAAAAGCTACTTTTGAATCCATGCACATAAGGTCGACTAAATTTTCCAATAGAAGCACCATGAGGTACTCACAACCTCTGTATGAGCACAAAGTATTGTCAAACCTTGCCCCAAGTCTATCAAGGGTGGTTATTTGTCTTTTCTCCGTCACATGGTGACCCTAGATTTCTATCAAGGCATGAGATTGATCTTCGTCAAGGTCCTAAAGGCCAGTGACTCATTCCCCAGGATGCATATTACTTCCTCCTACAAGATTATGCTAGTCTAGTCAACACTACCTCGTAGTTCCGGTAGTCAAGCATGATGCAAGTAACATTTTAGCATTCCGCATGCTACACAACAATTATTTTTCTCAGCGACTCATTCACAGACCGCATAATAGTTCTAGTTCCTCCTACAAGATTATGCTAGTCTAGTCAACACTACCTCGTGGTTCTGGTAGTCAAGCATGATGCAATTAACATTTTAGCATTCCCCATGCTACACAAAAAATATTTTTCTTAGTTTTCCCTATATTCGCTTCACCTTTTTAGCTTAAAAGTTGAAAAGGCAATCACTTTTGATCCTAACAAAAGTTTTGTGTTCGTGTAATGGTGTACTGCAAAATAAATAACCATTTACTTTTCATGCTATATATGCTCTTCTCATTGTAGAGTCAAATGATGAAATGGGAGTTCACTTTGATTGAAACAAAAGTTTTAGTGTTTTTATGGAATTAGTATGAGAGATTCTTCCCAGGCAGATAAAAAACCTAATTTTCCATGGCATAATAGCTTTCTATTCTATTACACAAATCTAAAGAGTGTAATCAATTTAGAATATTAAAGTTTACAGGTAGGATTATTTTTATTAAATAGGTAAAAACATTTTCAAAATGAGAGGAACTATAACCCTCAACTCTTAAATAAACTTTCCATGTTTTAATCGAATTGGTTTGGAAGGTTCTCCGGAAGCCATAAAGTCTTGTTTTTTAAGCTCTCTAAAAGATAGCAATTGTGGAATTTTTGTTTGATATCTTCTTTGATTTCTTAATATAGTTCTTATAATCCATATCTTTTCTATTTTGTTGGTTTGTATCATCCTCCATCAGAATTGCTAGATTGTATCGTCCTCCATAAGAGTTGTAATGGCAAACCCAATGGCAAACCGGATTGAAGCTTTTGAGAAATAGGAGTAATAATTTCTTGTTATGTTAATTGGTATTGCAAGTTATGGTTTATTTTTATTTTTTTCTATTTACTTAGATAGATGACTATTCTTGTTTCAATTTTATATTTGCAACTAATCAAAATTTAAACCAAGAATAAATCTTAAAATAAAAAACCAATACATAAAAAAAAATGGATTGACTTTTATGATAGTGATGAATATAATAGTAATTTTCATGATAGCCCGCTTTAAAATTAAGAAGTCAATACTATTAAAAAATACTAATTAATAACTACCCACTACACCAAAAAACAACAAATGATAACTACCCACTACATGGAGATGGGTGAGAACTTAACTTTAAAGATAGTGAAGTAAAAAAAGCAAAGCAAGCCAAATAATCAAAATGCTAATTATATTACACCAAATTATAACCACCCATTACAGTGAGATGAGTGGGAACTCAACTTTAAAGATAAACTAAGTCACAATTTCAGTATGAGTGAAACACCAAAAGAAAAGCTAAACAATCAAAATGATATTTACAATATAAGTACAATGAAAATTGAAACAACCAAAATTTCATCTTTCCCCATTAAAATCATGATACAAATCCTTAATTTACTACTCATATATATATATATATATATATATATATATATATATATATATATATATTAATTCAAAACTTTTAAGTAATATAAATAAATATATTAATTTACTATAATAAAATAAAAATAAAAATAAAAAATCAAATATAATTGGAAATGAGTAATCAACTGGGAATTACCATGACACACTTGTAAAATCTCTTAAGAGGTTAAAAGAATTAACCTATCTTTGATAAATGTAGTGTTAAGACATCCAATAAAATTATAATAAAAGAGATGTCCTATATTTAGAAGATGGGAATTACCAAGACACGCTCTTAAGAGGTTAAAAGAATTAACCTATTCTTGATAAATGTAGTGTAATATATCCAGGTAAACTTATAATAAAAGAGATGTGATGTATTTAGAAGATCATCCGACACTTTTGAAACCCATGAAATGTAAGATATCCACATAAAATTATAGTAAAAGAGATGTACTATATTTAGAAAATCGTCAAAGCAATTATGAGATTCATGTTATAAAAATATAATATTTTTTCCATTAAGACACATAACATTTTGGACTAATTTAGAAAATCGTCAAAGCAATGATGAGATTCATGTTATAGAAAGATTCTTGCCATTAAGACACATAACATTTTGAACAAATTTAGAGAGATTACATTTGTAGATATTTGTTCTTGCTCTCAAAACCATTCAAAATTCAAGATGACAAATAGCTTATGTCGTTGTGAGGGGCAGTATTGATTATAAGAAAGTGGACAAAAGAAAATGCAAATTATAACATATTATATATAATCATATCCTCTAATTATAAGAAAGCGGACAAAGAAAAATGCAAACTATAACATATTCCTTACAATACATAATCATATCCTTTGAAAAATGCAAACTATAACATATTCCTTACAATACATAATCATATCCTTTGAAGAAATATATTTTTCCATTGCAATCGGGGGCACAAAGGATGACTAGAAAATTTCGAATACAATTGGGCGGCAACTTGTTCTTATCTTCGTTCTATTAAGCAGGTCACGAGTTTGAGCCTAGTCTTATCTGGGTACTATTCTTGAGGCTAGGTGGTCCCTGAGAGGTTATAGTGGTAGCCAGGGGGTTTGGCCCCGCACCACGTGTGTGAAAGCTGTCTGATGTTGTTGATTCCTCTGACTTACAAAAAAAAAAACTTGTGCTTATCTTCAAAATATTATACTCTGAATTAAAAAAAATCTTGTTTCCAAAAGTAAACTTCTAACAAATAATAGCATGGGTCTATGTCACTTGTGAATTTCATAGCTGCTTATCTCCAAAATATTATACTCTGAACATATAAAAAGAAAAATAATCATAAATAAATAAATTGTTTCCGAAAAGAAAATTCTAACCAATAATAGCATGGGCTATGCCACTTGTGAATTTCATAGAGTTACAATATTTTTAGTTACCAACACTCTTTTGTTCATGTTTCTCTCCTTACAAAGAATTGGTCTCAATATTGTATTCTTCATAAGGTCTTGCTTTCCCTGTTTTTCAAACATTTTAGGAAAGTTGATTTCTCTCATTCTAATTTATTTATTTATATTTTGGTGATTTATATTTGCAAGATCTAAACTAAACCGAAGATCTGAACTAAACAATGATCAGAGATTAAACTCAAAACAAAATATCTCACCAGACAAAATAGCTTCTTCTTTTTTTATTGGAATCTACCAAACCGGAAAGTTATTAATGGTAGAGAGAAAGTTCATATCATGGAGCAAGTTCCCAAAAATTCAACCTATGGTGTGATGATCCTAGATCTAGTGGGTGAGCTTCAAGATAACACATTCTTAGAATTAGACATTCTGCATTTCCATCGAAACCATGTTTGGAATTTCTTTCTATTTGAGTGGAATGAGAACTTTCAAGGTACTAGCATATTAAAGAGCTTCCGTTTCATTGAAATTTCTTAAGAGCTGAAGAGGGGCGCTAGACAGACTAAGTCTTGATAGATTAGAGAGTTTGCATGGCCTCTAGAGCCTAAAGGAGACCAAACTCATTAGATTGCGGACTCTTCATGGCCTTCATTCAGAGCTTAAAGTCTGCAGAGTCTGCACGACTTTCATTCCGAGTTTAGAGGTGCTATCACAGTCACTGACAGATGGAAAATTCAATGCCACATGCTAAATTTTTATTTGTTAGAGGGACAACGAAATTAGAGAGTCGCTATTGGCTGTAGTGAACAATCTGTTCACCCAAGCCCACAATAAAACACCTTCAGTGTAATAATAATTGGAATAAGAAACATATTTTCAATTCCTAAATGGACATGTAATCATAGTTTGGGCCAGTGATAATGGTATTCACGTGAATTTCATAGCATTTTTAAAACATATTAGATTATGTAAGAAAGAAATGGATTGTTTTAACCATCTATGAGACTAATCTAAAGAAAATTCTCCCATTTCAAATGTAGAAATTTTTAAAAAGTGGATATAAAAGAGTAGACATGTTATTTTGTTGGCTTGATGTTATTGTTCAATCAATCCCGTGAAAGCATAGGCAATGAGTGCTCTTTACAACTAAACATGAATAATGTCAGTTTAATGGCATCCTCACCCATTAGGTTTATCATAAAAAGGCCCACAATAATACATACCTTGATGCACAATACCACCATCACCCATCCCAAAAATACGTTGTTCTTAAATCTTGTATCACCTATGCCTTTTGAATTTATGCTCCCAATTCATTGGAGAAGAGAAAACCCATCTTTCAAAAGCTAAGGAAAATGGTTAGTTTTCTTAAATTCATAGGGCATTTCAACCCACTCAAAAATTCAAATCATTAAACTCTTTCCCTCTTTTCCCACCCATAGCCCTCATTTCTCTTTCTTGTATCCAAGATACCAATGAATAGATTTCTAAATTTTTTGTCAATAAGAATATTAAAACCTTATTTCAACCTTATAAAAAACTTAAACATTATATCAAATTTACTAAAGACCCCATGTTTGGCCATTGTGTTTACCAAATCTTATGCTCCTATGACAAAGCCTACATTATGTAAACAAAATCTTTAAAAAGCCTAATCCTACATTATGTAAACAAGATATTTGAAAAGCCTACATTAGGTAAACAAGATCTTTGAAAGCTCAGCTAAAAGAATATATAATCGACAACAACCATAACCATATCTCCAATTCAACCATTGCAAAACACTCTCATAACTCTAAACACCTTATCTATTTTGACTTAATCAAAATTTTGATTCTGAACCTGATTATTCCACTTAAATCATTTAAGAAGCTATAGAAATAAAAAAGAAACTTAATTTCAACTATGAAGATGGATATAAATTAAGCTAATCTTTGAAACCTATTACCCTAAATTCAATTATGAAGATGGATATAAATTAAGATAATCTTGGAAACCTATTATTCATCACCTCAGTACTTAATTTCCCTCCCTTCTTATATATCCTAGTCATCTCTCATGGGTTTCCCATCATCGTTTTAGTCCTTTTATTTCTTTTTTCCCGCTCCCTAACACCCCAACGTCTTGGAAGAGCATGTTTTATTTATCCTATTCCCATGCCTGGGTGATTTGCTCCTTTCTCTCTTTTATCATCCTCATAATTTCTCTCCACATTTCATTGTTTTGTCCTCTACTTTCTATTTATTTATTTATTTGATTTATCCCTTTGAATCAACTCATTAATATTATCTCATTTGTCTCACCTTTTTTTCATACTTGTGCTTTCATAATATCATAATAAACCCCTCTTTTGATATTGATTTTAATTTACCTAAATTTTATTTACCAATTTAATTTCCTTTGATTTGATACCCCTCCCAGTAAATTGGGTTTATCTCATTGTTATATTTCTTGTTTGATTGTTCACTTTATTTTATATATTCTATTAATGATCCCATTACTTAACTTTGAATCTTCATTTAGTGATTTTCTTAATTTACTTTATGTCCTAACTTCAATTTTCCAAATAACATATAAGTAGCATATTTATCTTTAAATTACAATTCTAGCATGTTTGTCAAACAAGTTTCTATAGCTTCTTTTGTCCCTAATGATGGGTGGAGCATGTTGAAAAATTGGGAGGATGATGAATTAGGGAAGATTTCTCATCAATGATAATTGTTTGTGAAATTTGCTGGTTTCTTATTATAGTTTATTATGTTATTTTCATCAAACAATTACCAAAACATAAACATGAAGATCAAAGGAAAATTAGTGTACACAAGATATAATCTTTGAGCTAAAGAAAAACCCCTCCAAGGGGAAAACCTAGAAAAAACATCTTCTTATAAAATCGTATCAAAGTAAGATATCCAAGAATCGTGACCACAAAAAGACTCCAACCCTTTAGATGCCAAGTCAAACCCTCCTTTTTCGCAACAAATCGATCAAAAACAAGATACCAAGAACATGTGCAACATAAGAAATAATCCTTCAATAAGAGATGTGTCAAGTCATAACTTCCATAAATCCAAGTCATTCTTTTCTTGTCAACTTTAGACTTCGGCCCTCCTTCCTTCTGGGAAATTTCATAATTAATCATGTGAATTGTGTGTTTCCAAATGAGCTCAACTCATCCTCTATTTATATTTTCTAGAGGGGTTTGAATAGACATGTCCTTTGGGGCATGGCCGACTTGATAGTCGAGGCTGACTTGGCATCAGGAGGGAATCTTTTACCCAAATTACATATTAAAAAAAAAACTTTTTTCCAAACTATAAATAAGACTTTGACTTTGACCAATATAAATAATAATGAGCATGAAGAACATGCTTCAATAAAATAATAGTTTCACTTTGAGCATGAGACCCATGCTTGAAAAATAAAATTCATTTTTCTTCTTTTCTTTTGTTTTTACAATAATGACACAAATATAATTATGAAGATTGAACCTAGTTACATTTTTCAACACTCCCTCTTAACTAGGGAGGTATTCACAATTACACAACCGGTACAAGGATACTTCTCAAATTGAAATATTCTCACAAGAAGAGTCAAATTGATAAGCCATCATCAAGCATCAACATCATAACTAACATTGTCAGTTTTCACACTAGCAAGATCTTGACTAACAAGCTCTAACTCTCCATAATATTAGAGCACAATTCTAGGAGGCATACATATGGAAACCACCATAACTACCTCTCAAGGCACACACCCCATATGAATGTTCACTAGGTATGTCTTTACCACAGGGGCGTCACTTAATTAACCTATGACATAGCACGTGTGTTCGTGGAATACTAAACAATACCCTTAATTTGACTACATATTGGAAAATACCTCTAAAAATCACTTTATTTAACCCCCTACCAATACTAACCCATTACATTTTCCCAATTTAGAAAACCCCTACTTTCATAAGATATTGTAGGTATCCATTTTTTCATTAACATTTTTTATACCCCTTTATATTTATATCCTTAACATAATGACATGATGCCTCTCTTATGACCCCACATGCATTCTACAATTCACCTTTCTTCTTGTGATATGCATAGGAGATGCATATTAGTATTCCCACAATGTGATTACTCAATCCACACTCAAGCACATCTCACTATGATTTGTGGCATTTAATGGTCTATGGCATACAAAGATCAACCATTTTGTAGGAAGATTGATTATGTGCATGTCTATAAAATGACATATAAATTAATCTATATGATGATGAAAAATCAATTGATGAATATTTATGAATATGTTTGCACCAAATAAGGTGTTCAATCACAAGTCTAGACCCTCCAGATGCAAGACCACTATCTACAACCAAGGTTAGGGCCCCAAATCTCAAATCCATATAAAGTGATGGGTTATATCCCCATCACTCAATTAATCATTCACTCACTATCTCTCAAGTAAGGGAAATTATTATAACATATTTGGGTCTTTGGAGAGGAATAAAGAGAGCAACCTCCTTGTGTGTTATTGCAATGCATATCTAAGAATCTTGTTATACTCGTGCATTCATGGTGAATTTTAATGGACATGAACAACCACCCCTATTTATAAGTAACAACATTTATTTTTGTAGTATTTAAAAATTACAAGAAATAGACGAGCAATTTGTTATTTTTTTGGCAAATGTTGTATATACAGACTATGGTATAGGAACACTAAACTAGATGAATATTGTCTAGTCTCTATAATGATGTGATGTGATCCTTTGTAAATTCTCAATAAGATAATTTGTTTCTTTTATTTACCAAAAAGCACCCAAAAACAAGTTTTAATGGGGTCCTAGTTTCCAAGTCAAATAATTGTGTCATATTTATAGGCCTGTGTGCTTGATTAAGTATTTTATTTTAAGTTGTGATTTTCCTAGTTCACTTATAAACTAATGCAAAATATCTAGTACATATTGAATGTGCAGTAACACTCCAAAAACATATACAAATGAAAACTCTAGAAAATTTTAATGACAAATGGCATTCACAGAGAGAATACCCTACAAGAAGTTACACTCAACCTTCAATTATTACCCTCTTTTCTTCAATCCTCTAGAATGGATTATTCATTCTTCAATGTGAAAGCTTGCTCTAATGTTGATATGTAGAAGATGTGACTATGGCCTATCCATGTCATAAACATGGACACTTTCGTGGAATTAATTAAAAAAATGTGTTTTCTATTAAGTTAAGCTCAAGGCATCTTTTCCGACAAGGATGAATGAGTGGCTCTATTTGGTCAAGACTAGTTGGCTTGGTTCACTGCTTGTATTGCCAAGACCGAGGATTATTCATGAAATGCAAGAACCCTGTATTTAATGGCCAACAACTAAAATACTCTATTGTGTAAAGTTAATAAATGCAGTCTAATTTTTAATTTATGTTCATAGCACTTCACTCCATTCCTCTCCTCATTCACAATATAATTAATTGATGAATGATTGCTTGGAATTGAATTTATGGAATTATTCAAACAAATGTTTGCCAGAAACACATGGTTTTAGCTTGATATGATGCAACAAACTCGTGATCTAATGTTCTAGGAAATAAACCAACATTGATTTAATTGAAGAGACCACTTGGAAACTTGGGTGATTTCTAATTTTGGCAATGTGTGGCCTGAGGGAAAATTTCTTAGCTACATCTCACTTGGATATTCCATTCTAGTTTCTTCTTGGATATTGTGCACATTCCTCATTTTTTCTTCATTATGAGGATAATATCTAAACAAATGATCCCCTTCACAACCCTAACATTTGACTGAGCCTTTCCCATTTTCCCCAAAGAATATTCCATCTTGAATCCATTCTAGATTGGTTGACATTGACAATGATTCAGGATTATTTTTAATGAAAATAAGTTTAATTACCTTCTTTGTTTGATCTTGTTTGTTATTTTATAAGTCTACTTCACCCAAGTTCTAATCATACAAGTAGTTTTGCTTCTTGATTGTCATATCAAGATTTTTAGCTGCATCACATCAAATCTTGTCTCTATAGAATGCAAGTGACTACTCTTTGATTCTTCAAATGTGAGACATTTTCATTGAATAATATGGTGTGTGGTGATGTTTTTAACCTTTCCTTATTTCAACCTTTCCTATCTAACTAGTTCCAGTCTTTGTTGCAAACTTAAATTTCATATGGAGCTTTGTTGTAATTGATGAGAATTGGCCACCAATTTTCTTTAAATTAAAGCTTAAGAAACAGTTCAAGGTTAAGCTTGAAAGCAAGAAACATACAGGAAACTGTGTACAATAGAAACCATATAGAGTTTATTTGGAAACACGTATTTTTTTACATAAAATAAAGCTTAAGAAATAGTTCAAGGTTAAGCTTGAAAGCAAGAAAATCACAGGAAACCGTGTACAATAGAAAACATATAGAGTTTATTTGGAAACACGTATTTTTTACATAAGCACATACAGTGACACTTTATAATAGAACTCTTGAACCATATAGACTTTATTTGGAAACACATAATTTTTTACATAAATTAAAGCTTAATAAATAGTTCAAGGTTAAGCTTGAAATCAAGGAAAACATAGGAAACCGTGATAATAGAAACCATATAGAGTTTATTTGGAAACACGTGTTTTTTTACATAAGCACATACAGTGATACTTTATAACAAAACTCTTGAATGTTTTATGAGTGTCATGTTCATGGAATTCCACATGAAATCATTGTTCAGAAGATAATTCTTGACACATCTAACCTCGTGAGTTTTCCCAGATGTAACTTAAACTTGAGTTTCATATCAGTTCAAGGACATCCAAAAAACAAAAATCTCTTTGCTAAAAGAGTTGAACAATGAGGATATTCACCTTACAACTATATGATACATTATTCACATGTTGGACATTTTAGGCATCAAAAAATTACTATGAAATGTATTGGGATCAATTTGCCACATATTCAATGTTGCATGCTCTTCCCAGCACTCCTTTAGTTGAGATTTAGTGTATGCATGCATGCAAGAGACCCAACTAGATGCATTTAAACCAACCTTAATTAGGAAATTTGAACTAATGATATTTCTCATGCTCTATAGAGTCTGTGGAGAGTACTTTTCAAGAAATCCAGTTTAGGGCATTAGCATAGTAGACATCCATAGTATTCATTCATGAAGTTTCTTCCCTTGTGATTGAATAGTTGTTAGATATGGCATCCATAACAATTTTTTTTCTTTCATCAGCATATAAGGAGAACTTTGACATTTGCATAAGCATGGGGGCTCCATCTACATCACTTTGAGCCACTGTTTTTGAGAATCTAAGTCGACTTAGGGCCTGTGAACAATAAATCTAGACAAGAGAAACAAAGACATAATATTTTATAAAATTTGGATTAATGTTGTTTCTTAGTCTAAACTTCACTCTAGTGTTGCAAAGATGAGAACTTGAAAAGTCACTTCTCATATAACTCGCACATACCACTAGGTAATTGCTCAAAGGAACATATAAATTACCATTGAGATGCGAAAAATGCTTAGAATTGTGCTGGCAGTGGTGTAAGAATGTGGTGCATCACTTTATGCTTCCTCTAGTCTCATGGAGGAATAAGCACTGGCAATATATTCGGTAAGGTCTTTAGGCACAAAATGTGATACCCTTCTTTCTGCTATTGCGATAAGCCCTAGAAAAATTGATCATCATAAGATTAAAAACTAGTCATCATTAGAGTATGACAGTTCAAGCATCAATGTCTAAAGAAAAGGTGACAATAACTCACCTGAGGATAGAAGACTCGAGAGAACTAAATCCTAAATTTGGTGGCTCACACTTTTGATGTGTGTATAACACGTGTTTTTCAATTTCCAGATCGCTACCCATACCGACTTTATCAAGTATCAGCCACAAGTATTCAAAACGAGAAAGAAATGATGGAGGAATTTTGATATTCTGTGGATACTCTCTGTAGGTGTTATTTGTAGATCATAACAACCCTTGTCATAAAGAACATAGTAAAAAAAAAAAAAAACCTCAAAATTAAATTTCCATCACAGAAGTAGGATACAATGTACACTAAAATACCAGAAAGTAAACATGAGCCATACTCTCCTTTCAAGTGAAGAGTATATAAGGAACTGTTAATTAGCTATGGAAATAAAAGCAAGAAAAGAAATTTGAGAACAATATAGATAGTTAAAGCTTAAATAAAAAAACTACTGATTGAAAACAGGCAATGTAAAACAAAATTTATCTAGGAGCAAGGAAACAAAATCACTGTAAAAATAGATTAATCCATTTTAACCAATTCGAGTTCCTAAATAAGATAAAAAATAAGGGCACTAGTATCTTTGTACAAGTCAATATAGGAGTTTAAAAATGTTTCAAATTTATCCATCCTCTAATGTATCCTAATGGTTTACAGCTCCAAAAATGAAAGATATGAATGAATCCCTCATGTAGAATGGAGCAGGTTAAAGTGCATATACAGGAAAAATAGGTAGAAGATTCAAGTCTACATTGCAATGATAAAATTGGAAACCATTCATTACAATATTGAACATGGGATTGTCGTGCGATATATTATCCATTTTATCATTATGCAAGCTAAAAAAGTACAAGATATGATGTTTGTAGGTGTTGTAATAGAATCTGTTTATAGTGAAAACTGGGTGCATGCTAAGCTAAGGATAACTAGTTGACTGTCAAGCCAATCCCAATACTCTAAATTAATAAGGCCATCAATTATTTGTAGCTACTAAACAAACATATGATTTGAAGTTGCACCTTTAAGTTAAACCAATGGACACTCAACACAAATTCTAAACTTCAAGATCTGGGAAATGGCATTATACTGTAAATTTGTGGTTGTCTAATAGAGATCATCACATTGTATATGATATAGACTAGAATAGAAAACTAAATCTTAGCCACTGTAGTAAGACAATAATGTAGAGATAAAACAGATAGCAACCACAAGTCATTAATCTGTGTGGACCTACCAAGGTAAGCGACTAAATAACTTATTATGCTGATGGAAAATTAAATAGGCAAAGACATGCTAATAACTTATTATGTTGATGGAACATTATTCAAACTCTGACTACATAAATAGAAAGAAGACAGTAAATGAGGTGAAATTGAAAGCAAAAAAATGGACTTTAACTGTGAATGAATTCAAAATAAAATCAGGAAGAAAGGACTTTAAAATCATCGCAGGCATTAGCTTTTTCCTCTCTTAGTTACCTAATACATATATTTGGATGTCTAGGCATCACAGGAAGCAAATTTTGCCTCTCATAGTTACCTAATACAATTCCTTGCAGCACATGCATGCATCACCTCCACTACCAAACCCAAGCACCTACAGCACCCCAATTCCCTGTTTGATGGCGACAAGATAAGTAAATTTGAAAGGTAACACCATGAGCAATGAGTAGTGCTAGACTAAGCCTTTTATTCTATATAGGACACCTTCCATGTTTCCCAGTAGGTTGATGCAACTCCATGAGATCTATCTCTAGAATTCATGACATTAACAAACTCATATTCATGTTAGGGCCTCATATGAAGCTATTTTCGAACTGAATAATAATAGCAGTAGCAGTATCTAGAACAACAGTTTGTGCATTTAGAGAGGTTGTTATGCCCACCTTTGCAATGTTGACAATTTGTTTCTCCATCACTTCATGAATAACAATATGTTATGTATCATCCATAGCAACACACCTGATTCATTACATACAAGATCCATTACTTTTGTCACTGCTCTAAAGGTGTCGAAATATATATGTTTGTGAAACCTCTGATGCATTCAGTCTAAAATAAAACAATTTCCAACTCCAAAGAAACCAATAACTTAAACATTGGAAAGAATAAATCTCACAAACATACGAGGGTCCTGCCTTCAAGTACCATTTCATTGGTGACCGAATCCCTTTGAACAACAATTGTCATACCAAAACCACAACTTCCTCGACCTGTGATCGCTTGGTGTTGAACGTGGAAATCACTTGTTTTTTTGGTGCTCTTGGCCTACTGACTAAATTGGTCATGTTATATTACACACACTTTATGGGCATAAATGAATCGGGGCAAAGTGTTATAAGTGAGATCAGAACAACCTCATGATGAAATCATCACAAACATTGGAGTCAAGATTGGCTTGAATACCAATGTTTTCCTCTTTATATGCAATCAATGAAACAAACTCCCCTGCAACATATCTCAGTAGAAATGTTCATGCCTGAGTGCATAAATAATATAGGATTCACACTTCTTTGCAATCATAGAGCCCTTGAGTTATGTGGTTCATTCTTCCTGAAGAATACTCTTGTCATTGACATTTGAAACCTAGGTTACATATCTGGTGAAATTATGACAGGAACAACATTAATTTTGGAATTTCTAAGTCAAGAGATCCAAATCAGTCCTATTAATAATACCTCTATAAAATATACTCAAGTTTGATTAGATATTCTGTAACATGTATGATTATATTGAAGGACTGAATTGAGGTAGCATAATATAATTTTATTTTACTGATTTAAAAAGCATTCATACTACTAGAATCACAATGCATAACAATTGATATACCATGTTGCTTCAGCAAATGAGAGTCCCTTCCACTTAACTAGATATTCCTGGACCTCATTGTCAGAATCAATCTTTGTTGTTATGTCTGCAAAGATCCTCTCAACCTATTCACAGATGCCATGTAACTTTTTGATTAATTAAAATAATCAAATAACTAATGCTGAAAATAAAGCTTTCTTATGACAACAAGCTAGATTGTCCAAGTCAGTCCAATATCTAGGCACTACATGTCTATATTGAGTGAGAAGCTCTAGCTCCATTTCCTTGACGACAACATGGACCTCATTAGGAATTTGGCTTCTGTGATCCATAAAATGCGTGTAAAAAATTTTCGGTGAAAATCACATAAAAGAAATTTGTGTCGACGCGTTTCGAACCAGCCAATGTGGTTCATCATCAAGACAAGATGAGAAATCTGATCAGGAAACCAGTTTAAGTAGAACAGGACTGCAAATTTAATTTAGCAAAAATAATTCAACAATCGAGTGGAAAATTTTTAGCCAAAATTTAATTTAGCAAAAATGAATGATGAAGCAAGGACTGTAAACGCTCCAAAAGAGTAAAACAACAGAGCATCATGATGAAAATTAGATGACTAAAAAGAAGGTTTTCCCATTTAAGCCTTTGTGATTGGACTCATTTTTTACCATTCAAATATTTCCAATGCTTTACAGAAAATTAGACAGTAACATACCTCTTCTCTGAAAGTGCCCGCCTATGGTTTCATTCCCCCTCCACCTTCTTCATATAGTTTAACACCTTTTTGAATCCACTCAGTTGTATAATCATCACAATGAATGGCTTGTTAGATCTAAGACTTTTGTGATCCATAAAGTAGATAGAGGATGTATTTTGGATTAATCACATTGTTATGATTTGCTCATCAATCTAACGATTAATCCGAAAGATGTTTATCTAATGAATGGCTTGTTTACCAAAATTTGTATATAACTAAACTACAAAAATGATGATTCTAAATCAAAGTTTCTTAGCCAGAAAGCAAGAGTAAGAGTTATCTATAAATCATAAATTTGAAATAACCCTCTCTATCTGAAAATTGATTTACAACTTACATGTTGAAGCTTAGACCAAGATTTCCATTGACAGTGCATATATGACTGTCCTTTCCACTTAATCAAGAACTCCATTTCACTCCAATCTAGCTCCCCATCCAATGTCATGTTCAAGACAACCAGCTCAGGCTGTCGTTTTTCTGCCGGTCTGCTTTGGGCCATTCCTCTGTGTTGATGCCACAATACTCTCTCAATTACTTCAGCATCATCTTCCTCAGCCTCTTCTGTTTAGATTGCAATAAGATGATGAGCTTAGTGGAAAGGAGTCACCTTCACTAAGTGGGCCCGCAGGCTATTTTTGGTGCAAAGTCTATTTTTAGACTATGTCTATTTTTAGACATATGGATCATGTTCTATAAGTTGTGGGATGCTATTTATGGATGGTTGGTCAAGTTGAAAAAATATATGGATTTCTATTTTCAGACATATTGGGTGGAATCTATTTTTAGATTGCCAGTCTAAAAATAGATATGTCGAATATTATTAGCTCTTAATAATATTTGGACTCTAAACATTATCTTATTCTTTTGGAGCACTTCAGTTAAGTGCACAGATGTGGCACAGGAGCTGACGGAAGGAATTATGCTATTCCTAAGGGTTAAGTGGAGCTATTGCATGGATACTTCAGTTAGAACTCATGTGAGAGAGTTTGGTGGAGTTGATTGAGGAAGTTAATGGAGTTGTGTTCAGTTTAACTAATCTAAACATAGTTGAGCTATTTATATTCAGTTTAACTAATTGATACAATTAGTGAGAGTGGTGTGAATTAATTATTAATTCATTCACTAATTATAAACTCATTAATCAACTAAAGAATGCATCAGTTAACTTCACAAAAGGAGCGCTTTAAAGGAGACCAGTGCAGAAATAGGTGAAAGAGCAAGTTAACTATCAGTTGTGACTATACAGTTGCTATTTGCAACACATAGATAGGTGGAGTAAGCCCATGAGGATTGCACAGTTCAGGCCAGGTGGTTATCTATTTAATGAAGCCATCCCATAGTATTGAAAACGCAATAGAGGCTGGCTATCAAGTGGCAAAATATTGGAGCATGTGTTTTGCTAGATCTAGCTTGATAGTGTGTAGCAATTGAGGGTGTGCATGAGAGCTTGTGAGGAGCTTTTGTACTATGATTGTTACATGATCTCCATGACATATAATATACAGATAGTTTGGGTTTTCAGCTTTAAGCTTTCCCATTAAATACTGTGTTCATATGTGTGATTGTTTGTGGTTTTAATGTATGCATGCAATTGATTTTATTTCCGCATGTGATGATCAATGGTAGAAGAGATTTTGTATTATGCATGAAGCTAAAATAGTGTGTGATCAGGAGAATCTCGGTGAATAATATATCAGTTATTCAAATTTCTACATCTTCTATCGAAATCTGTAGAGATTGATAAATTTGTTTAATGTCAGACATGTACATTGACAAATACAGAACTTTTCCCAGCATAAAATGTGTCCTTAACAAATATGGTAAACCAAAGAAACTAAGAATATGAAATACATTCCATTTGAACTTTGATAACTAACCACTAGAACAAGTAGCATAGATACATCCTAATCCCATATGTATCAAAAAAACACAGCAGATCCAATGTTAAGGTGTATCAATGCTAGTTTATATATAGTTGTTAGATTTTGGTAACTAAAATAAAGCAACATGAAACTGGAAATCACTTCACTTCTGCCAGTGCTAAAATAAAAATTGCAAGACACGAGAATCACAAATAAGGATAGTATAAAGAAGATCAATCCCATTCATCACTAAAAAATAATTTAAAGAAAACTTATTAGAGCACCAAAGACTAAAAAGTAAGATTTATTTTGATATATTAGATAAAAAATACACATATGCCAGCTCTTAAATATAACAAATGAAGAATTATTTTGATATTTTTTATATGAATTTATTTTGATACAAAAGACATGAATAACATGCTTCCAAGTTCTTAAATATAACAATTTGTAAGGACCTTGCTCAGAAAAAACAGACAATTAAGTGGCCCTCTTATACCTATCAATTAGGGACGTATTTGGAAAATCAATTCAAATGCAAATGTTTCATTACTAATTAAGCTAAATTTAAAATAAAAGTAACTATAATTGTTCAACTAGACTTAACAAGATGTGCTTGAATTATATCACACATATTCTGAAGAAACCCATTTGAAATAGTATGAACCCCATACCAAAGCAGCTTGGCACACTCACAATATTAGCATAGAATCATTATATTTCAAACAATGACTGTCACACTACATTCTAAAGCAACCAATTTGAAATAATATTACAAGACATCTTGGCACAAATAATATTATCAAAATGTTATAGTTTATTATTTTATGGCTTAATGGGCCTACAATAGTCAGCAAGCCAGAGCTAACAATATCCTTAAATTTCCAGAATTGTCCAATTATTTAAACTAGATGACATTCACAAATGTAACAATTTCAAATTTCTTAAATTTTTTGTAGAAAATCCATACTGAACACTATCACTATTTCTGAATACTATCATTATTTCAAGGTATGTTTGACACAAACCTTGACCCGTTTCTTGGCCCTCTCCTCTTCTTCATCTTCACTTTGTTCACTTTTAGCATATGATATTTTACAACCTGATCTACTTGAAGTCCGTAGTTCACTTGAACGAACATCTTTATTCCCAAAATCATTTTGTCGACTCCCACCCCATTTACGAAGTGATGTGACCTTCCTTGATTGTCAATTAAATTATTCATCATTGTCTTCATTTGTATCCTGGGCAGAATATTCCTCGTCATCTGATATTATCCTACCTCTCTTTTGACGTGTAGAGACACTTTTTTCTTCTTTACCAGAATGTAAAGATCTTGTAATTCTGTGTCTAGCTCTATAGTTTCACCCAGAAAACTCCTCATCACTCTCTAAAGAATCTGCATCTTCTTCCTCATCTTTTTATTCTACATAATATTTGCTTTCAGAATGCTCAACCTGGCAAGAGACAGACTAGTAACTATTCAATTTCAAAGTACCTATCTTCTAATTCATCCTCACTTTTTTCCTAATTCTCAAGAGAACATTAAAGATAACCATCTACAGAGAACGTCTGGCATGGAAATTTGATAAAAGTAATAGTCTAGGAAACATAAATAGTACACTACCCAAATTATATACTAACTGGAAACCACAAAAGACACCTACTAAACAGATGCATTAAAGCCCTCCAAATACTTCCACCTGTCTTCTGTGCTCAATTCTATCAATTAGAATGTATTTCAGTTCACACCTTTGAATGGGCTTATTCCCTCGTTTGAAATGGATGCATTCTTCAAAGACCATTACACTTAAGAAAGTGCATATCATTTTGTGGCACCTGACCTCTGCATGTAATAGGTAGACCTGTTTACTTGAACTCATATCTGATATTTATCCAACATGTTTGGACAAAAGATCACTTATGGCATCAAGTAAAATTGTTTACTCAATTAGCATGGTCACACCTGAATGAGGTATAAATATCAGGAATTTTGTCCCACAATCATATATTGTGTTGGATGTGAGGAATCATGCACAAATGGACTCAACAATCAACATGTTTGTAACCAGTCTGTGTGGACCTACCAGGATAAGCGACTAATGAGGACTTCCCAAACCACGGTGAGACTGTGTGTGCATAATAATAATGGAGCTATGATAGAACTCTGAACCTCTACAACTCAATAAAAAGTTGTGGAAATGGTGTTCAACAATCTGAAAATTCTGGAGTAGTGTCAAGTTTAGTTGTTTTCCTTACAGTGATAATGGCACCAATTCATTGACAGTTAAAGTTAAAGGTACATCCTGTCAGGAAATTCAGGTATTATTCTACCATAGCAACAAGCACATACAAGGTTTTTTTTCCTTTACGATGGAATGCACATCCCACAGAAACCCACTATTCACTTCCCCTATTTTTGAGGATAGTACCTAGGGTAAACTAGCCAGTTGCAGTTTTGGTAACCCAACCCAATGAGGAAATCATGTGAAATCCATAATATCCACAGAGGCAGATAGCCAGGGGACTGGACCCCATGACCTCCTGCCCATAATTCACAGCACTCAACCACTCGAGCTAACCCACCAAGCTACAGAAGCACATACAACTTGTGATGTACACTGAACTCATTGTATTTTTTTCTAGAAAGTACCCCACACAATTTTACATTTATGAATGCAGTACACATATTTCTGAAATCTCCTTTAGTGAGGAGGTTCTCAAGGTTGATAATAAGCTATTTCTGGTGCTTTGAAATCATAATTAGTTTTCCTCATTTCAACGAACATTTGTGTTCTACATTTTTGTATAAAGTAAAGTAGCATCCCGTTCTAAATATATCAAAGAATCAAAATACCCGATGAGTGATTGATCCTGACAACTTAAATGTGCCTGATGGTTTATCACTTGTAGTCATGGAAATCATGACAGTAATGGTCAAAGAGTAATGAGATGTGCCCTCATCTTTGGCTCCTACCTGGAAAGGGACACTAATATAATGCCTCCTCACAATGTCTCTATAACATTTCTACAGAATCAGTCATTCTGCAAAAGGAAAAAAAATGCTTTTCTACTTGATTTCTACTACAAATATTAAACTCACTCACCTCAACAACATGGATAGCATCCCATACACCTTGTTGCTGCAAGAAACCCCTCCATCCTTGCCTTGTATGCAAACCATCTTCATTTTTCATCCCCCGGGTCAATTTTTAGTCCAGAGTTGAAGAAAAGTAACAGGGATATCAAAGAGAATAAATTCAAATGGAAACTATGTAGTCCCTCCTAGGATATATCTAAGAAACAACCCACCCTTCTTTATCAAAAAACATGATGTAAAACCTTCTCCTTCATTCAGTTCCCACATGTATACAGAAGATATTCCACCTTCATAATACCTATCAACACGAGAACATTAAAAAATTGTTATTACTTAATCAACAACTATTTATACTTGAACCTTTAGTGATTGGGAGGTCCTTTGGACCAAAGATGGATTGGGTAATCAAAAAAAGAAAGCATTGCCAAAGACAAGGGAAGTAAAGGACGGTGGACCTCACTGGTCATGATAAATGACAAAAATATCATTTTCTTCCACTTCAAGCTTTCGTAAATCAGTTGATGGTTGTGCTCCATCTTCCAATGGTGGATAGTATTTGTTTGACCATGGTGACCTATAACATAGAGGCACCATCATAAACATATTTTGTTATTTCATTGATCAAGTTTTTTCTATAAGTTGCAGAGAGACAAGGTATGGATCAATGCATAAGACACAATTCATATTCCTACTTCATCGTATTGTTTGCAACTAATCCTCAATACTAAATGTCCATTGCTTTTGTAGATATCAGATCAAAAAATTCTTTAATTTATTATGTCGCCATTAAAAATTCAACTCTCAACATGAGTACCTCTTTCTCGTACATAGAGCCACATGTTATTGTGCGTAAAACTATTAATTGTAAATGCAAACATAATGACATACCATTTCATTAAAATTACCTATATGAATCACCATCTCTATTGTAATTGCACAGCAAAAAATCCTTCCCGAGTCTGCATCATTCACTACCTGCTCATTTCCCAGATTATGAATGAAGTGAGTTATCCAGGTTAATGGCACAAGATGTTGTAACTATCAAGCCTAATATTAGAAGTATCCTAAAATTTTGTTGTCACAATGGGCGATTCCCTCCATCACCTGTACAAAGCCCTTCCCATGCTTCCTCACTACTGAATAGGGTCCTATCAGAACAATCAATACGGGCACCACAAGCTGATTTATATGATTTTTAATCCGAATAGCAAACACGAAGACAATTATCCCCATCGCATCTTTGAATGGAAATCTGTGAACATATTCAAAAAAATTGTTTGTAATAAAACAGTTAGTTTCAAGTTCTATGCAAAAAGCAAAGTGTGTTGGCTTCAATTAGTACTAGCCTAACATAGTAGCAATCGTGTAGAGTGTAATAGAATAGATTCAAACTTTCAAGGTAAAGTGCAAACATAATACAAGTAGTAATGAATGTATAATGCAATCCCTGTCTTCCAGCAATTTCAGGAATAGCTAAAAAGGAATTTCATCGCTATAAACAACTTTTATGAAATGGGAATCAATTTCCATCTGCAGTTTTTACATTCACAGTTATAATATATGGTAATTTTTTCTATTCAAGATTTATGCAATCTGCATCATGTTTGCCTCTTGTTAACAATTTTCACTTATAGATTAAACGATTTTCTAGGTCTGTTTTTATATAACCATTATGTAGCATTGATTTCTGTTTTTTTTTGCCCTATGCTTGATTAATTAACACGCCAACATGAAAAATATGGATCCATTATAGAAATATGTCAAACATGCCCACATGAGTGTGGTCTAGTGGTAAGCAACAAGGCGATTCTATTAACAAATAGACTCTGGTTCAAAAAACCCCCCCAGTGGGTGCAGATGAGACTAGGTGCAGATCATAGGTGACTTATGTAGAAATTATATACAATATGCATGCATATATCCAGACTCTCCTGATCTCACAATATATCTTCTTGCAAAATATAGAATCCTTCCACTATAATACTTGCGGAAATTTAATCAACAATTGCAAAACACATGAAGCAATAAAAACACACATAACACAGTTGTTTAATGGGAAAGCCTGAAGCTGAAAACCCCAACTATCATATTATGTATCATGGATATCATGTAACGATCCTCATAAAAAGCTTAGTACATCAAGCTCTCAATACAATCAATCGTCACACAGTAACATAGAAGAAATCTGCAAATCCATGCACCAATGTCTGCCCTCCTGCTAGCCTGCCTCCACTGCACAATCCAAGCTGATTAAAAAGACCAATTCGATGTAATCCCACTCTCCTTGACTGCATTATTATCATTGGCAACTCCAATGTATATATAGATGCAATCCATGCATCACTATGGTCACAATAGATAGTCTATCTCACCCTTTCACCTATCTTTGCACTGGGTCTCCACTAGATCTGACATGCATTGTAGTTAACTGCTGTATTGTTCAGTTGATTAATGAGTTATTATTTGTGAATTAATTCACTCCACTCTGACTAGTGTATCATTGAATTAGATTAGATACAACTAGCTCAACTGAGTCTAACTAAGTTAAACTGAATACAACTCCATGAACTACTCTTCCAACTCTGTCATAACTTTGCCACTTTAGTTCTAACTGAGTCCTCCATGCACGAACTCCAATAAACCCTTAGGAATTGTGTAATTCCTTCTGTCAGCTGCTGAGCCACATCTGTGCACTGAACTGAAGTGCTCCAAGAGAATAAGTTGATGTTTAGAGTCTAATTATTATTAATAGCTAATAATAATCGACATGCATCTATTTTTAGATTGACGATCTATAAATAGAATTTGCCCAATATTCTAAAAATATAATCTCATCTATTTTTCACATTTGAAAAACCATCTACAAATAGCCTCCTGCTACATATAGAATATGCTCACCATGTCTAAAAATAGACATACACCTAAAAATAGTCTGTGTGGGCCCCACCTAGTTTAGGTGATTATTTTCCAACTAGGATCAAGGATGATGTTTCAAGATGCCTCCTTCACTGTTTCTTGTTGCGATATTCAACAAATTAGATATGCAACCCTCATATTACAACAACTTTCGTCAAAGAGACTCCATGAGACCATTTCTCAAAACAAAACAAAAATATGTTACAACATCATAAGGGGTCAAACTGCCAAAGACTGAATTGTAAGCTTTTTGGAAAGGAGATGAATGGATGGATAAGCCATTTCAAATACCACCTTTGCAGAAATCCCAGGACATGGGGTAGGACTCTCACAGCCAATCAACACCAAAACTAAAACAAAAATCTTATCTGAATAGTAAGTAAGACAAAGGATATGTGGCTTGAATCTGCAACTGGAGGAATAGAAAGAACAGCAAGAACCACATGCATATTGGGGATGGCCAAAAGGGAGAAGGACTCCAAAGGTTCACCTTCTACAAGAAAATTTCCTTTCTTCATTCCCATAACTAAGCCGGGGCATAACCATCCATCAAATCAATTGATGAAAAACATGAATAAACTAATAGGGTTGTGGGCAATGGTTTCCTATGCAACGAAATACTTAGCATTGCTCAGTTTCTCTACCATGCAATGATTCATTTTGTTGATATTATTGGCATAGGATATAAGGGCCCTACTTATGATAGGTTCAGGTAAGAAATTCTTCAAAAGGAAAAGAGAAATAACAACACCAGATTGGAAGACCTTAAAAAGTAAAGGGAAACAAAAGGTGCACAATAATGTCTTGCGGTTGTAAGGATAGGAAGAGTAAGACCCTCCTAACTTTTTCAGTTTATTGTCGCAAAGGAACAATATTTATTAAATCAAGTTACGCATTTGCATAAATAAAATATGGGGACACCGACAAGATGTTAATGGAGAAACACCCCACATTCATAATAGATAATGCTTCTAGTTATAATTATGTGGACACCGACAAGATGTTAATGGAGAAACACCCCACATTCATTTGGACTTCTGGTGCTGCCCATTATATCGACCTAATTGTTGAGTACATGGGAAAAATTTAATTTATCAAGGATGATTAATCAGTGAGGAACATCACATAATTGTTATATAACCATGCATATTATCTTAGCCTAATGAGGAAATTAAAAAGAAAAAGGAATTGGTGCATCCTACCTTCACATATTCTGCCACCACCATCATTTCTCTTCAATCTATCCTCAATAAAAGGATGTTTAGTTCAGATGAGTAGTCTGATAATATATCTAGAAATAAATAGGAAGGGCAAGCTATTACCAAAGTAGTGTACTGTAGGGAAAAAGTAGAGGTTTGAAAAGTTAGCGAATGTTTGGTAAAGATTTTTTACCTAGTTGATGGTGATTAATACACAATAGGCTACCTATATGAGGCAATTTTTAGTGCAAAAGAAGTTACCCATCCTTCATATGAGGTCCAGGGTAAGTTGGAGCATGAAAACATATAACAATCTGGGATTTAATTGATCAACTATGCATCTAAACCATCACCCCATTGATCGGCCGAGTTGTACCTCAGCCGAGACCATGATTTTAGTTTCTATGGCAACACTACGGAATAACTTCTTCCACCTTCGAAGGATCATGCCTAATCCAGTTGACCATTCAACCATAACAAGCAACATGGAAATGTATAAATTGGGCACTAATTTATTTGTCTTTCAAATGGGAGTACAGGGAAGAAAAAATACTTTGTTTTCTTTCTTTCATATTTGCTACTAGAAAAAATGTAATATAAGTCATTTATTATTTTCTTATTTTCTATAGATATGTGGTGGGAAAATTATGAAGTAAAAGCGCCAAATTTATATATATTTTCCATATCAGTGCCTAGCCAGACTTGTGCTTAAAGTCGCACTCACAAATTGGAGTGTGTTTCAAAAAATACACAAAGGTGCAACATGTTAAAATATCTATGTCTTAATAATACAGTCTACATCTAATACAATCCTTGATTATGGCTGAAGCAAATTGAGAAAACACTTGATATGGACACCATTTCCTTATAGAAAATATTGACACATGGTACAAATGGTTGGTGACGGCATAGCCATGTTATGGAGAAGTCATCTAAATTGTTAGATGAAGATGAGCAGGATCAGGTGATAGGTTGCATAGGAAAATGTCCTACAACAAACACAAAAGGAGAATGAGGAAAGACAGGTGCTAGCCTCTGTACCTATACAGACTAAGATACCAATTAGTAAGCATTCAACTATTATTGCAAGACCTTCCTCTACTATAGGATGACATGTTACCTTTGCCCATAAAAAATGGATTCCATAGGTAATTCTCTTCCACCCATCAGCCAATGATGGACTACAGAGACGAAAATCCCCAAACCTCACTTATTTTAAGGATTCTGAGGATTATTTTAGGGATGTTGGGAATCCAAAGTGGCTAATTTTGAGCATTCAACAAGGAAACTAGCCTAAGGCAGCCATAGGACTCCGCCCTTTAACTATGAGGGATTGCAGAGACGGAGATCTCCTCCCTTAGTCAATTCAAACAGGCATGCAAATCACCTCTTATTTGCATGTAAAACAAAAATATGAGCAATAAATATAAATTTTTCATTGTATACAGACTCCAGAGACCATATAAGGGAGAATAACAAGAAATTTTTCTCAGACAGTCACCAATGGGATAATCAAGTTTCTCGGTAACAACTCTTTAGTAAAATAAGTATACCTTCATTCCATCCTTGCATTTTCTAGTTAGGGCACCAAAAAGAAGAAGCGGGGCTTTTTTGACATCCTCGTGTCCAAATATTTATGGAGCTAAATAACATGCAAACTTGTTATAGATGTCACCATCCTTAGTAAGCAGCATGACAAGCAGTTCTATTTGTTCTTGTTCATCACCTTGTAAAATGTACCTACAACTATTTGAAATTAATTATTAAAATAAGCAATATAGAGAAAACATGGATCAAATAAAAACTTCACTAAATGACACATTTTAAAAAACTGCATATCCTAGACATGTGCAACCAAAGAAAAATTGCTAATCTACCTACACTAGAAGTGGAACTTTACATATCTATATAAAGTAATACCTGTTAAGTAATACCACCATCATCAAATTAATACCTATTAAGAAGTGAAGCAACAACTTGACCCACAATAAGTGACAAAACGCTAAATATTACAATCGCCCAATGGGTCTTCCTTTTTCCTGCAAATATATTTCTATTGGGGCCTCTTCCTGGATCTGCATCCTTGATCAAACCAGGGCCTGAAGTTCCAATCTCTCAAGGTCAGTCAAATTATATTACAATAGCTTGTAGATAGACAATTCAATCAAATATAAAATTAATCTGAAAGATTTAACAGACATACCTTCTTGAACTACATCCTTGATCAAACCAGGGCCTGAAGTTCCAATCTTTATAGTTCAGTCAAATTATATTACAACAGCTTGTAGATAGACAGTTCAGTCAAATAAAAAATTAATCTGAAAATTTTAATAGACATACCTTCTTGTACTCTATTGTGGCTTTCTGGAATAACACCCATATGAATATCACCCATCAGAAATGAATTACCAGTGTGCATCAAGAAAATTACTCGAGTTGTGGATGTATCACCAAGAAAAAGTATACAACACCTCATGAGTTGTTATCTTTAAAGAAACACATACTAAAACATAAACACCGTGATGAATCTCAAACTTAGAAGAAGGAAACTAGGAACCGGGCTAAACAAATTGCAGTAGTGATAATGGGGCAAGATAGGTAGACTTTGATAGCTTTCAAGGCTTTGTCATTGTAGTGTAGGATGAGAAATGGAATTAGAATGAGCATTTAGATAATGAATTCATTCTATAAGAAGAAATTAACACAACATAATTGCCCTTACAAAACAGAGCATAAATTGATTTATGAATTATGTTTATAACTCTTTAGAACAATCAATGAAAGCATAAGATATGAAATGGAATTGAGAAGGCATTCGATGAAATGAAACACGAAGGAGATACAATGTTATAAAGCCATACCACATGAATCCCAAAATTCTTACTGCAACTGCCTCTATATTATCAAAAAAAACTCTCCAAGTACAATAGCTCTCCTGTGATATATCCAATATCCAACCCCCCTCTATTACAAAAACATTTCTTTTTTTATAGGCCAAATTACAAGGGCCTATTTTTCCAAAACAATAAATGTCTTTTTGCAAAAATAAAAATAAAAATGATATCAAGGTGGCCAAAATATAAATACTTGCAAAAAGACTCTGATGGCACATTTGAGCTACAAACTCTGATTTATATGTCCAATTTGAAAAATTGGAAATCCAACTACCACAAAAATATTGAAAATAAAATGCACTTCATGTGTTAGCCATTGCTCTAGTGTAAATTTGTTGACTTGAGTGAACATAAACCATCCTGATTGAACCTCGTGCCATTAGATCCTTGATATCCTTTCTATCAAGTGAACCGTTAATCTAAAAATTCAAGGAAAACATTAACATTAGTGAGAAGAACCACATACTTTTCTTCAAAACATGTTCATAAAAAAGGAACCAATTTTTCTTTCTTTTCGTGATTAAATGGACCAACTTCAGAAGAACCACAGTAGAAGGCATCCAACATAAGTGTTGAGGTAAGGGATGCCCTTATATTCAAATTATATATGTGTGTTGAGGTAAGGGGTACATATAGTTATATAGGTATGTAATTATATTTTTTTTATGGAATAAATACCAAATTAATGTTTGAATGAAACACAACTACAAAAAGATGAATGGCTAGTGAAAGAAACTTACACCAAAAAGTAGGTAGCTAAAAAAGGTTGAGTTATCTTGAACATTCAGCTTTTGAAGTATTCACTAGACCTAAAGCCAAAAAGTACAAAATTAACATCATATTCATACAAACAAATCAACAAAAATATAACCAAAAACTATTTATAAATAATCCAACATATGGAAATACATAAGGAAAGTGAAAGTAGAATGTTTTGAAAATTAACCTTGTTCAAATTTTTCACAAAATCTGAAAAAACTTTGTAATCACTTTCTTCTAATTTTTATGTATCATTCTTAGCATTGTACGATAATTTTGCGATTGCTATAACAGATTCAAGTTGTACAAAAGCATGATCAGTCAAATCGTACTTATACATGCGCTGACCCTTTATTCTACTATACCAACATAATTCAAGCTCGATGCCTTCTAATCTATCCAAAAGGTCGATGTCATTATGGTAATCAAACACCCTATTACCATCCTTCTTCCTTATTCTTTGAACCCTTCCAATGTACCACATTCCACAAGAAACACCTTTTTTTGTACTTCAAGGAACACCTTTTCTTGCAGTACATTCAGTGGGGGGAATTAAGTTGTTTTCAAACAACACCCCACAATCTAATCCAATTCCAAAGCCAATTGAAACACCCTTTTGTATAGTATTCCCATATTGCCTAAAGTAGACCCCACTTCTCACTTTTGTCAACCTATCTTTGGATAATTTTGGATTTCCATTCAACTGACTAACCAAACATGCTTTGAACATATCCCTACCATCAAGATTAACCATCGGTTTTATAGTTTTTCTTACATTTTCATCACTGGAATCTAAAATTTCATCCAACTCATGTCTCCATTCACTTTCCATTATTTTCAATTCACTTTCATTGTGTACCAGTGAAGATGAAGATTGAAATATAGAGTTGGAACCTCTCGGTGGAGAATCATCAACTACTTCATCCACAATTTGGAATGTCGGATAATCTTTATCCTCTGTCCATGGTTTAACCCACCAAGAACATTAAGTGTAATTTTCTGGTTTCATTCCAAGAGTTGATAAAATGTCTTGTGCATCCTTCAATCCATTCCTAAGGGCTTCTACAATTTTAGCATTTGTGGATATTGAATCATATTACGACAATATGTCAATGTTTTGTATTGTTTCTTGGTGCAATTTATTCCAAATGTTTTCTTTCTTCTTATGGGATTTATTAAAATGAAGCCCTTGGGAATTTGATTCTTCTTCAAAAACTCTATTAAGGGCTCCAACAGCATGAATCAAGTCAGTGAAATCATAGGCCCTCTCCACTCCAACCATCCCACCAACTTTGCTAAATAATTTTTCACAGACATCTGACCTAGTCAAGTGCAAAACACATGGCAAGTTAGAGTATTGATCTCGAAACAATCTCATCAACAAAACTGCAAAATGGCGAGAAATTCTCACATCTTGATATGCCTCTCTGCTGATGAAATTTATGTTGACATTAGTATGATATTGTTTTTGTACCCAACATAACCATAATGTGAATAAATGATGAACTCCTGAAGCATTTCGCACTCTTTCCCAGAGGCTCAAACTATGAGACATAAAGATGTCAATGTAGTCAGCAATAATCATTAAGTAAGTCTCTATAGCTAGTGTCCTCTCTAACTTTCCACTGGGTGTACTTCTCAACTCTTTAAAACACCTCTGAACATGCATTGAAGCAATGCATTGTGTGGAACCCCAATTTTGTCTATTCATCCTCTCTATATCTTCACACTTAATCTTGTGATCATCCACTTTAAAAGTGTGATAAACCATTCTGACATGTCCAAAACTTATGTACTCATTTCCTAAAACCAATTCTCATCAACCGCTAAACAAAGAATTCACTAGCTTTTTGTTGTTGTGGATGTAATCTTGGTCATGCAATCCTGTTACATTGCAACCATTGTACAACCCAGTTAGCCTCCACCCTTCCCAAGGAACTTGATATCAAAGACCTGATGTTGAAGAATAATCCTTCAACATAATTTGTCTTCTTCTTCTATCCCCATCCGAGGAATGACCAACAATAGGTCCCAAATTGTTTTCTATGTGTTTCTTCCACATTAATTCTACCTTTTCCCATTGTTGATAAACAAAATCTGCATTGAATTTATAGCATGTTGGATGAACAACCACAACCAAATGAGGAAGTTTTTCATGTAAAGGGTTTTCAATAATAACACATGCATAATTCCCAATAACATTGTTTTTAAAAGAATTTGTTATAATCTCATAGCTTGCATCTCCCTCACCAACTGTTACCAAGAAATGTGATTGGCATTGATGTTCTTCTTCAAACTACAAAACCCCACCAGTGTATCGCTTTTTTATACCCACCTAACATATTTTTTCACAATTGTTTCATCTTCAGCAAGGCATACAGGAACTGGTCCATATATACCATGTTTGGCTTTATAAGAAGCATAAATTTTTCCAACTACCTCAAAAATGTGTTTGTGCTCCCCTGGGATATATGTCAATGAATTTCTAACTTGCCTTAAATTTGTAGATATTGAAGGACCATCCAAATTCAAGCTAATAAAGTTATGTAATCTAGGACCTCCCCATAACTTGATTATCTCATAAAGGGATTTTGTGGATGTACTATACCTTCTCTCTGTTTTTTCATGAATCAAGTTATGAAATATATCCTTGAAAAATTCCCAAACTGCATCTTTACCTTGTAATTATCTTTGCTTATGTGCCTCACAAAAATCCTTACAAAACCTAAAGACATCTTCCTTTCTGCCGATTCAAACAACTTTTCCTTTAGAGATCTCATTCTAATAGAGAGTGTAGCAACCTTTGTCCTCTCCCATAAAAGAGCTCGCATTTTTTATCTATGGTTAGCATTTGTAACCCTTGTAGCATTCTTCAATTCATTTTGAGTCAAATAGTCCAATCTTCTACCTTTTCCTATATCTCGTTCACTTCTTTTATTGGTGCACCTTGATTCACAATATAATCGCATCCTGAAGTCATTACATTCTGGAACCAACTTACAAAATCTATATGTTAATGAATCAAAAGGGATCCCTGTTTCAGAACCCCTCTGACAATGAATATGCCTATATGTACCATCAATATGACATTCAATACCCTCATAACATAGCATGATCTTGGTATGCTTCTCTTTGGCCCATAATTTTCCACCCCTTTGATCATCCATTAGGACCTTTGTTTCCAATCTCTCCCCATTTCTATCAATATAAGGATACCAATACCTCCAACATTGTAGTAACAAGGGAGACAATTGAGCTATAATAAGATGACAACACAATAAAAAACAAATAAATTAGAAGTACGATAAATAAAATAATATATAAATTCATATTCAATTTTAGTCTAAACTATTAATTAACCATTAATTAACACACCTGAAGTAGAAGGAGTTGCACTTGTAGAACCCCTATGTATTACTGATGGTGATGATGGCACTAAGAACCTAGTCAAACTTTTTTGGGAATTATCATTGGTAGGCTTCTTAGGTCTCCCAACTGTGCCACTCCTCAACCCAGTCTCCTGATGTGAAGCCTCATTTGTAGTAGTAGTAGTGTGCTTCTTTGATTTCATGTGTTCATTTAGAGAACTAACAATATTACCACTTGTTGATACTAAACAAAACCATTTATTGCATCGTGTACCTTCGACTCTCACTTTTTTCATGTCCTTATAGTCTGCAAGTGTTGCTTCCACCACCTTGAACAAATTAGGCTCTTGTGTCTTGTTGAAATCATCTAGAATTTTGACTGCTTGATCAATATGAAATCGATCTCCAACCACCATTGTTTGTTGTACTTTGTTACATGAAGGAATTTCACTACCACTTGGCATTGAAAGGCGTTGTTGATGGAACGTTGTTTTAATATGATGGTTTTTGAAGTTGTGCATTGTTCGGGCTACCAAGGATACATCACCTGTTCCATAATCAATGCCACAAATTTCACAATGGATCTTTATTTTAGATTCTCCCTTTTCTGAATGTACTTTGAGAGTAAGTTTCTCATTGACAAACTCTTCCATTAAACTTTTCACTTTTTTTCCCAAGATGCCAATACACAAGTATCAACAATTGTAGCTTCTTCCACTGACAAAGGCATATTTTCAAATCTTTGTTGTTTATTCATAGGTTCCTCCACATTCTCTTCAATGTTTTCAAAGATTGGTATTGTTTCCACTGCATTTGAACCCCTTGTTTCCACATCACATGTGCCTAGTTTCCTCTTGATGCCTAAAAGTGTTGTATAAACTTTCCATTTCTGTTCTTGCTTTGGATTTAAATTTATTCCATCCTGGATAAAATCAAAAGGGTATTCAACGATTCCATCATCCACAATTTCATCACGGATTTCAGCAAATGTACAACCTTCTTGACACCTGACAATGCCAATGACAGGTTTCTCTTCATTGAAAGTAATTTTATAAGACAAGTCCATCTGTTTTTGCACATAAATAAATGAAAAAGTAAGTAAAATTCCACAAACATATTGGTTTATTATGAAAAAAAAAAATCAAGGAAGCAAGCTATGCACTTTCAATTCAAAGCTCCAAAAAACATGAATAACTCTTACTATTGCGATGAAACACCTTGATTGTACTATCGATGGATTCCTAAAATGGAACTAAAACTAGAAATAAAACAGAGTACTAAAACAGATTTGAGAGTTGATTTATTGAGTCAAATATTGACAAACTTATAAGTAAGCTTAGGCCCTAAATCTGCCTCAATTTTGGCCGGCCTTACATCATTTTTTTGTGTCCTAAAGAGGTCAAAACCGTGTCAAAACCAAACCATCGTAGCTTTTACTGTTCGCTGGTATGAAATGGATTTTATTCAATTTATTGTTCACTAATATCTAGGGCTTGTGATTTTATTCAATATATTGTTCGCTATTATTCAAGTACCAAACTTCTGATATAGTTTTTATATGGGTTTAGCTACTGTCATTAATCACCTCTACATACTTGATGTTGGGTATACTGTTGAATTCTTTCTGGGTAAATTTTACTATAATTATGATCAAGGGTAAGTTTTCTCTCTCCTTTAATTAACAATAATATCATATTAATCATGCAACAATATTTTGTAAGGGTCAAATATTAGTTGTGTTGATAGGAACATGCTAATAGCCAGTCCATTAGCTGTTTTAAATGTCTTTTATAGGCATTCACTTTTTCAGAGTTACCTGGTATTTCTAATGATGCTTATTTGTGTTTTATATACTCTTTGTAGGCTTGTCCGATGACGATCTTAGGGAAACAACATATGAGGTTATTCTTGCATCTGTAGGAGGAGCAGTGTGAGTTTTGATGTTGTGTCTATTGTAAATATTGATATCTGGTTGAAGGTCAATTAATAGTGGGGAAAAAGCTGCACAATATTGTGTTTTTTCCCTATAAAAGGAAAGTTGTTTGATTGTTTTTATCATTTTTCCTAATTTGCGCAACTGATGGCAGGGGCCTTATATCACGAACAAAGGATATAAGGGATGAGAACAAACTAAAAATGTCAAGGAAGTTTCCTCATGGAGTCCAAGATAAGTACCAAAGTAAACCTGTCTGGACACTTGGACTTGCTGGCTTGTTGGAGACAATGCAAATACAGATGGAGGCAAGCTGCTATTCCTTTATTTATCCACTTACTTTCACGTGCCTTTGGTTTGAATATTGAAGTTTTGCTATGTCCAAAAAAAAAATTCTCTGAAAATGGTATGATTTACTGATGGCACACAAGGAAGATTTGGGGAAGCTTATGACATTAGAAAATGGCAAGCCTATAAAAGAAGGTTTGGGAGAGCCTGTAGGTGTTGTTGGTGCCATTACTCCATGGAAATTCCCACTTTCCATGATCACACGCAAGGTATGTTGAATAAATTGTGAAACTATTTAATTGTATGAAAACATCATATGAATGAAGACATACAATGGAATTTGGTTTAATCATACCATTTCTGATTTCTGCTATAACACTAAATCTTGAATAAATTGTGAAAGTATTTAATTCTCTGAAGACATACATTGAAATTTTGGTTCAATTAGGAGCATCTTGAGTGAACATCAAATGAAATTTATGCTTGTTAAGAGTCACTCGCAGAGAATTACTAATTACCTTTTTCATGAGCTCGATGTTGTAGAGTGTATTGTCATGCAAGGTGTTCACATACAGACTACGTTGGTTTCACATTTTTTGGAAAGCTAACTTTTGTCTCATAGTGAGGAGAATTCTATGTTGCATGTCATAATGTACGTTATTGTTGTATTTAAGGAGAGTGTTGTGTTTTTTGTTATTCAAACCATTATTGTTAGAACTTAGTGCCAAGGTAAGTTTTTTTATTTCTTTTATTGGCTTGACTCACAGGGATTTTGAACATTGAATCTCACTGTTTACATTATACTTAATATCATGGCGATCACCAATTGAGCTACCCCCAATGGGCAGTGCCAAGGTGAGTTATTAGGTATGTAACTCACTTTTTTTTAAGTATGTCTTATATTTACATAAAAATATTTAAAAAAACAAATCAAGGAGTGGACAGGTATATAAAATGGTGGATGTATTTTCTTCCATAAGACTATTAAGGAAGAAATAAAGTCTGAATAGGCAATTTCATCTAATGCTTGTGCATCTTTTATCAATAAAGCACCCTTGGACAACAATTTGTGATGTACGTCTAACACCACATGGTACTGAAAGTAGACAAAGAACTTGCCTTGTCTTCAAAATCAAACTTGCACCTAATGTTCTAAAGGGTAAATACTAAATAGAGCAGAGAATCTCGAGCACTGCCAGATCCCAATGAAGGAGGATCAAACTAGATAGCTACAATCACCAACTAAGGTGGCGTGCCAATGAATCCACTGCTAAAGAAGTAAAGATTGGTCCTGAATGTGCTTCCAACAACTCCTAGTGAACTGGAAATTCCACAAGATATGCTTTACTGTTTTCGGATGGTGGCAAATATGGAAAAGACCATCATTAAGTCTGCTCTTGGCCATCATTGGTACCCATGCAAAGACCCACAGCTTATATGAAATACGTATGGATCATATATTGTCTAATATACACACTCACCTATCTTTTGGGTGGACTGAAACACATCTTGAATTGAGAATAAAGGCTGATGGATGACATTGATGCAAAAAATGATATATCTGCCATAAATTATATTGCTGCAGAGACCAACTGAAACTAATCAACCCTGCACCTAATCTTCCAAAGGGTAAATACTAAATAGAGCAGAGAATCTCAAGCACTGCCAAATCCCAATGAGGATCAAACTGAACAGCTACAATCACCAAATAAGGCAACATGCCAATGAATCCACCCCTGAAGGAGAAGTAAAGATTGGTCTTGAATGTGCTTCCAACAAAGGCATATTTCAAACCATACTGTATTGTACCCTTAAAATATCAAACAAAATGTTTTTCAACTATCCTATGAATATACCTCAGCTCAACTGTGAACTAGATCAAGGTGTTCACTATGAAAAATACATCAAGTTTGATGTTACATCAAGTATCTAATCAATTTTCTATACATCAAAGGATCTACCATATCTGAGTCCAAGTCAGCATGCAACCTAGAATTGGCATAATTGGGGTGACCATGGACTTACAAACAATCATTTGGAATCTTTTCAAGGTCTCAATCATGTACTTTCCATGCCAAAGAAAAACCTCACTTGTACTTGGCCACACCTTTGGACCCAAGAAACAATACATCAAACAAATGACTTTTATATTTAAATACTCATTCCTACTAGGTATGTGTTATATTCAGACATTGTTTTGGGATGGTGGCAAATATGGAAAAGACCATCATTAAGTCTACTCTTGACCAATTTGGCCTTGGAGGGAATCCTCTAATAAGTGCAAGCCATGAAAATACCCACAACTTATATGAAAGCCGTATGGACCATATATTTTCTAATCTACACACTCACCTATCTTTTGGATGGACTGAAACCGATCTAGCATTGAGAATAAGGGTTGATGGATGCCATTGATGCAACAAATGATATATCTGCCATAAATTATATTGTTGCAGAGACTAAATGAAACTAATAAAACCTGCACCTAATCTTCCAAAGGGTAAATAATAAATAGAGCAGAGAATCTCAAGCACTGCCAAATCCCAATGAGGATCAAACTGAACAGCTACAATCACCAAATAAGGCAACATGCCAGTGAATCCACCCCTGAAGGAGAAGTAAAGATTGGTCCTAAATGTGCTTCCAACAAAGGCATATTTCAAACCATACTGTATTGTACCCTTAAAATATCAAAGAACATGTTTTGCAACTATCCTATGAATATGCCTCAGCTCAACTATGAACTAGATCAAGGTGTTCACTATGAAAAATACATCAAGTTTGATGTTACATCAAGTATCTAATCAATTGTCTATATTGAACATTAGGTAAAACCATATCTGAGTCCAAGTCAGCATGCAACCTAGAATTGGCATCCTTGGGGTGACCATGGATTTATAAACAATCATTTGGAATCTTTTCAATGTCTCAATCATGTAATTTCCATGCCAAATAAAAACCTCACTTGTACTTGGCCACACCTTTGGACCCAAGAAACAATACATCAAACAAGTGACTTTCATATTTAAATACTCATTCCTACTAGGTATGTGTTATATTCAAACACTGTTTTGGGATGGTGGAAAATATGGAAAAGACCATTATTAAGTCTGCTCTTGACCAATTAGGCTTTGGAGGGAATATTCTAATAAGTGCAAGTCATGCAAAGACCCACAGCTTATATGAAAGCCTTTTGGACCATATATTGTCTAATCTACACACTCACCTATCTTTTGGATGGACTGAAACCCATATTGCATTGAGAATAAGGGTTTATGGATGCCATTGATGCAACAAATGATATATCTACCATAAATTATATTGCTACAGAGACCAACTCATTAGGGGAATTTTAAGGTATAAATGGGCCTCCTAAGGAAATTATAAAATAATAGTGGATATAATAAAATAATATTTGATTACATCATCAAATTTAAGAGGGAAAAAAGGGAAAACTATTTTTTCAACTCGTATTTTCAACTTATCTCCCTATGGGTTTACTCAAATTTCGAGCGAAAACACTCGTTGAATGCAAAATTTGATGTATCATCCAAGGAGTACCCATGTTGCATACTTTCGCTGGACCCTGCTGCCTGAAAAAGGAGGAATACATGAAAAACATGATTGTAAACACGTTTTTTCATGTATTTATCATTTTTCGTGTAGTAGGGTCCATCGAAAGTATGCAAAATGGATACTATTTGGATTAGGAATTAAATTTGGCATCCAACGAGTAATCCTGCTTGAAATTTTAGTAAAACCTTAGGGAGATAAGTTAAAAATACGGGTTGAAAAAGTAGTTTTATTATTTTATTATTTTTTATTATTTTTACTTTTTTACTCCAAAAATGGTTAATCATCCCCCATGGTTGACATCATCATCTTGAATCCTATTGGTTCTTATAAAGTTTATTTTTGTTGTACTTTTTTCTTAGGAGGCTCATTTTAGACCCCAAAATTCCCTTAATGGAAACTAATCAAACCTGCACCTAATCTTCCAAAGGGTAAATACTAAATAGAGCAAAGAATCTCAATCACTGCCAAATCCCAATGAGGATCAAACTGAACAACTACAATCACCAAATAAGGCAACATGCCAATGAATCCACCCTTGAAGAAGAAGTAAAGATTGGTCCTGAATGTGCTTCCAACAAAGGCATATTTCAAACCATACTATATTGTACCCTTAAAATATCAAAGAACATGTTTTGCAACTATCCTATGAATATGCCTCAGCTCAACTATGAACTAGATCAAGGTGTTCACTATGAAAAATACATCAATTTTGATGTTACATCAAGTATCTAATCAATTATCTATATTGAACATTAGGTAAAGCCATATTGAACATTATTTTGGATTAGCGGTTTAATCAGCCCAACTAGTTAGGACCAATTGAAACAGTGGAGTACAATAGATCCATTTCTCATGTACTGCCCAAAGTGGCTCCTATAAGAAAGCATGCCCCATGTCCCAAACACCTCAACTACCACCACATCCATGCATATGATTCTATCAAGGAATGCAACTAGTCAAACTCCCAAATCCCTAATCAATCCCCACACCTCGACCTTCTTATTATCCATTGCATAAAAAATTTTATATGGCCTTTTGATTCTTAATCCCAATTGTTTCAGCACACTAGATGCCATGATTTTGTTGGAGGTACATCATTCCAACATACAATAAGCAAACACCAAATCACTAGTAAGCAATGACACGTAGAAAGGCATATCTTTAAAGTTATCTCCAACATAAATTTGTGGGTAATCCTCTATCATATCAACTGTGTCACTAGCCTCTACTGCTTGTAAAGTATCAGTAATGTTCATAACAATAGGTCCATCTGATAGCACAACTAGTGATTGCATAATAGTGCATCTCTACCCAAAAATCTTAAACAAGTCAACTAGAGGAACAAGGATCCTCACCTTCAATAATTATTGTGTGACATCATAACTTACTAATGGACCAAGAGGTAAAGTGGGTGCAACAACCTGTGGAATGGTCTCAGGAGCTAAATGCTTATTTTGTACTCTATTTTTAAAGTTTTCGACTTACTGTCCTTTCCTAGGTACATCAGTCTTAGGCTGGGAAGCAACTGATTCATTAATTGGAAAAATTTCTTGATCAAGAATGGTAAAAAAAATGAATTTATGGTTTTAATCATACATTTTTAGTTTTATCATGCACTCTTCATATAAAAGATCACTACATATTGCTACGATTGGGTTAAATCTATACTTGATGATTCTTAATCCCAATTGTCTCAGCACACTAGATGCCATGATGTTGTTGGAGGTACATCAGTCCAACATACAATAAGAAAATACCAAATCACTGGTAAGCAATGACACGTAGAAAGGCATATCTTTAAAGTTATCTCCAACATAAATTTGTGGGTAAACCTCTATCATATCAACTGTGTCACTAGCCTCTACTGCTTGTAAAGTATTAGTAATGTTCATAACAATAGGTCCATCTAATAGCATAGCTAGTGATTTCATAATAGTGCATCTCTACCCAAAAATCTTAAACAAGTCAACTAGAGGAACAAGGATCCTCACCTTCAATAATTATTGTGCAACATCAAAACTTAATAGTGGGCCAAGAGGTAAAGTGGGTGCAACAATGTATGGAATGGTCTCAGGAGCTAAATGCTTATTCTGTACTATGTTTTTAAAGTTTTCAACTTAATGTCCTTTCCTAGGTACATCAATCTTAGGCTAGGAAGCAACTGATTCATTAATTGGAAAATTATCTTGATCAAGAAAGGTAAAAAAAATGAATTTTTGGTTTTAATCATACATTTTTAGTTTTATCATGCACTCTTCATATAAAAGATCACTACATATTGTTACGATTGGGTTAAATATGTACTTGATGATTCTTAATCCCAATTTTCTCAGCACACCAGATGCCATGATGTTGTTGGAGGTACATCAATCCAACATACAATAAGAAAACACCAAATCACCAGTAAGCAACGACACATAGAAAGGCATATATTTAAAGTTATCTCCAACATAAATTTGTGGGTAATCCTCTATCATATCAACTGTGTCACTGGCCTCTACTGCTTGTAAAGTATTAGTAATGTTCATAACAATAGGTCCATCTGATAGCATAGCTAGTGATTGCATAATAGTGCATCTCTACCCAAAAAACTTAAACAAGTCAACTAGAAGAACAAGGATCCTCACCTTCAATAATTATTATGCAACATCAGAACTTACTAGTGGACCAAGAGGTAAAGTGGGTGCAACAACCTATGGAATGGTCTTAGGAGATAAATGCTTATTTCGTACTCTGTTTTTAAAGTTTTCGACTTACTATCCTGTCCTAGGTACATCAGTCTTAGGCTGGGAAGCAACTGATTCGTTAATTGGAAAACTGTCTTGATCAAGAATGGTAAAAAAAAATGAATTTATGGTTTAATCATACATTTTTAGTTTTATCATGCACTCTTCATATAAAAGAACACTACATATTGCTACGATTGGGTTAAATATGTACTTAATGATTCTTAATCCCAATTGTCTCAGCACACCAGATGCCATGATGTTGTTGGAGGTGCATCAATCCAACATACAATAAGCAAACACCAAATCAACAATAAGCAATGACACATAGAAAGGCATATCTTTAAAGTTATCTCCAACATAAATTTGTGGGTAATCCTATATCATATCAACTGTGTCACTAGCCTCTAATGCTTGTAAAGTATCAGTAATGTTCATAACAATAGGTCCATCTGATAGCACAACTAGTGATTGCATAATAGTGCACCTCTGCCCAAAAATCTTAAACAAGTCAACTAGAGGAACAAGGATCCTCACCTTCAATAATTATTGTGCAACATCAGAACTTACTAGTGGACCAAGAGGTAAAGTGGGTGCAAAAACCTATGGAATTTTCTCAGGAGCTAAATGCTTATTCTGTACTCTATTTTTAAAGTTTTCAACTTACTGTCCTTTCCTAGGTACATCAGTCTTAGGCTGGGAAGCAACTGATTCATTAATTGGAAAAATGTCTTGATCAAGAATTGTAAAAAGAAATGAATTTCTGGTTTTAATCATACATTTCTAGTTTTATCATGTACTCTTCATATAAAATATCACTACATATTGATACAATTGGGTTAAATTTGTACTTAATGATTGTTAATCCCAATTGTCTCAGCACACCAGATGCCATGATGTTGTTGGAGGTACATCAGTCCACCATACAATAAGCAAACACCAAATCACCAGTAAGCAATGACTCGTAGAAAGGCATATCTTTAAAGTTATCTGCAACATAAATTTGTGGGTAATCCCCTATCATATCAACTGTGTCACTAGCCTCTACTAATTGTAAAGTATCAGTAATTTTCATAACAATAGGTTCATCTGATAGAACAGCTAGTGATTGCATAATAGTGCATCTCTACCCAAAAATCTTAAACAAGTCAACTAGAGGAACAAGGATCCTCACCTTCAATAATTATTGTGCAACATCAAAACTTACTAGTGGACCAAGAGGTAAAGTGGGTGCAACAACCTATGGAATGGTCTCAGGAGCTAAATGCTTATTCTGTACTTTGTAATTAAAGTTTTCGACTTACTGTCCTTTCCTAGGTACATCAGTCTTAGGCTGGGAAGCAACTGATTCATTAATTGGAAAAATGTCTTGATCAAGAATGGTAAAAATAAATAAATTTCTAGTTTTAATCGTACATTTTTAGTTTTATCATGCACTCTTCATATAAAAGATCACTACATATTGCTATGATTGGATTAAATCTGTACTTGATGATGCTTAATCCCAATTTTCTTAGCACACCAGATGCCATGATGTTGTTGGAGGTACATCAGTCCAACATACAATAAGCAAACACCAAATCACCAGTAAGCAATGATACATAGAAAGGCATATCTTTAAAGTTATCTCCAACATAAATTTGTGGGTAATCCTCTATCATATCAACTGTGTCACTAGCCTCTATTGCTTGTAAAGTATCAGTAATGTTCATAACAATAGGTCCATCTGATAGCACAACTAGTGATTTCATAACAGTGCATCTCTACCCAAAAATCTTAAACAAGTCAACTAGAGGAACAAGGATCCTCACCTTCAATAATTATTGTGCAACATCAGAACTTACTAGTGGACCAAGAGGTAAGGTGGGTGCAACAACCTATGGAATGGTCTCAAGAGCTAGATGCTTATTATGTACTCTATTTTTAAAGTTTTTGACTTACTGTCCTTTCCTAGGTACATCAGTCTTAGGCTGGGAAGAAATTGATTCGTTAATTGGAAAAATGTCTTGATCAAGAATGGTAAAAAAATAAAAAATAAAAATAAATAAATAAATCATGGTTTTAATCATACATTTTTAGTTTTATCATGCACTCTTCATATACAAGATCACTACATATTGCTACGATTGGGTTAAATCTATACTTGATGACTAGTATCAAGTTCTTCCTCATCCCTTCCACAAAAGGAATTCTCAGTAAATTCAGGTAGAAACTCCCAATTTGTGTCAAGTATAATTTTGAGATACCAAAGCAATTTACAAGGGTCCTCCCAATGTGCAAGGTTGCATGGTCTACACCAAGTTGAAAGGGAATCATCAACAAAATTAAAGGTGGGAGGAGATGGATTTACCCTGACTTTCTTGGCCTTATCCTATAGATTAAACCCTTCAAGTGGAGGTACATATGGTTTATCTTGAGCTATTGTTAGTTCCTCTCTATATTCACAACTTTGATAGGTAACACCTGCAAATTCTCACTAAGTTGTTGTTCAGACTCATTGATAAAGGAAATCTGTTTAAACAGTGATCAAGTTTAACAAACAGGAAAATCAAGATGAAAAGTAGATACCTTATCCTTTTTATCTAATTTATCTTTTTTTCTATCGACATCAAGTGAAATGACCTTGATAGAAGCAACCCAATCATTCCCTAAGGACAAGGCAATATTGCATGCAACATTCCAGTTCACAGTACAGTCCAGAAGAATGAAACAATTCAGCACTAAGATGCTAGGACACAAAATAAGCAACACGAAAATCCTGTCGAGATACAAGTAATTTTCCAAAGGAGTAAGGAACCTAGTTCTCGAGAGATTTCTTCGGTTAGTACAACAAACTAATAAAGATGCCTTCTTTCGGATTACCAAGAATATTTCCTCTTACAGAATTTACTTTTGTGAGAAAACTACTAATAATAAAAATAATTAGAGTTATTGGGCCTTACAACACAGGAAGCCCTCTACAAGCAAACAACTACTTGCCCTGCTTCTTTGAATTTTTAAGTGTGTTTTTCTCTGCAAAGTCCATATGATTCACGAGTGTCTGACTGCAAACCACGGAAACACTCAAAAGCACTTTTCATGAAAAATATTAAAGTATGCCCATGGTTCAAAAAATGTGTTTGTTTGTGTGTGATGTGTGTGAGAGAGCGACAAAGAAAAAAAGTGCAGAACACAAAGAAATACACACCTTTTGATCTTCTTCAGTCAGGAAATCAAACAATGCAGGATGACTTAAAAACTATAATAAATCAAGACACCAATGTCATACTTATCAATACCCATATCATGCCAAGACCAAATTTTAGTCCGTCTGTCTCTGCTACTTGTAGTCTGTCCGCATCTGCTACTTGTAGTCCGTCCACCTTTGTTGTCTGCAATGGTGCCTATCCATCTCTGCTGTCTGCAATGGTGCTCGAAATTTGGTACTAGGATGCGTAGCTTGAAACCTTCGACTCACCAGCAGATATCACCAGCAGCTACAGTAGAGACAAGAGAGTTGGCCTAGGTGGGTCCATACTGAATGGAAATGGTGCTCGTCCGCCTTGGTCTGCCTCTGCTGTCTGCAATGGTGCACGTCCAACTCATATTCCCCATATTCTACTATCTCAGCTGCTTCTCCATCATTTAGCAATTCCCTTCACCCCATATTTTACGAAATCTAAAATTTGTCTGTCGCCTGTCTAAACCTTACACAGTCATGGGCCACAACTACTTGTGCCTCTGTTGTCTACAATGTTGCTCGTCCACCTCTGATGTCTACAATGCTCATCTGCCTCTGCTGAATCGAATGGAAATGGTCCACCTCTATTGAATCTCTGTTGAATCGAATGGCAATGGTCCGCCTTTGCTGAATCGAATGTGCTCCAATGGCAAAACTCAGACACGCTCTTTTTATTTTTGCATACCCTCAAAACAAGCCATTTGGCCAAATAAATAAATAAAAAATACCCTAAAATATTTATATTCCATATGTAATAAAAATATAAAAAAAAACCCTCTAACCCATAGTTATATGTCCAATATAATGTTTTTTTTTTTTATTATTTACCCCATTATGAACGCACGTGATATATTATTACTTTGTTAGTGATGCCCCTGTGGTCTTTACGGGACTATTCTTATCTTGGATTCCCAATCCTCAAATAATATCAACCCTATTTGAGGGGGCAACCTCCTTTACATTACATAAATGAACAATTCTTGGATGATACAAATGAAAAAACCTCCTTTCTATATATAGGAGTCCAAGGGGTCACAATATAATCCTAGTCCACATAACAATAACAATGTAAGGGCACAACAATAACAATAAGGGTGTTACACTAACAATAAAAATAAGGGTATACAATAGTATTATAGGGAACTAGCATTACCCTCTCCTTCAAAAAATTGTTGTCCTCAACACTTGAGCAATTCTAGATGCTTCTGTATACAATTCTCATCCTCCCATGTCGAATCTTCAGCGGGTAAGTTCTTCCACTTGATGAGATACTCTGAAATTGATCGATTTCATAGCTGTTGAGTTCTTGCTTTTGTGACTACTTCTGGTTCCAATATGATTTTTCCTTCTTCGTCAAGTTCCGAAAATATTTTTTGAACTGGGAGCTTGTCACCTATAACCTTCTTTAAGCACGAAACATGGAAAAGTGGGTGCACTCGGGAAGATGCAGGAAGCTCCAATTTTTATGCCATAGTACCAATATTTTGCAACACTTTGTAAGGACCATAATATTTTGATCATAATTTATTATCCTTCTTAGCTTGCTTGAGGGACATTCATTTGTATGGTTGTAGCCGTAAAAATACCCAGTCACCTACATCAAAAATTCTTTCGCTGTAATGTTGATTTGCCTATTGTTTCATTCGAATATGCGCCAAGGTGAGGTTATCCTGTAAGAGTTGGAGAACTCGTTGTTGATGCTCGATGTGATATTCCACTACTTGAACCTTATAATTTTCTCTTAAAGATGATGTGATGGAGGGTGGATGATATCCATAAAGTGCCATAAATGGGGTCATTTTTGTTGCAGTATGGAAGGAAGTGTTATACCACCATTCAGCCAAAGGTAACCACTTGACCCATTGTGTTTGTTTATCACATACAAAGAAACAAAGATATCCTTCCAAAAAATTGTTCACTATCACAATTTTCCCATTACATTGAGGATGATATGATGAGCTATGAGCTAATTGAGTAGCCAAACAAGAAAATAATTCTGTCTAAAAATTTCCTGTAAAAATGGAATCTCTGTCGCTTACAATAATCATTGGGTTTCCATGTAGCTTTTGAATTGTTTCCAGAAATGTAGTAGCAATTGTATTAGCTTTAAATGGATGAGATAATGCACAAAAGTGTGCATAGTTGATAAGTATATCAACTACCACCATGATGACAGTATTTCCTTTGGACTTGGGTAAACTTGTGATAAAATCCATTGAAACCTCCTCCCAATGTTGACTTGGAATGGATAAAGGTTGTAATAGACCTAGGGTTTTAATTGTCTCAACTTTATTTTGTTGGCAAACCAAAAATTCTGCTACAAACTTTTGAATTTCAGATTTAAGGACATCCCAAAACAATTCCTTCTTGACCCTGTGGTAAGTTTTTAAAAATCTTGGGTGCTCTCCTAAGGGAGAGGTGTGCAATTCCAAAATAATATTTTGTTTGAGTTGGGAATTCTTCCAAAGATATAAATGATTTTTGTACCATAATGAATCATTTTTCCAGCTAAATGTTTCATATGTATTGGGATCTTGCTACAACTTTTGAATGAGTGTCCACACATGTTCATAATTCTTCCATTCATCCCTTGCTTCAGTTATCCACTCAGGTCAGATAATAGAAATGGCACAAAGCAATGCTTCCACATCCTCATCCTTTCTTGAGTGTGCATCTGTAATAACATTTTTCTTCTATTTTTTATAGATGATTTCAAATTCATAACCCAAAATCGTTGTGGCCCATTTTTGTTTATCTTCTAAAGATAATCTTTGTTCCAAAAAGTATTTAAGACTATCATGATCTGTTATTACCTTGAAGTGTCTTCCCATTAGGTAAGGTCGTCATTGCTTTAGTGCATATAGTATTGCCAACATTTTCTTCTCATAAATAGGCTTCAATAAATAATTTCCTTTGATTGGACAACTTTCAAAAGAAATGTGTCTTCCTTCTTGCATTAAAACCGCACCAATTCCATTTCCTGAGTCATCCCATTCCACACTAAAGGTTTTTGTGAAGTCTGGCATAACTAAGAAGTACATTTTCCAACTACACTCTACATCCATACACTTTGGAGTGTTTTTTTGGCCAAAAAATTTCATTTAGGGCCTCAAAACAACTTTGGAAGTTCAGGACCGAAAAAATTGTAGAAAGAATACCAAAATAGAAAATTGTGATGTGAGCTAGTGAAATAGGCGTGTGGACACCGATATCCACTAGGACCAATCCTCCCCCCTTAAGAAGCATTGGCATTCATTACGTTGAGTGACTCCATTAGATAGTAATTTTTTTGTTGAACTTAGCCCTTGGTGAGTCGTTTTCCTTAGTGCAAGCGCTAGCCCGCTCTTACAATATGATACAATTGGATCCTCTATTGGTGAGTGCTATTAATCTGTGTATCGATGAATTGATTAATTGTTTTTGGTTCAATTCAATCTAGTTTGAGCTCTTTCGGTGACAAATACTCTGTGATTTCTTATGTGTCCAACAATGGTGGAAAGTATGGTCAAAGGAGGTCCACATTGAACACTAGGTGCAGGCCGAGGAAGGGGGTATACTTAGCTCAAAATTCTTGTCACCCGTAACATTGGTGACGGTGTAAGGTTCGTAGTGAAGTGGTAGAAGATTTGGATGGGCTCCTACAAGGCATTCCTTCTGGAAATGCAACCAAACCTTATTTCCCACTTGAAACTTGTGTGGCACTCGGTGTTAATCATTGTGTTGATTGTAATTAGTATTTACTTTCTACAAGATAGCATGGACCTATTGACAGATGTGTTGCATTCATTCAATAAACTTGGTAGCTTTATCGACTCCATATTGAATATGTACATATTCTACCCATGTAGTTGTAAGGGGTAGTGCAACATCATTGGGACCCAATGGTTGAAATCCTAGGCCCACCTAAAAGGGGTTGTGGTTGGATGAGCTATGTAGATATTTGTTGTAGTTATGTTGAACATAGGGGGAATCTCATCCCATGTGCATGGATGCTTGGGGTTTCACACTTATAAAATGTGCATGATCATCTAGTTGACAACCTCTATCTGACCATCATTCTAGGGGTAGAAGGGAGTTAATTTGGTGAGCTTCGTGTCTTAAAATGACTAGAGTCTCACACAATGGAATATGTTTTAAAAATCATTATCAAATGTATATGGATACCATTACCACTTTCCCTATTTGTGATTATGTATGTGTATATGTCCATTTATGGATTGGAAATATTAGTTTCCTATTCCAATTCTTATTTTGTACCTTTCAAAGTTTAAGTAGTTATTACATCCAAGTGTTAATAATTCAAAAATATTGTTCCAGATTTAAAATGTTAATTTGGCATCTCTTTAAATATACTACATGCATCAATCCAATTCATAAGTGCACTTGTAAAGTAAACATATCCAACCAATGCATAATATAACAACACACTTTTTGCACCTAGAAAGACAATTATTAGTTATTTGGGTGTGAAGGTAACTTTATGATAATAACTCTCACTTACTTTCCATTATTAAGATTAGCTAGAAATGACAATCCTTGGATGCTAATTCTTAATTATTGAAATAACCTTGCAATGACAACAGGGAAAAAATTTAAAAATCTAAAAAAAACTGCATTTATTTTGAAATATAATATTTTAATAACAATCCTTAAATCATAATTTAAATGTTTTACATAATAGTCTTTTTTAAAATTTTGATTAACATCTAACAAAAAAAAAATACTTTAAAATTTAAAAAAATTATAAATAATAAACATTAACATTACACATCCTCTAATATTAAAACCATTATATCAAAATGTTCAATTCACTTAATATTAATAATTTAAAATATCATTTTCAAATTTTCAAATATCATGTTTATATATATATATATATATATATATATATATACTTGTGACAACATAAAGCCATTAAAAACTCTTCAAAATGCACCAAACTCTTAAAATATATATATATACTTTCAATAAAATTTTAAAATAACGTCTCACACATTATGTTTATAAGAAAATTTAAAACATAAATGTTTAGATAAATAAGTATGTGAGAGAGTTTTAATTATTTCTCAATTGTAAATATAAATACCTTCTCTCTCCTATTTGTTTTAAATTGACTAATTATTTATATTTTATAAATATTTATGAAAATACAAAAAAAGTCAGCTTTTATATTTATCACTAATTTTAATGTAACACCTATTCCAAATATAAATTAACTTTAAATATAAAATAAATATGGTATATAATGAAAATCTAAACATATATTTAAATAAAATCTACAAATATGCAAAGTAGATGTGGGCATTTAATTATGCTACTCACTAAAGTAATCAATATGATATTTAAAAAATATTTCAATTAAAAATATTTTAATTTTAAATATTTTTAGATAAATTTAGTAAACTAAGAATATTATTATATTATTATTCAAAATATATATATATATATATATATATATATATATATATATATATATATATATATATAATTAATTAATTTCACAATTTTTTTTTGGTTAAAATAGAAAGAATGATGGGTTAATCTTGATTCAATCAAGAAATCTAGATTTTGTCATTGTTGAGTTTGCATTTTTGGTTTATGGACCATGTTATTGTGTAACCCATAGTATTTGACCATGGTATTTGATGTGGGCTCATGCACTATCTCGATTCCATGCATGGTTTTGAAAGGTTATGTTCAGACCACACATGGCCTAACACCTATTTGCATTGCTATATGCATGTCCTTACATGTGTTTGCATGGTTATCTCCACGTCAAGCTTGTCTTTGCATATAATTTAATTGGGACAAGGGAATTAGGTTTGTAATTAATGGCTATTTAACGGCTTGACATACTTCATAGTATGATGCTTCTGGTAGTTTTCTTTGGCAAAGCCTGGCTAGTTTGGGTAAGGTATATATATATTGTTGAAAATGCAGCAAGATGATGGAGCTTCGTGAAATGAAGTCGCCTTCACTAAGTGGGCCCGCAGGCAAATTCTGGCGCAAAGTCTATTTTTAGACTATGTCTATTTTTAGACATATGGAGCATGGTCCAAGGGTTGCAATATGTTATTCTTGGAGTATTGGTCATGTTGGTAAAAATAGATGGACCTCTATTTTTGGACCTATAGGTCGAAGTCTATTTTTAGACTGCCTATCCTAAAATAGGGAAGTCAAATATTATTTACCCTTAATAATATTTGGACTCTAAACTTCAGTTTACTCTCTTGGAGCACTTCAGTTCGAGCTACAGAAGTGGCTCATGCATCTGACAGAGGAATTACACTATTCCTATGGGTTTGGTGAGCTGATGCATGGTTGACTTCAGTTAGGACTTCAGTGGCAAAAGTTTGGTGGAGTTGATGAGACAGTTGGTGGAGTTGTGTTCGGTTTAACTTAGTTGAACTAATTGAGATTAGTTTAACTAGCTAATCAACTAGTAATGAGTGGAGTGAATTAAATATTATTTAATTCATTAATTAGTAACTCATTATTCAACTCAAGAACACTTCAGTTCACTACAGTGCATGGACAGTTCAGTGGAGACCAGTGAAAGAGGTAGATGAAAGGGTGAGTACAGCTATCAGTTGTGACATCAGTTGTGCATGAGATTTGCACCACACTTGGAGGCAATTGCCAATGATGATTGCACTGTCAAGCCAAGGAGATTCGAACCTTGGATCTCTATTTAGACAAGCCATGATTGCGCAATAGAGGCAGGCAATTAGTGGATGTGTTGTGAACCCGTGACTTGTTCAAAACCAAGCTAGTTTGTGTGTAACTTTATGAGATAGTACTGAGTACTTGTGAGGAGTATTGTACTGATTTTGTTACATGTTTTCTCCATTATAATATACACAATAGCTACGAGGTTTTCAGCTATAAGCTTTCCCCATACATACTGTGTTAATGTGTATGATGATTTGATGTGCTATCGCTTGTTTTAATTCCGCATGTGTGATGATCTGAGTGGAAGAGATTATGTGTTGCATATAAATTCGAATTGTATGTGATCAGGATAGTCTCGGTGGATAATTAATCATTATTCAGCAAATTTCTACATGGTATCGGAGCTATTGAAGCAGAGATTGATCATCACATTGATTACAAACTTATTTCGGTAGACAGAGTCTGCATGCGGGCCAGGTAGCCTCTGGATCCATCCTTTCTTTGAAAGGTGATATATCCAGTAAATGCCCCTGCAGTCGATCTCTGTGCTAGAAATAATTTGTTCTCACAGATCAAGGGCAGTTGAGCTTTGAGGTGGAATTCGAATTTTGCAGCAGTTTTGTTTTCTTGGTGCCGGAGTTGAAAATTTCTTTCAACGGTTTGCGACTCGAATATGCTCTTGAAGGCAGTTCGAATTATGTTGCATGGAAGGATCGCATGGAGGTAGTATTAGAAGATAATGGAATGAAGGAGTTCGTGGATACGGATGTCCAAAGGCCCACTGATCCTGCTGAAGTCGAAGCATGGCAAAAGAAGATGGCGAAATGTCGAAGGATCCTGTTGGAGGGCGTCAAGGATCATATTGTATCCAGCCTGCATGGAAAGGCTTCTCCATATTTAATGTGGAAAGCTTTGACGGATCTATTCCAGAGTAAGAGCGACCAAAGGAAGCTGGCGCTCAAAGATAAGCTCGGGAACATCAAGATGGAGAAGGGCGACAGTATCGCCAAATACCTCACGAAGTTCACTCAATGCAGAGATGAGCTGGGAAGTGTGGGGGTTACTGTCGATGAAGAGGACATGGTCGACCTGGCTCTCCTTGGTCTTCCTAAGGCTTGGCACTCATATCAAGATAGTGTCAATGGTCGGGAGAAGCTGCCGGGATGGGAGCGCCTTTGGGCGGATCTCATGCAGGAGGAGATAAGGAGGACTACTCAGGATGGATCTTCATCAAAGGGAGCTGATGAAGAAAATTGCGCTTTGGATGCCAAAGAAAAGAAGGAGAAGGGTAAGAAAACTTCTCATTCCGGTGCAAAGGGCAAGAAGCAGGATATGGCGAAAGTGAAGTGTTTTCACTGCCATGATCACGGACATTATGCTACCAATTGTCCAAAGAGGAAGAAAAACAAGCAAGCGGGAAGATCTGCAGATGGAGAAGCTTTGGCTTCACAGTTCAAGCTTGACTTTTCACTGATCGCATGCTTGGTTTCAAGTGTGATGGGATCGGTGTGGTTCTTGGACAGCGGTGCGTCATTTCATATGACGGGAGATCGGGATTTGTTCTCAGATCCGGAGGACAAAGATTTGGGTGTGCACATCGAGATGGGCGATGATGGTAGATACAGTGTGACTGGTATCAGTACCATATCCTTTCAGAGGGAGTCTGGTAAACCCTTTGTGTTGAAGGATGTCATGCATGTACCTGGATTGAAGAAGAACTTGATCTCTGTAGCGATGTTGGAGGATAAGGGGTATGATGTGGTCTTCAGCGAAGGAAAAGCCTTCCTGCGCAGTAAGACTACTGGAGAGACCCGGAAGATAGGGGTTCAAACCAAGAACCTTTATCAGTTGCAAGTAGATGGCTGCGCAGCAATGGCATGCAAGGCGAGAGAAGTGGTGAGCCGGGATGATGAGGGCGAACTATGGCATAGGAGATTGGGCCACCTTCACCATGGAGCTTTGAAGTTCCTGTAGCAGATTTCTACTGGGCTTCCTAAGGGCACTCTTGCGCAGTCAGATCAGTGCAAGGGGTGTACTTTAGGGAAGTATGTGAAAGTCACCTTTCACGAGAAGGATAGTCGCGCCACGACGATTCTTGAGAGAGTTCACACAGATGTGTGTGGTCCTTTCTCAGTTGCTTCGACAACAAAGCACAAGTATTATGTGATATTTGTTGATGATTTCTCTCGAAAGTGTTGGATCTTCTTCATGCAGAAGAAGAGTGATACATTCACGAAGTTTTGTGAGTTTAAAGCACTGGTCGAGAAGGAGTCGGGGAAGAAGGTGATTGCTCTAAGGAGTGATAACGGTGGTGAATTCATCTCGGCTGAATTCAAGGAGTTCTGCAGCGCAGAAGGGATTCGTAGAGAGCTCATCGCACCCCATAACCCACAGCAGAACGGGGTGGCTGAGCGGAAGAACAGAACGATCGTGGGTGCTGCACGGGCGATGTTGCATGATCAGGGCCTACCCCTTCACTTGTGGGCTGAGGCATGCAATACAGCAGTATATGTGCAGAACCGTTGTCCTCACAAGGTTCTTGGTATGAGTACACCAGAGGAGGCTTATTCTGGCAAGAGGCCTGATATTTCCCATTTGCGGATTTTCGGATCTCCTGTCTACATGCATGTGACGAAGGATGCAAGAAGGAAGCTGGATCCAACTGCTGAAGTTGGAATATTTGTGGGGTACACTGATACACCTCACAACTATCGGGTGTATGTGCCAGACAGTCGCAAGACTGTTATGCGACGGGATATAAAATTTCAGGAGGAGAAAGCCATGCAGTGTTCGCTTGAGAGGGAGCTACACTTGCATGCAGATGAGGAGCTGTTAGTTCCTAAGGAGGAGCTTCCGGATGTGGATCGGCCACAAGAGGAGGTTCAGGAGGTGGAAGAAACCACCCAGGCAGCGCCAACCATCAGAGGGCACATGCGCACTACAGAAGCTGAGCGACTGGCTCGGGATGCAGAGAAGGTTGTAGGACCACCTACAGCACAGCGCAGACAGAGACAGTCACCGGATCGGTACACTGGATACATGGCTCTTATGAGTCAATGTGTTGTGACAGAGCCATCATCTTTTGAGGAAGCTGTGGAGGAACCCGCATGGGTTGATGCCATGATCGAAGAATATGATTCGATCATCAGGAACAGTGCATGGGAGATTGTCCCAAGACCGGTTGGGAAATCAGTTGTAGGTTCGCGATGGATCTACAAGGTGAAGCAGGCGGCTGACGGGAGTGTGGAGAAGTACAAGGCGAGATTTGTCGCCCGTGGCTTCTCACGGATCGAGGGGATTGACTATGAGGAGACCTTTGCACCTGTCGCAAGGTACTCTTCCATACGGACGATCCTTGCTCTCTCAGCGCAGATGGGGTGGCACATTCATCAGATGGATGTGAAGACTTCGTTCCTCGACGGAGTCATTGAGGAGGAGGTGTACATAGAGTAGCCTGAAGGTTTCGAGATCTTCAGCAGTGAGTCGCATGTGTGCCGACTCAAGAGAGCACTGTACGGGCTGAAGCAAGCACCTCGTGCTTGGTACACTCGGATAGACAACTACTTCACTGGGCTTGGATTCTCCAAGAGTGAGGCGGATCCTAACCTGTACCAGATTGTGGTGGAGGGGAAGCTGTTGATCATCGTACTGTATGTAGATGATCTGATTTTGACTGGCGATGAGCAGTTGATACTTTCATGCAAGGAGGATCTTGCACGAGAGTTTGAGATGAATGACTTGGGCATCCTTCATTATTTCTTGGGATTGGAGATTTGGCAGCGCAGCGGAGGACTGTTTGTTTCTCAGGGCAAGTATGCCCGGGAGATTCTGGAGAGGTTCAACATGCAAGGCTGCAAGCCTGTTGACACTCCTCTTCCTGGTGGTTGGAGGAAGGAGGATGCTACTTGAGCGGAGGTAGTGGATGCCACTGTCTATCGACAGTTGGTGGGGTCGCTTATGTATCTGGTCAATACACGACCCGATATATGCTATGTAGTTAACCATCTTTCGCAAGCTATGGTTAAGCCTACCAAGCTCTTTTGGAAGGCAGGAAAGCATGTATTGCGTTATATTAGAGGCACATCGGGATATGGTCTATGGTACAGACAGGAGGATGGAGCGAAGCGTTCTGGCTTCACTGATGCAGATTGGGCAGGGAGCCCAACGGACCGGAAGAGCACATCTGGAGGAGTTTTCAGCATTGGGTCGACAGCAGTTTCCTGGTACAGCAGGAAGCAGAGATCCGTGGCACTCAGTTCAGCAGAGGCAGAGTACATGGCAGCTAGCTTGGCTGCATGCGAGGCTATTTGGATGAGGAAGATCCTCGTTGGATTTTTCAGGTTGCATTTGGAGCCTAAAGTGATCTGCTGTGATAACCAGAGTTGCATTAAACTCTCAGCTAATCCAGTATTTCATGATAGATCCAAACACATCGACATCAGGTACCATCATATCAGAGATTGTGTTCAGCGGAGAATCATGATGCTTTCATATGTTCCCACGGAGGATCAGGATGCCGACATCCTAACGAAGGCGCTCACCAGGAGCAAGTTCGAATTCCACAGAGGCAGGATAGGGGTTGCAGATAATCCATATCTTGCTGAGAGGGAGTGTTGAAAATGCAGCAAGATGATGGAGCATAGTGAAATGAAGTCGCCTTCACTAAGTGGGCCCGCAGGCAAATTCTGGCGCAAAGTCTATTTTTAGACTATGTCTATTTTTAGACATATGGAGCATGGTCCGGGGATTGCAGAATGTTATTCTTGGAGTATTGGTCATGTTGGTAAAAATAGATGGGACTCTATTTTTTGGACCTATAGGTCGAAGTCTATTTTTAGACTGCCTCTCCTTAAAATAGGGAAGTCAAATATTATTTACCCTTAATAATATTTGGACTATAAACTTCAATTTACTCTCTTGGAGCACTTCAGTTTGAGCCTTGGAAGTGGCTCATGCATCTGACAGAGGAATTACGCTATTCCTAAGGGTTTGGTGAGCTCATGCATGGTTGACTTCAGTTAGGACTTCAGTGGCAGAAGTTTGGTGGAGTTAATGAGACAGCTAGTGGAGTTGTGTTCGGTTTAACTTAATTGAACTAGTTGAGATTAGTTTAACTAGCTAATCAACTAGTAATGAGTGGAGTGAATTAAATATTATTTAATTCATTAATTAGTAACTCATTATTCAACTCAAGAACACTTCAGTTCACTACAGTGCATGGACAGTTCAGTGGAGACCAGTGAAAGAGGTAGATGAAAGGGTGAGTACAGCTATCAGTTGTGACATCAGTTGTGCATGAGATTTGCACCACACTTGGAGGCAATTGCCAATGATGATTGCACTGTCAAGCCAAGGAGATTCGAACCTTGGATCTCTATTTAGACAGGCCATGATTGCGCAATAGAGACAGGCAATTAGTGGATGTGTTTTGAACCCGTGACTTGTTCAAAACCAAGCTAGTTTGTGTGTAACTTTATGAGATAGTACTGAGTGCTTGTGAGGAGTATTGTACTGATTTTGTTACATGTTTTCTCCATTATAATATACACAATAGCTGCGGGGTTTTCAGCTATAAGCTTTCCCCATACATACTGTGTTAATGTGTATGATGATTTGATGTGCTATCGCTTGTTTTAATTCCACATGTGTGATGATCTGAGTGGAAGAGATTATGTGTTGCGTATGACTTCGAATTGATATGTGATCAGGATAGTCTTGGTGGATAATTAATCATTATTCAACAAATTTCTACATATATATATATTATAGATGTTAATCCACCAAACTAAGAATTTTTAGGTAAATATGTTGTATGCATTTTGTGTTCCTCCTTATTAAGCTATTTATCCCTTTGATTGCTTTTGGGTTTTAACAGGACTTTGTTCATAAGGACTGGAGAAATGACAAGTAGAGTAGAGCTTGGGGCAAAGGTAGGGAATCTCAGTAAGTTTTTAATTTTGATTTGACATGAATGGCTTTCATTTCAATTGGGTGTTTAGCTTTTAATGACACTATGTTTGGATTTTAATGGCTTTGCATTTTGTTAGTTAGGTTTCTAATTTTCTTGTCATTTTCTGTGTCTCCTTATTGTGCTATTTAAGATTCCTCCTTGCAAGGGTTTTTGTTTATAAAAACTGTATAGATGACAAGTAGGTTAACCAATTTTCAGTTTTGGCTTGATATGAATGGTTTTCAGTTCAGTTGGATGTTTGGATTTTAATGACTGTGATTGGATTCTAATGGCTTTGCGTTTTGTTGGTTATGCTTCTGATTTGTTTGTCAATTTGGTTTTCTCTTATATCCATTTTGTGTGCCTCCTTATTGTGTTATAGTCCATAAGGTCTGGAGAGATGAAAAATAGGGTTTTTGTTCATAATGACTTGAGAGATGACAAGTAGGGTTTTTGTTCAAAAGGATTGGAGAGATGAAAAGTAGGTTAATGCTTGGTGTAGAGATAGTAAATTTCAACAAATTTTTTATTTTGACTTGACATGAATAGTTTTAGTTTTCCTTTCAATGGGTGTCTAGTTTTTAATGAGTATGTGTTTAGTTTTCCTTTCAATTGGGTGTTTAGCTTTTTTATGAGTATGTGTTTGGATTTTAATGGCTTTGCATTTTATAGTTGATTTGTGGATTTGGTTTAGACAATTTTTTCTAGTAATTTTTTTTGGTGGATAAATCAAGATGATTTTTCAAACTCCATTTCTGACCATGTTGTTTTGTACTATGATTTCTCAATCAAGATGTGGGATTAAATGAATTTAATCCACACTTTTTATTACTCTCTACTTAAAATATTGAGACGATTAGTCTGGAATCAACAAACAGTTCTACTGAAAATATTGAGAATATTAGTTTGGAATCAACAAACAGTTCTACTCATGATGATAAAAATTGAAGTAAAACTAAGGTTTCAAAACTTTTAGTTTGGAATCAACAAAAATTTCTACTCATGCTAATAAAAATGGAAGTAAAATTAGGGTTTAAAAACTTTTAGGAGAATCTAAGGCAGATGGGCACTCTGGTGATTTTTTTGGGTGAGTAAATCAAGATTTTTTTTAAATCGAAAGAGTCTTTTGTTCGACGAATCAGAGGGTGATGAGACAGCTCTGGGACTGCGCCTCCGGCAACCCCCGCGCCTTTTCGAGATTCAAGTGGACCTCAACTCCGATCGCTGACAATGACGACAACGGGAAAATACAATTTTCAAATCATGGTGGAAATGTTTTTTGAGCAGGATAATAAAATTTTGAAATATTGGAAAGGGCGTTTAGAAAACCAGCCCGCCTTTTCCTCTTCAAAACCCCAAAAATTGTTCTGGCTTCTGTATTTGGTTTCAACACACCATTTTGACGGGTGACTAGTTGCAGCTTCTCTGTTGATGTTTGCAAACGAATGCATAAACCAAAGAGCTTTAAACAATGGACCAGGGATCTAACAGGCCCTAGTTGGATGTCCTTACCCATGCAATGGTGGCATTATTCCTCACACATAGCAGTTCGAACTCTACAATGGAAAGCATGAGCATGGGATTCCGGTGGTGGGATTCTTTATTTCGGATATGAGTTTCTCAATTGCATATTTGCCAAAGAGGCGTGGAAGATTGGCTTCGATTTTGAATGGTTGCCGTGTTAAATGGCCCTCCAAAGTTAGAGCTACAGCTAATCCCCATCTAGCGATTGTTGAAGACTCTCTCATATTGTTTTCAAGTGTGTCCCTGAAGGCTGATATCCCCAAAATATATCACTCCCCCCATTATGTTATGATTAAAACAAATTGTGAAAGGAAATAGTTCTCTTTTGTTATGAAAAATATGCATCCTCCTTTCTTGTTTTTTTGGGTCTGGTCTCGTCTTGTTTGATAAGTGTGCCATTGGATTGAGGTGCCCGTTTTTTTAGTTTTAGGAAGCATGCATTGTAAGTGGATAGTTTCACTTTTGTGAAGTTTTATTTTTTTTAGATATTTTTTTTTCGATGTAAGGGATGTGGTTTTGGGATTTTTTTTGGTTAAAAGTTTTTATTTATTTTTAATGATATAAAGAAATAGAAATATGTTAATAGTTAAAAAAAAAAGACATTTACTAGAAGTGAATGATGAATAAATGTTGTATTAGTAAATTAAATGTTTAATAATTTGATTTTCCAACTACATCAGAAATGTATAATAAATTAATTTATTAATTGGTTTGGCCAAAACTGCATTTGATATTATTTAAGGCATGGCTGTCCCAACTGTCATGGCTAGTAGTTGATGATGGCATGAAGGCACTAGGAAAAAAGAGATTGTATTATGGGGTATGAGATTGGATTTGATTCAAGTACCAGATAGTGCTTCTAGTTGTGTTGGTATGGTCCATAACCAACCTTACTTAGATTGGCTCTTAATACAACTTATCTCAATGCCTCATCCATCACATTTGATATATCCCTTTGAGCCTAAACCATCCTTACTCCTGACTGGTGTAGCTTGAAGTGGTGTAGGTCCTATACCAACCTTACAACCTATCTTATTGTACCCTTACTTCGGGCCATGTCTCTTCATTCTTCTTGGTAGGTTGGTTCAATCCTTATCCATCCTATTAAGCTAGATGGTGTGGAGGCATCAACTCTTCGTTCCTTACACTCATCCTGAAAGAAAGGTTCCCCTCCTTGCTCTCCTCACCCTTGATGGGCAAAGCCGCTTGCCCGATGTGGACAAGCGACTTTGTAAAGTTAGATTTGTTAGAAAATAAGAAATTAAATTTAAAAAAATTCCCGGTTGGGTTGGGGGTGGACAATGAAGAAAATGAGGGGTAGATAGACAAGTTAATGCCATATCCACACAACAATCAAAATGATGAGACATGGTTTGTGAAAAAGACATTAGGAACATTCTCGAGGTAATGTAGAGTATATTGCCAAGAGCATTGATCAATTGGTATGGGGAGATGGGGAGATGAACACCGAGACGAAAATTAAGGACATGTATGCAATGTATAATCGTGGGATTATATAAGGTTAAATATATATCAATATATCTAATATAAATTTGCACCAATGAAATAATGGAATGATATGTATATTACATTAGTTTATTTGGTTAATTACTATAAATAACTTAATTATACCTTATATTATCTAATTATTAAGCTTTTTAATAAATATCCAGTTGGCATGGCATTCATCAAAAGGTTTGAAGAGTGATTGTTAAGTATATTGATGTGTCATCATTATCAACATACAATAACAAAATATTGATTATTGATTTAACTTATACATGATATTAACTAGTTAACATTTCCAATTTGATTTGTTCATCATTGTTGTTTAGTTCATCTTTTCTGGTTGTGTTTTAAAATACAAAATATGAAGCTGGTGTTTTATCTTTCTCCTGTGTTTGTTTCATGCTTTGGTCTTCATCTAAGCTTTATGCTCAAATAAAAGTTTCTTATCATTATTTAGTCTGGACAATACTATTGATAGCATTTTAACCCAAACAATACAACTTGGAAAAAACGGCCTCCACTCTTCTCTGTTAACAATTTGTGCTATCCATCTACACTTGGTTTAGTACTTTGGTTCATATCATCATTTCATACTTTAAATTACTCATTTATTTGGTTATTAGGGTATTTTTTATTTTATTTATTAAAGGAAAAGTAAAATTTATATAAAAAGAGTTAATGTTTATATACAAGTTTATTATTTTCCAAACTACTTCATTATTTTATTTTTTTTAATTATTTGATTCTGTTGGGATCCTGTGATTTAGCAGATTGGCATACTAAATGACAAGGCAACACATAAACCAGTCTTTAGAGCTCTAGGATCTAGCCTTCCTAGTCTCAAAGAGGGATCTCTCAATTGTTTGCAAAGATATGACTTGTTTGCTTGTAAAAGGTTGATTTTAGGCTAGCTATTAAGCATGAGTTTGTTTGATTGTTGATGGGACATGATGATCTAGGCAACATAGATAGAAAAGGGAAATCTCTAAGTCATTGGGCAATGGAGTCAAGTAGAAGTTTGTAACAAGTTTGTAGATGAATCAGGGGTATCAAAGGGCAAATCTAACTTTGCTATTAGATCTACAAAGTTTTCAGGTGAAATGAAATGAACATTAAGGGTTTGGAATGAAAAGTAGAACTAAGGGCAATTAAGAATCCTTAATTATATGTACTTCTCAACAAAGGGACTTAAAACATCATTTGAACATGAAGAAGTATTTAATAGACAGGGCTAACCATGAATTCTACAAACCACACTTTAGCAAATAACAATTTCAAGACAAACTTATCAAATGAAATCTAGGAGTTGAGGAACACTCTATTTCATCCAAAGATTTCACTTAAAGGATAAGAAAACATTAAAGATTCACAAATAACTGCATTCATAGAAGAGGGAACTCCTAGACATCTTTGATTACAGCTATAAAGACCTTCAAAACAACTATTTAAGCAAGAACAAAGGGTATGATCAATACAGACCTCTTTGGCAGACTGTAAACAATGGTACTTTAAAGGAAGACTTCAAAAACAATTTTCAAGTGGCAGCAAGTAAGCAGGGAAAACCATAAATCATTCTTGAAGCCAACTATTTGAACTATTCTTGAAATAAACAAGCTTAAGGATTGAAAAGCAGTCAAACTACTCAATAAAACCTTCAGCAGATGAAAACATAAAGACAATGAAGAGTAAACAAGTCTAAGGTGCTTCTAGGAGACATTTCTTAGCCTAAACTTTTTAATCTACTGCAAGTAATAAATGATGAAAACATAATGGAAAACAGAAAAAACATTAACAAATTAGAATACTTCACCAACAGCCAAGCTCAAGGATCCAATGACAGAGCTTTCTCCATCAAAAAACAAGTCAAAACATCCACAGGTTCCAAAACATCAAATTTCTTTCAACTTTAGTAGAACTATGTATTACTTCAAAGAGTTATCAAATTCCTCCATACAATGAGTTCAAACGCAGTATTTATGCTGCAAATGAGGAGGTGGAACCATCTAGGGTTCAAAATGTTATAAATGACATAGTAAATGCACTCCTATCCTTAAAAACCATGCAAGGCATAAGGTAGGAATGTCTCTCAACTACTTCTTTGTGTAATAAATCTGTGTTTACTTCCTAAGGATGAAATAGTTGAAAAGATTGACTTTTGAGGCATTTTTCTGTCTTTACAATAACTGTCTGACAACTTTAAAATATCTTTTTGTGTAATAACTGCCAATTTGCTCCTTGGGACAGAAAGCAGGCCACAGGTGGCAGTTAGATTTTTTAAGGGAATAATTGCTTCTGTTGATGTATTGGAGGCCTTTTTAAACCTATCTTGCCTTAATTTAATCACAAAAAGTGTGTCTATGCCTGATTTGTTTAGCCTTGGTTTGCCTTTTTAATTGATCTTCTTTGTTGTCTTTTGCTTTATCTGATTTCTTTAAACCTTGTAATTCTCTGTCTTTAACCGTGTTTTTTTTTCTTCCTTGATCTGCCAATTAAACCTTTAACCCTCTATTTCTTTGGCCTTTAACCTCGCCTTTATCCCTTTTTATTTAAACTTTAAACTCTGTCTTTTCCTTTCTTCTTACTTTGTTTTGTTGTGTGCAGAGTTTCTTTTGGTGCACTAACGGTGTCCAGAACCTCCAGTTTGTCAATCTCTGGATTTCAACAAGTTTCTTCCTTTCTTGCTGATCTTCCTCTGAAAAGGACAACTTTTATTAATCTTCAATATGTAATTTCTTCAAAACAACATCTCTACCTACCCAATCTTACTTTGTCCTAGCATTTTTTCTTCCTTTTTATTGCATTTGAACTAGCAAACTCTTTGACATTTTATTTTTGAAAACAGAGATAAACTATCTAATCCTATCCTTATTTCTTCCAAAAGTCCAGATTAAATTGTTGAACTCTTTATTTTCTACCTAGCTACTATCTGTCAAGATTAAGCTATTTGACAGATTTTATTCTCTATTTCTAAAACAGGAAATTTAAACATAGTCAAATCAGGATTAGACTGCTTGATCTGCTATGGTGTCCATTGCTGTATGTACAAGCTGCACATAGACTTTATTTACAAAAAAATAAAACAAAATTGTGAAGGCTTTAAGATTTGAGAATTATAAACATCCTTCTATTATTTTTCCAGCTCTGGTTTTGATCTATTTAGAGCTATCTTTTTCCTTTTATTGGTTCAGATTTTGAGCTTTTTAGAACCATTTCCTTTCTATCCTAATATATTCTACTGATAAGCCAAGTTTGAAAAAATCTTACCAATATGTGCTTCTACTAGCTTATCAACATAAATTTGAAGTTTGTTTAGCCATGATTAGGCTAGATGACTGAACAATATATCATTTTTGAATCAGCAGTGGCACTTAGATTTGCTCACTTTCAGAAAATTCTCTTTTTTGGGTATGGGGTTGTACCTCTTTTGAATCTGCCCTCTTTTCTTTTTCTATTGTTTTTGTGTTTTTTCTTTTTTCAAATTGAAAAGCAATGTTATATACAGTGAAAAAATAATAGCTTTTAAATTTAGGACTCTTGGCAGAACCAGTGCTTGAGCATCCTGCCATTGACAGGACCTCCAAATAGATCTTCTCCATTCAGCTCTTGCAGAAGGAATGCATTATGACCCCTGATGAAATGAATAATGTAGGGCCCTTTCCACAGATTTTCAAATTTGTTATGTTCTCCCTTTTCTTCCCTTTTATAATCCCACTTTAGAGCTACATTTCCAACTAGGAAATCATTTTTTTTAGTCCTCTTTTCAAATAACTTCTTCATGCTTTCTTGGACTGTTTGTGTTCTCTTGTACACTTCCTCTCTTGACTGTTGTAAATGAATGGTTTGATTTATCCTTCTCTGCATATCATTTTCCTCAGATTGTACTTCTTGAAGGAGTTTCATGACTGGAACTCCTAAAGATGTTGGGAAGACTGCATCCATGTCATAAACCAGCTGATAGGGGGACATATTTATTGAATTTTTGGTAGTTGATCTATCAGCCCATAAAGCATGAATAAGTTTATTATGCCATGATTTCTAATTTTACTCCAACAGTTTTTTGAGAATATTGACAAGGCTCTTGTTGGAGGATTTAGCTAATCCATTTCCTTGAGGATAGTAGGCAGTGGAATGACCCAAGGTGATATGGTATTTATGGCAAAAGTCAATAATTCTTTTAGACTTGAAAGCAGCAGCATTATCTGTGATAATTTTTCTAGGACAACCAAATCTGGATAGTATATTGGTTTCAAGGAACTTGATAATGATAGAGTCAGTAGCATTCCTAGAAGGTATGGCTTCTATCGACTTGGTAAAATAATCAGTGGCAGTGAGGATCCATTTATGTTGGGCTAATGAATATGGGTGAATTTCCCCAATGAATTCCAAGCCCCATTGTTGAAAGGGAGTCTCAACACTGATGGGATGTAAGGGTAAAGGTAGGAGTTTTCTCTTGCCATTAAAAATTTGACACTTATGGCAAGTCATGACAAGCTTCTGAGTATCTAGGAAAAGGGTGGGCCAATAGTAACCAGATCTGAGGATTTTATTTGTTGTAGTCTTCCAGTACAAATGTCCACCACATTCTCCCTCATGCAACTCATGCATGATTTTTCCTGCATCAATCTCAAGCAAACATTTAAGCAATATTCCAACTGCATTCTTCCAATATAAAACCCCATCTAGTATGTAATAATTTAAAGCCTTCTGCTTCAAAAATCTAGCTTTAGTTTTAGATAGAGAAGGAGGGGTATTCAGATAAAGCAGCACATATATGATATCAGCATACCAAGGTGAATTCACAAAATTTTCTTCAATAAATGGAGCTATGAATTTTTCTGCTTCTTCCAACACATCAACTATATTCATATCTAGTGCTTGGAAGTTTGATTCAGCCATGAGTTTTGCTAATCCCTGCCCTTTGATTAGTTTGGTAGGCCTGATTTCTAAGTCATATTCTAAAATAACAACAATCAATTTTCCTCTTTTACCATCAAGGTCTTGAATTAGAATATCCTTAACAACAGTATGTGGGACAAAAGCAATGATGTGAGAATGCAAGATGTAGACTCTAAAGTCTTTCAATGCTTTTACCAAGGCTAAGGCTTGTTTCTCCATGATGTTATACTTGAGTGGAGCATCTCTTAAGGCCCTACTAAAAAAGGATATTGGTTGTTCATGCCCCATGTCATTCTTTTGCAGTAACACCGCAGCTATTGTATGTTCAGATGCAAAGGAAAAGATATAGAAATCTTTGGTGAAATCAGGACTTATGAGAACTGGTGTTTGAGTGAGAGCTTGTTTCACTAGTTCAAATGATTGTTTAACTTGTATTTTCTATTTAACACCTACTTCTTTCTTAAGCATGTTTTTGATGTTTCTTAATAGCTCATCAAGGTTGGGGATGAATCTCCTTAAAAAAATTATCTTCCCAATGAAAGATTGTAATTCTTTGAGGTTTCTAGGATGGCTGATTTTCAAGATGCCATCAATCCTTTTAGGGTCTACTTTGATTCCCTCTTCAGAAATTATGTGGCCAAGAAGCTTCCCTTATTGGAGACCAAAGAGTGTCTTTTTGGGATTCAAAGATAAGCCATATTTCCTGCATTTCTCAAAAAATTTCTTAAATGAATCAAGTGTTCTTCATCAGTTTTAGAGAAAACAGTAATGTCATCAAGGTAAATGATTATAAAATAGCCTATGTCTTATGAAAAGACTATGTCCATGGCCCTTTGGAAGGTGGCCCCTGCATTCATTAAACCAAATGGCATTTTGACATACATGAATGTACCCCAAGGTGTAGTATAAGCAGTCTTATGTTGATCACTTGGGAGTACTAACACCTGGTTGTAACCTGAGAACCCATCTAACAGTGAAATTCTTTTAGACCCAACCACCCTTTGAAGTATATGATCCATTTTTGGCAAGGGATAGTTATCTTTAAGGGAGGCTCTATTTAGGTTCCTAAAATCAATGTAGAGTCTAATTTCCCAGTCTTTTTCCTAACAGACACTAAGTTGGAAACCCATTCTGAATACCTTATGGGAACTATGATCCCAGCATCATACATTTTCTTAATCTCTTTCTCAACTAAAGGCAATAAAACAAGGTTTATCCTTTTGAGTTTTTGTTTGAAAGGTTTATAATTTTCCTTAAGAGGAATTTTGTGTTGAATGATGCTGGTATCATATGATTTTAGATCCTTGTATCCCCATGCAAACACATCTTTAAATTCTTTAAAAAGTTATATGTATTGTTGTTCGATATGAGCTGGGAGAGTGCTAGATAGCTTTATCATTTTGGGTTCTGCTAGGCTGCCTATGTTATGTTCTTCTATGTTTGTTTCTACAGGCTCCATACTTAGTTCTTTGGCTACATCATTAAAATCAAAAAGTTGTTCTAATGGTGCAAGACCTCTTGGAATTGTATCATTTTTACATTGTAATACTTCCAAGTCTTTCTGGTTTGCACTGTCAACTATTTATGCTCTAAAAAGATGTTCAAAATGGTTTACATCAGCAGAAAAAGATAGCTCTGTTTCAGGGATTTGTTCTTCATTAAAACAATTTTTCTCATGGCTTGAAGTAGGTGTTGGTATGGAAAAGTCATTCTTTGATTGCAGAAAATCATCTATGTGTTTGTCTCCTTCAAACACTTGCCAATAATCCTCATTGTCGGGTATTACAGGTTTGTTTTTTATCTTTATATCAGATTTTTCATTTATCTGTGGTATTTGGCAATTACTAGCAGCAAAAGCAAGTTCATTTGCTAGATGATTTTGAGCTCTTGGGTTGAAAATGAGTTCATATTTTTCAAAGGTTTTTAGGAGATCAAGGGAAGCATTTCTATACTCTCTGAGTTTTGGGTTTTTGGTTGAATATTTCCCTTTAATCTGTCTGATAATTAACTCAGAATCCCCTAAATCTTATTTTGGCTCCTAAATCTTTGAGTAAGTGTAGGCCAATAAGGAGGGCTTCATATTCAACAATGTTATTTGTGCATGGAAAATCTAGTTTATAGGAAAATCCTTTGTTTGTGTTATGTATCCATACACCAGCCCCTGCACTTAATTTTCTACAAGAGTCATCAAAGTTTATTTTCCAAGGTATTTCAATCTCATTTTCTTTTTCTTTCTGTTGTTTAAGGCTGCTAAAGTCTGAACTATTCTTCTCTTGAGTTGATGGCAAATTTGATTGTTCTGGTAGACTAAATTCTTCTCTGTTTTCCTTTTCTTGTTGGCTGATTTCATTTTCACTATATAAGATAAAGGAATCCAAATTTGAATGGATAGAGTAGATAGGTGAATTGTTTGGTCTATCTATGTTGTTCACCATGTATTTCATGTGTGATTCCCTGTATAATCTTATAGTTTGGTTAAATACTGGGATGGTGGCATAAGACATGTCCATTTGAAGGCTCCCTTCTAGTTTGGCTCCCCATGATCTAGATAGAAGCATGCCATCCTTAGGGGGAATGTCAGCTATTACTATGTCCATTACTAGACTCTTAGCAGGGATTTTTGCCAAGTTGACACACAAATATTTGATTAGGCCTAAGAATTTGACCCTACTTGAATCAAAGGAGTATAAGTCTTTGTATGGTTTAGTAATTTCTAAGCCTAGGCTTTCCATTATTACTTTGGGCATAAGATTGTATGAAGCACCTGAGTCTAGCATGGCATTATGCAAGATTTTGTCATGTATATTCAGGCTGACATAGAAGGGAGGGATAGCCCCTTCTTGGTATTTTCCTTCAACTTCAAGACCAAACAATAATTATGGTTTATCATCTGTCAAGTTTAAAGTATCAGTGTCACTGCCTATATTCAAAGCTTTCAAAATATGGTTTTTATATACATCCTGAGTTACTAGTTCAACCAAGGGTATGGTGATTTTAATTTTGGCAATTTCCCCTTCAAGGCTGAAAGGAACTATTGTTCTTGACATATTTACATATGTTTTGTCATTTACAATTCTTTCAGAAATTCTGATTTGCTGATTTTTATTTGGAATTTTATTTGGGACAAATTTGTTAGGGCCACTAGCAGAAGTACTAGGGCAGCTTTGTTCAACACTTTGCTGTTGTTTTTGTCTTTATTTATATCAGTTTTCATGGCCACAGTATTGGTGTTACTGGCTATCTTTTTAGGCTGATTTTCTGAAGTTTTCTTAACAACAGTATTAGTGTTTTTTCCATTAGAAATTTCTAGGCTCCCTTTGCTTCTAAGATTATATTTTTTGTGTACCTCCATGATTTCATTTTCAAACCCCAATCTGTAATCTTCAGAATCTTCATGATTTTTTTCAATTTTTTCTGAAGAGAAGAATCCTTGTTCTTCATCAGTGAGAAAAACATGTCTCACTGTCAAATCCTATCAGATTCACATGATTTTCTTGCAACCTTTCAACTTCCCTTTCTTCTTCTTGATCAATATAGTTTTGTTGAAAGGGAGGCCTAATCTGTTGGTCATTATCTCTTTGCCTATCTTGATTAGGGTCTCTTCTGAGATTTTGGTTTCTATTTCTGTTTTGGTTTTCTCTAGGAGGCACTCTATCATTCAGATTTATCTTTTCAAGAATCCTCTCCATTACCTTCACTAAGTTATCAATTTTAGTATCTGATGATGAGGTTGATGCTACTGTATCATCCTTATATGTAACTCTTTTCTCTGCTCTCAACCTAGCTCTTTTCTCAATCAGATTTGTGTCTACACTTAAGGCTCCCCTCTGCATGTCTTATAAAGTTGAGGGGTCTCTTTCTCTTAGTTGGTAGGTCGTTTCAGGATCAAAGCCTTCTGGGAATTTAGCTAAGGCTAAGCCTAATGAAGGTTTCATGTATGGGGGAAGTGCATTATAAACACTATTGAATCTAGTGCAATACTCTTGGACACCTTCCCCACTGTTTTTTTTTAGATTGGTACATTCTAAAAGGATTTGGAGAGGGTTCTTCCTAATTTCCCATTTGTTTATGAATGTTTGATATAAAGAAGGGGGGTCATTTATGATGTGAGGAGCTAGGCCCTTAAACCATTTCTTGGCTTCTCCTCCTAAACTCTGAGCAAATATTCTCATCTTAATGGTCCCTTCTTCTATTTCCATGTAATCAAAGGCATCATTCATTTTATCTACATGTTGTTGGGCAGTAGTAAGTTCATTTCTAGTGAAATGGGGAATTTTGGATTGGTAATCATTGGGTAAGGGAACCAGAGGTTGTGGTAACACAAGTGGAGCATGCCATGCTGCCATGATAGGAAATAATGGGGGATTTACAAAAGGTGGATTAACAAGAGGGAAAGTGGGCCGAAATGGAGTGTTTTGAACAGTGGATGTGTGGATAGGAGTAGAAAAAACACTTGGGCCAACAAACTGATGATGAGAAGACTTGTTATGGAAGGAGCTGAAATGATGAAGAAGCTGAGAATTAGGTGGAGTAGAAGGTGAAACTTCTCTGCTAAAGCTCTGTTTCAAATCTGTGGTTTCAAAGTCAGCTTGGTTTAAATCATTTTGAGACTTATTTCTAAATAGGTTCTTTGTGTAAGGTAAGTCAAAGTGAGGATCTTTCAAGACTGTAAGTTTTTCAGGGACATATCTTGTTATGAGGATGGTTCTATCAGTAGTTGGTTTTCCTGATCTAGAATTTTGCCACAAAATCCTTTCTGGATTGTCAACTATGGTAGGAGGGTTAGGATCTGGATGGGATCTAGTATTGACCCTATGTGAAGCCAAATTTCAGTTTCCAAAATTTTAGAGAGATTCAAGTTTTTAGGATTGTTTTTCAAAAAATTTCCTCTCACAGTGATTTCTATAATAGGGAACTAGGTTTCTAAACTTTCTCAGGGCTGGTTAAGACAGTCCTAAGGAAATCTGGAGTACTAGTGAGGTAATAGGCCTACTGGGGCTAGTGGAGTCGCCAGGTGGAAATTTTTAGCTTTTCTGAAGGTAAAATGTTTTATGGTCCACCACCAATGGTTTATTTAAAAACCAATCTGAAAAGTTTTGGGTTTTTTTTCTGAGTTTTTATATGGTTCTCTAGTTATGAGAGTGTCTTATACCTGATTCAACACTTAGCTAAGGTGGTGAAACAAACAGAGTCTACTCTATGGCTTACTAGTTGATTTCTTCAAGGTTTTGATAAGGGTCTCTTAGAATCCTAAGGGTTATTTAGATTGCCACTGATTCAGACAGATCCTATCATGATTACCATTATGCAGGTAGTGCTTGAAGAAGTTATATTTCACTTGAATGAATACTGAGTGTCTTTGTTTAGGGACTTTTACTCAAAAAGGTCCCACCATGATCACCAGAATGTTGGGATGATGTGATTTAGTAGATTGTCATACTAAATGACAAGGCAACACATAAACCAGTCTTTAGAGCTCTAGGATCTAGCTTTCCTAGTCTCAGAGAGGGATCTCTCAATTGTTTGTAAAGATATGACTTGTTTTCTTGTAAAAGGTTGATTTTAGGCTAGTTATTAAGCATGAGTTTGTTTGATTGTTGATGGGACATGATGATCTAGGCAACATAGATAGAAAATGGAAATCTCTAAGTCATTGGGAAATGGAGTCAAGTAGAAGTTTGTAACAAGTTTTTAGATGAATCACGGGTATCAAAGGGAAAATCTAACATGGCTATTAGATCTACAAATTTTTCAGGTGAAATGAAATGAACATTAAGGGTTTGGAATGAAAAGTAGAACTAAGGGAAATTAAGAATCCTTAATTATATGTACTTCTCAACAAAGGGACTTAAAACACCATTTAAACATGAAGGAGTATTTAATAGACAGAGCCAACCATGAATTCTACAAACCACACTTCAGCAAATAACAATTTCAAGACAAACTTATCAAATGAAATCTAGGAGTTGAGGAACACTCTATTTCATCCAAAGACTTCACTTAAAGAATAAGAAAACATTCATGATTCACAAACAACTGCATTCATAGAAGAGGGAACTCCTAGACATCTTTGATTGCAGCTATAAAGACCTTCAAAACAACGATTTAAGCAAGAACAAAGGGTATGATCAATACAGACTGTAAACAATGGTACTTTAAAGGAAGACTTCAAAAACAGTTTTCAAGTGGCAGCAAGCAGGGAAAACCATAAATCATTCTTGAGGCCAACTATTTGAACTATTCTTGAAATAAACAAGCTTAGGGATTGAAAATCAGTCAAACTACTCAATAAAAACTTCAGCATATGAAAACATAAAGACAACAAAGAGTAAAAAGGTCTAAGGTGCTTCTAGGAGACATTTCTTAGTCTAAACTTTTTACTCTACTACAAGTAAGAAATGATGAAAACAGAATGGAAAACATGAAAAAAATTAACAGATTAGAATACTTCACCAACAGCCAAGCTCAAGGATCCAACGACAGAGCTTTCTCCATCAACAAACAAGTCAAAACATCCATAGGTTCCAATACATCAAATTTCTTTCAACTTCAACAGAACTATGCATTACTTCAAAGAGTTATCAAATTCCCCCATACAATGAGTTCAAATGCAGTATTTATGCTGCAAATGAGGATGTGGAACCATCTAGGGTTCAAAATGCTATAAATGACATAGTAAATGCACTCCTATCCTTAAAAACCATGCAAGGCATAAGGTAGGAATGTCTCTCAACTACTTCTTTGTGTAATAAATCTATCTTTACTTCATGAGGATGAAATAGTTGAAAAGATTGACTTTTGAGGCCTTTTTCTGTCTTTACAATAACTGTCTCACAACTTTAAAATATCTTTTTTTGTGTAATAACTGCCAATTTTCCCCTTGGGATAGAAAGCAGCCCACAGGTCGCAGTTAGATTTTTTAAGGGAATAACTGCTTCTGTTGATGTATTCGAGACCTTTTTAGGCCTATCTTGTCTTAATTTAATCACAAACGTGTGTCTAGGCCTGATCTATTTAGCCTTGGTTTGCCTTTTTAATTGATCTTCTTTGTTGTCTTTTGCTTTATCAGATTTCTTTAAACCTTTTAATTCTCTGTCTTTAACCGTGTTTTTTTTCTTCCTTAATCTGCCAATTAAACCTTTAACCCTCTGTTTCTTTGGCCTTTAACCTTGCCTTTATCCCCTTTTTATTTAAACTTTAAACTCTCTCTTTTCCTTTCTTCTTACTTCACTGATTCTTCTTTGTTTTGTTGTATGCAGAGTTTCTTTTGGTGCGCTGAGGGTTTAATAACCTGTCGAGGGTTTAAACCTTTTATATAACCCCTTTAGCTCTATTTTCTTTGATTTTTGGGCCACAGAGGGCTATGATCCTGGGCCTTAGCACTGTCTTGGACTGTTAATAGCCTCCTTCGCCATTGAACCTGCAAACAACCATCAAACACATTATAAAATCCTGCGTGAGGGCTTAAAACCGCTTTACAAAGGCTAATGGAGTGGCGGAGGAGCAGTGGAGGAATGCTGCAGAGGGAGGAAATGGAGAAAACCGTGAAAAATAGGGTTTAAAATGACTTTGGCGCGAAAATGGGCAAAAGTGGTTTTTTGGAAAGCCACCTATGGTTTTCGCGTTGTAGTTGGGCGGTTAGCGGTTTTGCCCCGGGGGAATGTGATTCCATTCATCGCTTGCCACATGCCTCGAGAAAAACCACCAGTTTCACGTAGAAGTGAGGTGTTAAACCTTGGGAGGAAAATGCGCGCGATATCGCATATGAGCCATCGGATCTGTGGAGGTAGATCCAACGGCGGAGGATTCACGTGATGGCGAAGAGTTGAATGGTGGATGGGGATGGCGGAAGACAGGTGTCAAGCCAGGGTTGGGCGATGCTTTGCGTAGTGGGTGGCAGGCCCCGGCTGACGTAAGTAGTTTTGTTTGGTAGTAGCGGTGTTTATGGGCGATGGGTTTAAACCAGGGCCATTGGATCTCGAAGATCCGCGGTTAAGAATGGTCCGGGAGATGAAGGGATGGGAGGAGAGGGGTGACGGTCGCCGTTGGATCTACACGATCAATGGTTGAGATCGAGCCCAATTTTTATGGAGTGGGGTAAGGGAAAAAGGGAAGGGGGATGCGGTCTGAGCCGTTTGATCAATGCGATCAATGGTGTAGATTGTTTCGAAGAAATTAACAGATGGGGGGTAAGAAAGAAAGGGAGAGGGGCTTAAGAAAGGGGTTGGGAAGTGGTCCCGTGGAAAAGTAAGGGGATTGGGAGCGGGGGAAAAAGGGGCCAAGGGTTAGCGCGGAGAGTTTAAGTGCTCAGTCCCACCATTCAGACACATGGAAAAAAGGAGCAAAAGGCTTAAGCTCTCAGAGGCTTAAAGCCTATATACAAAAAAGGTCAAAAAAGGGTAAAAACAAAGGGTTTTTAAGCCTTTTGGGTGTTCCGATAGGGCAAAATAAGCATTTTAAAACCAAATAAAGGGTTCTATTGGTTTTTAAAGGATTTTTAGAAGGTTTTTTAGGAACATGATGGATAAATGAGAAGGTAAAAATGGGTTTTTTTAAAGGGAAATGAAGGGTTAATGAAGGGAAAATGGACTATTTTCAGAGGGAAATGCACTAATAAAAACAGGGATAAATAGCCTGAAATGAGCTTTCTTCTTTGAAACAGTAGGATAACCTTTTAGGAGACATAGATGAAGATTTTGGTGAACTGATAGAATTCAGAATGATGAAGGCAGTGAGATTTCTAAAACTCATAATGCTTCTTTGAAATATTATTTCTAGAAATCTAGGATTGGCAATTTAGTCATCTTTCGATAAAGTCAAAATTATGGATGACTAACATATTCTTTTTTTTTTATACTTGTTAATTGGGGTTATTTCGGATGGTCAAGTGGATTTATTATTATTTTATTATCTTCTACGCTCAAGTTCAAATTCTTGCTAGTAATATGATGAGCTTTAATGCCTATGATTATTGTTGTAATTATTTGGAAAAACACTCTTAACTGAGCATAATTGTAAGCTTTCTTTGTACCACCAACTTCACTCTTACCTTTAAGCAACAACCTCACTCTTTGCCTTTAGGTTGAGAAAGATGTCTATTTCTTTCCTTAAAAAAATAAATATCCTCTACGTTTTAAATAAATTTCAAATAATTTTGATTTTTTTCATTTTCATTTTTAATGTTAACATATTTTATAAAATTCAATATTTTCAATGTTAATTTCATCATCTTTGTATTTCTTGTTTTTTCTTTTTATTTTTTAAATATAGATGTTAATTTAATAATCTTACGTATCAAACAAGATGAGACCAGACCAAAAAAAACAAAAAAAGAGGATGCATATTTTTCATAACAAAAGATAACTATTTATCTTCACAAATTGTTTTAATCATAACATAATGGGGGGAGTGATATATTTTGGGGATATCAGCCCTCAGGGACGCACTTGAAAATAATATGAGAGAGGCTTCAACAATCGCTATATGGGGATTAGCTGTAGCTCTAACTTTGGAGGGCCATTTAACACGGTAACCATTCAAAACCTAGGCCAATCTTCCACGCCTCTTTGGCAAATATGCAAATGAGAAACTCATATTCGAAATAAAGAATCCCACCACCGGAATACCATGCTCATGCTTTCCATTGTAGAGTTTGAACCACTGTGTGTGAGGAATAATGCCACCATTGCATGGGTAAAGACATTCAACTAGGGCCTGCTAGATCCCTGGTCGGTTGTTTAAAGCTCTCTGGTTTATGCATTCGTTTGCAAACATCAATAGAGAAGTTGTAACTAGTTTCTCGTCAAAATGGTGTGTTGAAACCAAATACAGAGGCCAGAACAATTTTTTGGGTTTTGAAGAGGAAAAGGGGGCTGGTTTTCTAAACGACCTTTCCAATATTTCAAAACTTTATTATCCCACTCAAAAAACATTTCCACCATGATTTGAAAATTGTATTATCCTGTTGTCGTCGCTGTCAGCCATCGGAATTGGGGGGTCCACCTGAATAAAAAAAGCACAGGGCTGCCGGAGGGGCAGTCCCAGAGCTGTCCTCTCCGACAGTCTCGAAGCTGTCCTATCACCCTCCGATCTAATTCGTCAAACAAAAGACTCTTCCTTTTCAAACTAGATTTCTGACTATGTTGTTTTGTAGGGTGATTTCTCAATCAGTATGTGAGATTAAATAAATTTAATCCAATATTTTTGGTACTCTCTACTGAAAATAATAGTTTGGAATCAACAAAAATTTATACTCATGCTAATAAAAATCCAAGTGAAAGTAGAGTTTCAGAACTTTGAGGAGAATCACTCTAGTAACTTGCAAGTTGTAGGTAGTTAACGGACCAGTAAATATTCTAAGAGAAAGTTAGAAACTAAGGAGCAGTCCTCTTACAAAAGGAAATTCCCCACCGAAAAGGACTTGAAGGATACATGGGATAAAGAGCTTCATCAGTCCCATGTTGGGAACATGCGAGCCAAAAAAGAGATATGCATAAAGATTGTGGATTCTTGGCTGAAGATGAAGCCATTACAATCTGTCTCCCCTACATACAGTATTTGTCTGACCAAAATATATGTTCTGGTAATAAGGAGAAAGAAAAGCTTAAAACAGATGCAGCTAATGGGTTATCATATCGTACTCAAAGCAATGTGTCTCCAAAATACTGAAATGGAAAGATGAAATTCTCCTTACAGACCTTCGAGGTGTGCTACATATAAGCAATGCAGAGCATGCAAAGGAAAAATGCCATAAACTCTGCGAATATAGATGGGATTTCTTTTATAATCACGCCAGATTTGATGAAGAAAGTAACTTCTGCTCTTTACATTTTATCTAATTGTACAGCATTATGATTTATATGGACTGATAAAGGATTAATGAAGTTTATTGGTTTATTTTATTATTATATAATTTTCTTTCTCAATTTTTTTTTTTAATATTTTAATTTTTCCTTTTTCATAATGGTTGGAAAACTGTGACTTCTGCTCTTTACCTGTTGTCAAATTGCACAGCAGTATGGTTCATGATCAGGACTCGACCCTGATATCTCCTGGTTGCAAGATTAGAAGTGGGTTTAAGGTCTATTTTTTCTCTTTCCCTCGATGCTTCTACTTCTATAGAGTTTGGGTGTCCATTATCTTCATTCTGCTTCATACCCTTTTTCTCTTTTCCCATGCAAGTGCAAGTTCAAGCATTAATGGGAATTAGGTATTTCACAACTTGACCGAGCAGGTTCTCTCTTCGTGTTCACTTATAGTGTTCAACATTACTTTTCTCAAAGAATTATGCTACATACAGTTACTAGGCATCGCATTCCATGTCCCTAATTTGACCGGTAAAATTCATTTTCTGTCTTCCAACAGCCTTTGCAAAACTCCACATGTATCCACATGTCCCTAATTTGACCGGTAAATTTTTTTTCCTGTCTTCCAACAGCCCTTGCAAAACTCCACATGTATCCAGTTGTAATGCCTTTGTATTTGGCTTGGGTTCTGTCGACACAATATATATTCACACATTAACTCCACAATGTATCCAGTTCTAATGCCTTTGTATTTGGCTTGGATTTTGTTGACACAACATATATTCACACATTTAAATATAGTCAATTATTAAAAATGGAACAGATTTGGTAGCTACCAATGCCTTTGTATTTGGGTTGGATTTTGTTGACACAACATATATTCACACATTTAAATGTAGTCACTTTATTGAAAATGGAACGGATTCGATAGTTACCAATGGTCTCTATCTCATCTTGTACTAAATAATAAGAACATGCCTCAAAATCAAACGGGGAGGTTGGGCTTGCATTGGGCCAGCCACTCTCTGAATAATATTAGTACTAGTATATATCAACAGCAACATTTTTCACATTAGTGAGTGTTTCCTCCTATTTTTGTTTCTTAATTGGGCTCTCTGATGGGTTACAATCACGGCCAAATATTTAATTTTTAGATTACCTGGAGAACTGGGATTTTTGGGCGAATTCTGGTAATCGTTGTCCTAGGTCACTTTGCCCCTAGGATGCAAATCTGACATGGATTCTGTGGTTTTTTAACGGCTTCAAATCATTCTATTCTCTCTAATTTGTATTGGGGTCTCTATGTGATCTTTACTAGTCAAGTTTTCAAGGCTAGATATTTTTTGCAGAGGGTAAATTGTTAGATGCATGCATTAGAGGGCTTTCGAGTTGCATACTGATCATAATTCTTGGCCTTCATCTGTAGTTGTAAATGTCATTCTTCTTTTGATGGGAGCTTCTGGCCATGATAGGTGGGTCTTTTCAAGATTTTCTCCACGTTTGTGCTTAAGAATGCAGTTCTTTACACTTTGGAAGGAGAGAAACGTTTGGGCACTACACATTGAATAAATGTTTATTTTAAAACTTCAAGGGCATCAAGGTAGTGCATAGTGCTCACATATGATATTATTAAAATCTCTTTATAGAAACTGAGATAACTTTAGTTCATATTGATGGCCACTCAACCTAATGGTTGAATCCTCCCGGAGCCATGAGAGACACGAGATGGTCTCATAGTGGTTTCAACACTACCTTAGGAAGGTGATTTCCCAGATGGCATCACAGTAGTTCCTATATTTTCTGAATAAGGCGCTTTGCCAGATGGCCTCACAGTGGTTTTGACATTACCTCAGGAAGGTGATAAGTATGCAATTTCACCCATTATGACAAGTGTGTCAGATACAAAATATGTTATGCAAATTTCACCCATCAAGGCAAGTGGGACGGTTAAATATGGTGTTATGCAAATATCAACCCTCAAGACAGTTGTATTACATAAAGAAGATGTTATGCAAATTTCATCCATCAGGACAAGTGTGTCCGATAAAGGTGACCTTATGCAAATTTCACCCCTTAAGACAAGTGTGTCAGATAAAGATGTGATGGAAATTTCTCCCTTGAAGACAATTTGATTTGATTTGTTTGAAGCATCCTCACACGGCCATAAATAGAAACCCAAATGTTAGGTTACTTGAGATTTTCTCTGAAAAAGAGATTGATACGCATCAATATATTCTGACAGGGGGGGATTATAAAGGGTTTAGTTCTTTATGCTCTGATGGAAAGGACGAAGAAGAAGACCACATTGAGCATGTTACTAAGAAACTAAAAATTGGGAAGGGTGCAAAAATTTAGAGAATAAAACTACTTGATGCTCCAATCAAGCAGACATTAGAGATTGTGATTGTTTTAGCAAGGATGAGACAGATGAGGGCAGGTAGATCTTCGATAGACTTTGAAAGAGGACTTGTGACTGATGCACAGAAACATCTTGGATACTTGGATGCAAAGCTAGCTCCCGACGATTTAGTTTCAAAGGATGCTGTTGAAAGTATGACAAAAGATCTTGGGCTAAACAGAGTGAAGAACCCTACAAAAACTGCAAGTCCAAAAAAAATCAACAACAGAAAGAGCACTGGAAACCATGAAGAAGGCGTGCTTGTGTCTTTGATACTATCTTTGCATATTTTTTTATTGCATTTTAGAAATTCCGTACAATTTTTTGTATTGTTTGTCAGTAAATGACATAACCGAGTCACTATAATAAGTCAAAAGTATGTGAGAAACCAATCATATGGAATGACATTATATAAACTAGAAATTCAGGATGAACTTGGGCTGAATTCTCTAAGACCCTTTTAAACACTATTTGGATTCTTCTGAAATATGAGACTATAGTTTGTAACTTGGCTTTATCAGGGTCCTTTTGGATGGTTGGCTAATGGATGTTGTTTTCCTTGAACATATTTGGCAAGGATCTGTAAAATAATTATAAAATCAAATAGCCAACTTAAGTTGTTCACATGTAATATTGACTACAATACAACAAAGTAAAGCTTAAGCCATGGCATAAATCAATTTGGAAACCATCTCAATAAGTGTTGGCCTATTTTGGATCACATCACACTGTATTTTTAGATCCTTTAACATAGATATCAATACTTTAAACTTGATTCTTGTTTGGATTTTTAGTGAAAGGGGGACCATATTGCAGGTTATATATTTTGTATTCTCCTTCCAATGTAAGTATACTTTTGTTTTGTTTGATGAAAATTTACAGTAAAAAATCTCAATTATTTGCTGCTAAAGATGTTCTCTTAATCCATAGTTGCATGAATACACTTTAATGGCTTTGTTTTAGCACTTTCCTACCATTTTGTTCTTATTGAATATGCAAGGCAATTGACATCAATCACAACCATGTTATCCACTTCATTGGCTAAATCAGAACATACATCTGTTAATTATACAAGCCATGGTACCTCATTGGCATTGAGAAATCATGGAGCCCAACCAGCTCTAGTGAAACTGTCAGCCTCAATTTCACAACCTCTTCTAGCAGCGCTGTTATTTATGCCAGCTATTTTAGTCACACCACAAATTCCACTTGCACAATAAATTTCAATCAAGCCAAGGACTCTAGTTTTAACAACAACTTCAGTTGTAAAACATCTCCCATGTGGACCAACATCATTAGTTTCTCAACAGGCTCAAGTTTCACTGATGGCACCAGTTGCAATATTTTCTCTTGTTGCACAAGCAACAAAGACAATGCCACTGGTAGTTGAACTTACCTGTGACCTATGTCACACGATTCAGGTTTGATTTCGAGTTTGGCAACGATTAAGTTCAATTGGAATTTGAATTTTTTGATGAGGTTCGCATGAGGTTCGGCATTAAGTTTGACTAGACATATTTTCCAGCATATATATATGACATAAAATAATAAAAAATCAAAATCAATGAATAAATTTATATGAAGACCAGTGAGCACCCACGAGTCACAAATCACAACCACTATTCACTTTCCACTCCGGGAGGCGGGGACAAGCAGCGTCTAGAAATTGCAGAGAATGCAACATTGAGCACAATTGTAAATTTTTTTAGATGTTCTATGCTTGATGCAACTTTACTTTTTATCCCCAATATCAAACAAAAATCACATAAAAAGAAAGTAAAATGCAGATAGAACATACCAGTAGATCGACAGAAGACAAGCCAAAAATATATATGTGTGTTAGTGCGTTACGGCGGTCAACATGATGCTTCAACCAACAAAGTCTCAATACGGTTAGCCAACCAGAAGTGTCACACAACCCTCTCGGACAGTAATATCAACCAACCCAAAGTCAACGAAATTCAACGTTGTCACAGTCAACGGTCAACACAAAACAACAGCAGCAAAAATTCAACGCAGCCCAGTCGAAGTCAACGATCAACCTCGATTTCTGTGCTAGAAAATGCGGACTGCAGAAATCAGAATTTTGACCAAGTTTGGGGTCAATTTGACCATGCGTTGACCAAAGTCAACGCTGGTCAAATCTGCGCTAAAACCCTAGGTTGAAAACAGAAAATTCTCCTTGCTGCAATTTCCCACGTGTGGATGAAGAAGAGACTCCAATAGATGATCGAACCAATTAGATGAGGAGAGAGAATGTGATGTGATGGATGAGTGAAAATGACCTCCAATGTTGACCTATTTATATCCATAAATGAGGGTGTGTGACACAACTGTTGGGGCTTCAAGCCTACATTTCATTTCAGGGCGACCTGCACATATTTTGAATAAATTCAAAATAAATGTTTTGCTCATCAGATCAAGATGATATTTAGATCGATCTTGCATCTCTTCGAAAGAGGAATCCAATAAAAATATTGGCATCTTCATCTGAGCATCACAACATGGAGTTTGGATCTAGTTGTCCAAAATTAACACTCCCTCTCAACTAGGGATAACTCCATCCACCTGTGCCATCCAAACATCGTGTGTCATCCCGCCGTAACTTGTTTTGCTAGCTTCTTTATTTTAGAAAAAAAGTGGGTCAGTCACAAAGACATCATTCCCGGCTAACAGATTCAGCCTAAAGGTTTGAAACCTCTATAGGACTCAAAAAGAGTCTCATACCAACCCGAAGTTAGTTTATCTGACCTGAAGTTAGTAGGAGGTCCGAAACCTCACTAGACTTGATCCCAGATCAAGTGGTTGGACATGTGCCATCCTAGACATAAAGAGTACGACAATCTCTAATGCGTCCATCAGTCTTTTCTACTGGTCTCTAACTTTTCCCACCTCACTGGCCAAATGAGAGGTACTTCACATGAGTCTGGGACTTAATGGGTAGGATGCATACGGGGCACAAATCATGAGAGGTGAACCAACTCAACATCATAACGGTGGGGCAGAAGCACCACAAGGTTTGACAAGCCTAGCCCTATGTGTTCTTATAGCTCCGAGAAGTTATCCCCAAAGCCTCCTAGAGCTCATCGTCCAATAGGACCCTCAACATAGGGTCGTTCCACGATTCCAAGATTGACCTTCCCCGAGGGCTTTGTGAGAATGTCCGCGACCTGCTCATCAGTTCCTGATATCAATATGCTTGGATCGATCGTGGAACATGGGATTCTTGGACAACCGAATCCCACTCTGGTTATCACAGAGAATCACGGTGGTATCTAGCACATTCCCGAACACTGAAGAGCTTTCACAACCAAACTGCTTCACAACAGGCCATACTCGCTGCAATGTATTCGGCCTCCGCAATGCTCAAAGCCACCGAATTATGCTTCATGCTCATCCATGATATCGAAGTAGAATCAAGTGTGAAGTAGCAACTCGATGTGCTCTTACAATCCACCACACTGCCAGCCCAATCGGCATCAGTATATCCATGGAGTGTCACGCTCCTAGCAGCGTATCTCAACCCATGGTTTATCGTGCTCCGAAGATATCTCAACAGATTCTTGGCACCAACCCAGTGAATGTGATGAGGTTCAACCATATGTTGACTCAAAGTATTCACTACAAAACCTACGTCTGGACGGGTGTTCACTAAGAACATTAGGGCCCCTACAAGTTGACGATAATCAGTAGGATTTGCTAGCACGGTCCCAGCAGTGCTACCACTCAACTTCTTAACGTTGAGCTCCATCGGTGTCGACACGGACTTATAGTCCACCATTCCAAATCTTTTTAGAAGCTTCACAATATATTTTCCTTGAGAAAGGAAAATCTCGCCAGGTCTTTGCTAGATCTCCAGGCCTAGGAAGTAATGCATCAGTCTTAGGTCCTTCATCTCGAACTCAACAACGATGTCCCTCTTACACTGATGAATGAGAGGGTCAGCACCTGTTAGGAAAAGGTCGTCCACATACAACACTAGAATGAGAGGCTTTTCTCTATCAACCTTGAAGTAAAGGTTCGGATCAACATTGCTACGAGTGAAGCCCAACTTCATCAGGTACCTATCTATCCTCTCGTACCAAGCTCTAGGTGCTTGCTTCAACTCATAGAGAGATTTTTTCAACCTGCGAACATGGGTGTCTCGATCCTTGACTTCAAACCCTAGAGGTTGCCCACATACACATCTTCCTTTATCGCACCATGCATAAAAGCGTTCTTCACATGCATCTAATGAAGAGTCCATCCTTGCGTAGCAACAAGGGCTATGATAGATCGGATGGTGGTATATCGGGCCACAGGTGAAAATATGTCATCATAGTCTACGCCTTCCTTTTGAGAGAAGCCACGGGCAACAAATCTTGCCTTGAACTTTTCAGCACTATCATCAGATCCATGCTTGATCTTATAGAGCTATTTCGAGGTGACAACTGCTTTGTCATCTGGTCTTGGAACCACATCCCAGACATCATTGTTCATAATGGACTCACATTATTCATGCATAGCATCCTTCTAGCTTGATGCTTTACGGCTTCCTCAAAAGATCCAGGCTCAAATTGTATGATTATACTCATGGTTGCTAGATGCCCTTGGTATCTATTTGGCTTCTTGCTTTCACGGAATGTCCCTCTTGGGGCCATATGATTCTTGACATCCTCGAGAGTGTCCTTGAGTCATGATGGTCTTTTCCTCATTGAAGGAGGTGGGGGTCCATCGGTCCTTCAACATCAGGCATCGTCTCATCCTTCGGTTCTTCTTGATTTCCATGCCTTGCTTCATGATCTTCCTCAGATCTCAGAAGATTGATTACTTTCCACAGGGAAGCATCTTCATCAAAGGTAACATCGTGGCATATCTCTACTTCCCTTTGACCAGGCACATAGACTCTATAGGCCTTCGAAGTTTCGCTATAGCCCACAAACATTCCTTTCTTCCTAGAAGCATCCAGCTTGCTCATCTTCTCCTTTTGGTACATGAAAATAAACAGGACATCCAAAAACTCTAAAATGTGAAACGTTAGGTTTCTTACCAGAGAAAACCTCTTCGGGAGTTTTGGAGTCCAGAGTGGAATGCGGGCATCGGTTTTATATGTACACAACAGTGTTTGCAGCTTCTCCCCACAAAAACTTCGAAAGACCTTTGTCACATAGCATGGCACAGACAACTTCCACAATGGTCCTGTTCTTTATTTCAGCAACGCCATTCTGCTCAGGAGTATAGACAGTTGTGGTCTCCCTCTTGATGCCAGCTTCTCTGAAAAATTTCTTGAACTCGTTCGTCTCATATTCAGTGCCATTATCGGTCCTCAATATCTTGATTTTCTTCCCTGCTAGATTTTCCACCAAGGCTTTGAAGGTATGGAACCACATGAAATCTTCATCCTTCTTTTTCAAGAAGTATATCTAGGTTTTGCGAGAGAATTCATCTATGAATGTCATATAATAAGAACATCCTCCCAAGGATGTCATGGGCAGCATACCAGACAGATCAGAATGTACTAATTTCAAGACATCAGATGTCTTTGTGACACTTGAGGGGAAAGGTCCCCTCGTATGCTTTCCTTCGGCACAACCTTGACATACACCTTCATGATCATTTGTGAACTCGGGAATCCTCGTCACCAACTTTCTTGCTTCGGGAAGGGATTTGTAGTGAAGGTGTCCAAACCTCCGGTGCCATAGTTCAGTCTGTCGAATAGTATCACATGTCATTGCTTCCAGTGGACTTCCTCCAACCTGGTAGAGTGTATCAACTCTAAACCCAACCATGATAGCTTCCTTGAAACTCTTCTTCCAAATACGTACCTTCCCATCAATGAATGCCACATTGAAACCTTTGTCTTCCATGGCTGAAATAGACACAAGGTTCTTCTTCAAATCAGGTACATATAGTACATCTTGTAGGAGGAGGACTTGACCTTGAGACAAGTGAAGGGTCATAGTCCCTGTCCCTTTCACGGGATATGTGGCATTATCTCCAAGGATAATTTTCAGATTAGTATCCTTCTCAACCATATCAGAAAGTGCTTCCTTGAACCCAGTGATGTGCCTTGAGGCACCACTATCTATCAACCATACATCCATAGTGTCGGGTGGAGACATCCATAATGTCGGGTGGAGATGCAGCAGAGAGGGTAGATACAAGAATGAATTCATTTCTTTCATCATAAACAACATTTGATTCCTCATACCTGGAATTTCTTGACCTTTTGAAAGGTTGCCCATGTCCACCAGAGGAAGCCTTCCTCTTCCCTTTGAGCCTGTTGTTCCTTTGATTTCCATTCCTCCGGTTGTTGTTGTTGTCATCATCATCAGGAGAATCCTTCTTGAAAGGGAATTCTTTAGCATAGTGGCCGGTCTTGTGACATGTGTAACATTTGCCTTTCTTTCCTTGGGCCCCTGCTCTTCCTTTGTTCCTTGGACCACCAAAGTTCTTCTTCTTAGCATGAGCAATGAAGGCAACATTTCCTTCATTTTCATATTCCTTCATCCTTGTCTCTTCTTGTACGCATCTCGATAGTTCTTCGCAAAATCAGGTATGACATTGTTATTGAGAATGGTAGTGTTGAATACATGCCATTCGGATGAGAGACCTCCAAGTGCGGTGAGAACCATCTCTCAATCAATTATTGTCTCCCCAATAGCCAGAAGATTATTCTTGATTTCGGTCAGCTTCAGAAAATATGATTGAACGGATTCATCCCAGCCTTTCTTTAGATTCTTCAATTGATTCTTAAAGAATAGGACTTGATTTGCATTGTTGGCCTTGAACATGTTGACAAACTTATCATACATCTCCTTGGATGTGCCTAGCTCAGAGATGTAGGCAACCAGACTCTTGTGAATTGAGTCCCTGATCATTAGATTTGATTTGATTTCCCCTTTGTTATACTTTGACTTGGTGGCAGCAGGTGCAGTGGATTGAGGCTCTTGGATTTTACCCTGCACATAGTCCATGACATCTTGGTCTTCCAACATAAGATCCAATGTCATCTTCCAAGCGTGGAAGTCTTCCTTCCTAGTCAATTTGTCATTGGCTTTAAAGCCATTATAGTTTGAGGTACACATGCTCTTCTTTGGTGATTGCTACAAACTTGGGCTTTGTCTTCACCTTAGCTCTGATACCATGTAAATTTTTGTAGATGTTCTATGCTTGATGAAACTTTAATTTTTATCCCCAATATCAAACAACAATCACATAAACAAGAAAGTAAAATGTTGATAGAAAATACCAGTAGATCGACAGAAGACAAGCCAAAAATATATGTGTTGGTGCGTTACGGTGGTCAACATGATGCTTCAACCAATAAAGTCTCAATACGGTCAGCCAACCAGAAGTGTCACACAACCCTCTCGGACAACAATATCAGTCAACGTTGTCACAGTCAATGGTCAATGCAAAACAACAACAGCAAAAAGTCAACACAGCCCAGTCAAAGTCAACAGTTAACCTCGATTTCTATGCCAAAAAATGCGGACTGTAGAAATCAGAATTTGACCAAGGTTGGGGTCAGTTTTACCATATGTTGACCAAAGTCAATGTTGGTCTTCTATGTGCTGAACCCTAGGTTGAAAACAAAAAATTCTCCTTGCTTCAATTTCCCACGTGTCGATGAAGAAGAGACTCCAATAGATGATCGAACCAATCAGATGAGGAGAGAGAATGTGATATGATGGATGAGTAAAAATGACCTCCAATGTTGACCTATTTATATCCATCAATGAGGGTGTGTGACACAACTGCTGGGGCTTCAAGCCTACATTTCATTTCAGGTCGACTTGCACATATTTTGAATAAATTTAAAATAAATGTTCTGCTCATCATATAAAGATGATCTTTAGATCGATCTTGCACCTCTCCAAAAGAGGAATCCAATAAAAATATTGGCATCTTCATCTGAGCATCACAACATGGAGTTTGGACCTAGTTTTCCAAAATTAACAATAATAGAGCGAGTATATTCAGACTAAAGTTGACTTGTGAAAAAATATCGACAACCATGGTAAATAAAGACAAACCAGTGGTCAATGTGGGAAACTAATTGGTGGGAAGCAGAACAAGAGATATCCATGTGCTGTCGATGGTTTTTCTCACAAACCTTGAAACAAATAACAAAAACTGCTCGAACTCTAACCTCAAACCCTTATTATTTTTTAAAAAATTATAAAATTTGGCTTCAGGGTCGTCTTTATGTTCACCTTTAGGTTTGAATTTGTTGAGGTTCAACTATCAGGTTTGTCGAACCTGAACAAATTTTTTTTTTTTTTTTTTGGGTTCGCTGAATTTCGAATCTCAAGGTTCAAATTCAGCGAACCCTATGACATAACCTGTGACAAGGGTGATGCAACCTTTTCCAGAGGCACATCCATTATTAAATCAAAATCCTGGTGAGGTGGTGAAGCCATTGGCAACTCATGGTAAAGGTAGTCTAGTCATTGAGTTTCAAGTTTCCAAATTTAATTGCATCTATGCTAATACATGTCTAGGTAATATAGGGTTGCATGCTTTAAACTTTACTTTCACATGATCTATTGTGCTTTAAAATTTACTTACCTTGTATGGGAATTAAGGGTGGTATTATCACCACTCTTTCTGGAGTCCGTAGATTTTACACATTCAGGTTTAGGGGGGTCATATAGAGACAGTGAATCACAACTTTGGTCTATGGCGGAGCAACTCGCAATTTCATTGATGTAGCTTTGGTGGCAAAGATAGGTAATCCTACAGAATATTTTGAGTGCTTTAGTGTTGTGGTGGTTGATGGGTACAACATGACATTCACAGAAAATATTCAACGGTTGAGTGTGACACTGGGAAATTACGCATTCACCAATGATTTCTATGTAGTAGATCTTGCAGACACCAATTTTGTATCGGGGTTATAGTTGTTATATTCATTGGGAAAGTTCTGAATGAACTACCAGGTAATGGAGATGGAATTAAGAGCATCAAATAGCAATAAGGTAGCGTTGAGAGGTACGTCAAATGGTGGTCCTTGAATTGTATTAACTAAGGGAATGGAAGTCCTCTTGGAAAAGGTAAATTGATGACTTATTATCCCTCTTATGTGTTCATTTCCTTGTATTTTAACTTGTTTCTCCCTTTTGTTTCCTTGACAGTCCTTGGCATGCATTGACACACCCTTGCACATCTTGGCATGCCTTATCACTTGGCACTTCTTAGCATGTTTGACATGCCTTCGCACTATCTGGCACATCTTAGCATTCCCTAGCATGCCTTGGCACTCATGTCCTCACAACTATCCTTTACATTTTTTCACGACTTGGGAACCCAATCTAGTCCTTGGCTACTACAGTTCATGTGACAATATTGGCCTGCTTCAACCACAACAACTTGACCAATTGCACCTACTACAAGTATATTGTGGCTTGTTCACCTAAGAAATGTCTATAACTCATCTTATGCCACTCATGTCCAAGCTCAAATTGTCCCACTTAAATAGTTACCAAGACAAGGATCACATGATCTAGCCATGACCATAAAACAACTAAGAAACATAGCTTACATAGGCAATATTTCACATGTATGTTCAGTTCATATAAATAGTAGAACATTATCTGAGAGTTTGCAAGAACCACAAGATGCACAAGGCACACAAGATATAAGCTGACACAAGTTGAGTGCCCCAAAAATTATACACAACAATGTACAATATGCAAATATCTAGAATATTTTAAAACATGAGCATGTAGCCAAAGAGTACCACATCTCATTTTAAAAAAATAGCTAAAGGCAAAACAATGTTGTGCCTAGCACAAAGTGCTTTCCCTTTGTCTAAAAATTCTATGTCGAGCCTCGTATAACAACTGTAGGTTTGCCTCCTGTAAATCCTATTCTGAACTTATCCTAACACACTTCGTACTTAGCGCACTTGAATTCGCTGACACTCCTCGACACACACTCTTATTCGTTCCTTTCCATGAATTTTGACCTAGTTATCCCTTGATATGCCTCGACACTCCCTAACACCCTAGTTCAACATGCATTGACATTGTCTGACATGTGTTAGCATGCCTTTTCATTCCTTTTCATGCCCTGACCCTCCCTAGCTATCATGCCCTCACAACTACCCTTACCTAATTTGCAACTTGGGAACCCAACCAAGCCCTCGCTTGACTACAAGATCTTGACCAAGTTACAGATACTATAACTAGACTATGTTGTTGAATTGTGTATCTTGGGAAGTACTCCACAAATTTAGTGAGGCGGGTTTGCGTGAGTTTGGTCACAAAAGGCTTTGTTCGCAAAGAATCCAAGCAAAGGGATTTTGGACCCAAGATGGGGTTTAAAATCTAAAAGAAAATTAAAAAGGGAAATTAATATTTCCTAAGGTCTAAGTGGATAAAACCTGTAAGTTCTAGAGGGTTCCTAATAGGTCTAGGAAAAACTATTTAGGGAGGCCTTACGATGAAGGAAAGAACATCAAGTGAGAAGGAGCTCATTTGATCAAGGGGGTGAAGAGAGATGTAGTCTTAAAGAGGCCATGATCATTAGCATGTTTAGCATTCATTAAGATGCCTCAGTATGCTTTGGCATGGTTTAATATTAAATTTATTTGAGATCAATTATTGGAAAGTAGAAGAGAAGTAACAGAGGATGATTTGGCACTTAGAATGCACTAACACTTAGCACTTGACACTTATTTCCACATGTTTTTGGTGTGCATAGCATGCCCCTCGTGGAAAATTTAAATTGATGACTTATTAACCCTATGATGTGTTCATTTCCTTGCAGTTTAACTTGTTTCTCCTTTTTGTTGCCTTGATAGTCCTTGGCATGTATTGTCACACCCTTGCACATCTTGGAATGCCTTAGCACTTGACACATATTAGCATATTTTACATGCCTTCGAACTATCTGGTACATGTTAGCATTCCCTAGCATGCCTTGGCACTCATTCCCTCACAACTAGCCTTACATTTTTTCACGACTTGGGAACCCAATCAAGTCCTTAGCTACTACAGTTCACGTGACATTAGTCTGCTTCCGCCGTAACAACTTGATCAATTGCACCTACTACAAGTAGATTATGCCTTGTTCACCTAAGAACTGCCTATACCTCATCTTAGGCCACTCATTTCCAAGCTAAAATTTACTGTAAGGACCATAATTTTCACAATTAACAATCATTAACGTAATTTATACTATACAATCCAAAGTGAGATTTTTGAAGCAGAACATATATCAATTGATTATTTAATACTTATCTGGAACCGCGTTTGAAGATGTTCCTGATCTGCCATGGCTCCAACCCTCATTACCAAACTGTCGTTTTCCTCCAGCCTATCTGAGGTCAACCTCTCCAGTCCCAAAATCCAGAAGACAAGTCTTATGGCCCCCGTGCCCAAAACTCCAATAACAATCGAGATCATTCCATGACTCTGTTAGAAGTCACTATTCATGTCTCACACAATTATAACTCCTCTGACAACATCCGGGTTAGTTTTCTCACCTCACTACCCATGCCCATCAAGTTCACCCCCTTCTCCTTTTATACACAATCTCCTTTCAAGATATTTATTAAAATATCCTCTTTTAATAAATATCTTGGATTTCTAAAATATCTTAGTTTTATTAAAATATTATTATTTAATAAATATCTTGGATTTCTAAAATATCTTAGATATTGTTACAATATTATTATTTAATAAATATCTTGGATTTATTTAAATATCTTTCATATATTAAAATATCATCATTTATTTGCATAAGTCGATGCTTTTACTTTTCTTTGAACAAAGTATTAGTTTATATTATGATAGTGGTAGGTATAACTTTTACCTTACAATACATTCATTATATTCTGGTGAGTTAGGTATTTACTCAATACTTCAATAATTCACTCATTACTCTACACTGAGATTTTTTCATAATTGATTAGTGCATGTACTAGTGCAGTACACGTGATACATGCATATGTAGCTATCATATGCAGATCTCATATGCATGCTAATATTTCTATGTTCCCTATAACTCGAGTTGGGTCATTACATACACCCCTCCTTCAAAAAACTTCGTCCTGAAGTTAAGTTTTATGTCGTATATCATTAATTATATAAGTGATTAGTATAATCATATAAGGGTGGTGTACCATAATTGAATTTTCGTTTAATGTGTGAGAAGACTTTAACATTTATGTTTTGATCATTTATTGGTTTACAAATTTAATAGTCACGTCTTGCCCCAACGGAGTTCCCAAGCTATTCTAGAATCATCCTATCCTCCCTAATCTCTTCTGCTCCTATCCTATCCATCCTCTATAGGAATATGCCATGGCATCAGTTTTACTGATCCAACCATTCATAGACCTTAAGGGTGCCAGCGTTGATTACGTCGACCTGATTGACTAGTGGGCATTCGACAGTCATCATCACACGTCTAGGGGAGCGTGACTCGTACAACCCTCCCATGACTCCCGGTTTTCGAGGATAAACGGTGGGAAACACCTCCACCCCTCCCAGTAGGACCAGGGTTAACACCTTATCATGGAATCTCAGTGCATCTCAATTGTTCTTGGAGTTTTGTCATCACGCGGTCGGTTTGGTAACGATATCATCTGTGATGTAAAACATTTTTCCACAAATTATAACATATGTATCAATATGTTCAAAGCAAATTGTTACTCCCATAACAATTTCTACACATTCCAAATATGTTGCCATCTACGATATTGATCCTTGAGTTCATATAACATACTTGGTTATGTTTATCCAATAGGTCTGTAAATTCATTTTCACCCTAAATAGTCAAGTGAAATCACTCTTTTATTTCTCTCTCATCATTTAGGTTGATATGTAAAATTATAGACACCATATCCATTACATAATTCATAATTTATATCAGTATCCCTGTACCAGCAATGTTTAAGCAAAACTTTCTTCATATTGGTATCTATGTACCAACAATGTTTAAGAAATTAATATATTCTTACATGTCATAGTACAAAATGATAGTCTTAAGTATCCATCCAAAATAAGGTAAAGTTATACAAAATAAGTTTTTAAATGCTTATAAATATAACCCACAATTATAAATGTCACATAGAATAATCGAACACGGATATACAAATAAGGGTGTAGCTACTATTTTCTATACTATATTACTCGATTAACCTTATAAAAGTCACAGGTTGAGACTCTAAATCTAAATGGAGAGATGCTTCAACCTTTATTATTGCATATATAGAAACGAAATGAATTGAAACAAGAGCACAAAACACTTATTGTTTAGTTGAAGCATGATCTAATTTCTTGATACAGGTTGATTAAAAACTCTAAAACACAAAACTACATATGGACCTAACCAACCTTTTAATTCTTGTGATTTATTTTTCTTTAAAGTCTAATTATCTTTGATCTGTAATCTGGATCGAAAGAGATAATAATAACATTAACTTCTTTATCATGTTATTCCATCTCATCTTCAGCCTAAAATTCTAGAAGCCAAGGAGTAGGGTTTTGCAGGGCTAATCATTACGGTTATGCTGGAGATGGAGGAAGTTAATTGACTACTCTAAAGATCCCTTAGTGGGAAGTTTATTTTTTATTGAAGGAATTTGTTACTGCTTGAAAAATGCATTATTCACTTTGCATTATACTTGGTCTACTTTGTTCAAGTAGGGTTCTCTTTAAATTTCCCAAATATACCAAGGTGTTAGAAATGACTAAGGCCCTAAGTTTCAAACTAGCATATTATGGTGAGTTAGGTATTTACTTAATACTTCAATAATTCACTCATTAATTTACACTGAGCTTTTTTCATAATTGATTAGTACATGTACTAGTGCAGTACACGTGATACATGCATATGTAGCTATCATATGTAGGTCTCATATGCATGCTAATATTTCTGTGTTTTGTATAACTCGAGTTGGGTCATTACATTTACCCACTTAAGAACTTACCAAGACAAGGATCACATCTAGCCATGGCCATAAAACAACCAAGCAACATAGCTTACATAGGCAATATTTCACATGTATGTCCAATTCATATAAACAGTAGAGCATTAACTGAGATTTTGCAAGAACCAAAAGATACACTAGACACACAAGATATAAATCGGCACAAGTCGAGTGCCCCAAAACTTATACACAACAACGTACAATATGCAATTGTCTAAAATAGTTTAAAACATGACCATTCGGTGAAAGTGTGCCACATGTCATATAAAAATAATAGATAAAGGCAAAATAGGTGCCCAACACAAAGTCTCCCTTTGTCTAAAATTGCTTTGTCAAGCCCTTATCATAATTGTAGGCTTGCCTCTTGCAAATCCTATTATGAACTTCTTCTAACACACTTCATCCTTAGTGGAATTGAATTCACTGACACTCCCTGGCACACACTCTTAATTGTTCATTTTCATGCATTTTGACCTAGTTCTCTCCTGTGATGCCTCAACACTCCTTGACAGTCCTCAACATGCATTGGCATTGTCCAACATGTGTTAGCACGCCTTTTCATTCCTTTGCATGCCCTAACCCTCCCTATTTATCATGCCCTCACAACTACCCTTACTTAATTTTCAACTTGGGAACCCAACCAAGTCCTCGCTTGACTATAGGAGCTTGACCAAGTTATGATTGGTACAACTAGACTATGTTGCTAAAGTGTGTAGCTTGGGAGGTAATCCACAAGCCTAGTGAGATGGGTTTGTGTGAGTTTGGACACAAAAGGATTTGTGGGAAAATAACCCAAGCGAAGGGGGGCTTTGGACCCGAGATGGGGTTTAAAATCTAAAAGAAAATTAAAAAGAAAAAATAATATTTCCTAAGGTCTATGTGGATAAAGTTCGTAAGTTCTAGAGCGTTCTTAAGAGGCCTATCTAGGAAAAGATATTTAAGGAGGCCTTAGTATGAACACAAGAACATCAAGTGAGAAGGAGCTCATTTTATCAAGGAGGCCAGGAGAGATGTAGTCCTAAAATAAGTCGAGTTAGAGGGTTGAGTAACTGTTGCTAAAGGGAGGCCATGATCATCCACCAAGAATAAGATCATCATGTGAGGGTTCAAAAGAATGTCACATACCTTAATGGGTTCGAGATAGGAATTAGGATGACATATTTTTGGTTCTCTTATGGCAGATCAAGCTCAATAGAGGCGGATCATGAGAATTTGGGCATGTGGTTTCAGTGGTGTTTATGTGTGAAGGCTGCATCAAATTTTGAAATAGTAGAGAGGGTTGAGACCCTACCTTATGGTGGTTAGTAGGTTGCAAGGTCTGTGATAAATACCAACACAAATGGAGGAGGGTCTACACTATAATTTAGGGCCAGAACAGAAGTAGTCACATGTGTAATATTGACTAATGTAATCGTAGTTTGAGGGTCGTAAAGATCAAAAGTTCAGATAAAGATTTAGTCAAAGAAATTCCTAGAATCTATGGATCCATATGAGTTAGGTGAAGTTTCTTATGGAGGAAAGAGTTTTTGTTTTTGCTATGGGTGGATAGGGTATGTTCTAAATCAATTAGAATAGAAGTATAATTCCATATTTAGGGAGGTTTCCTAGCATGTTCAATTCATAAGGTATGCCATTAAGACTGTGACAAATATGCATATAAGAAGAAGGGTTGTGACCCTTAGAGAGAGGTTTATCTCTGCAATATATACCACAAATTTGGAAGATGGTTTGTAGAAGTATGTGCGAAGATAGAAAATCCAAAGGAAGGTGGAACCTGAGTAGAAGATGGAGCAGAAGAAATGTGCCATATGAGGAGTGGATTGAAATGAAGAGGAGTTGATTTTGGTGGACTGTCCATAGAGTTTTGGATAGATATCTGAAGCAACCTATAAATATTTAGTCAATGGAATGTTAATGGATGATTTGTGACCCTAGTTCAGTCATCTAAAAATTGTTAGAAGGATGATAAGATGTGTAGTTCATATTTGTTCATAGATTGGACAACAAATAAATTGGTACACAAGAATAGTGATTTTGAGAGGACTCAAATCACTATTAGGTGGCATATTTGAATATCCCTAGATGAGGGAAATTGTAATATTCTCAATTAGAAATAGCTAATTGGAAATATTAAATTTTGGATATTTCACTTTAATAAAGTTAAATTAGAAATAAAGTGGGTGAAGAGGGACACTTAACTCACACTAAGGATAAAAGAATTTCCTAAAGCCACTTGGAGATATGATTATTTGGCAATGTGGGGCATAGAGGACGAAGTGGCAGCACGGAGATGTTAGCGTGGGCCCAAGTCAGTGCAGAGCTAGAGGAACAACGTGGCTCAAGGAGACAACGCAGTTGGTGGTGGGGCCTAGGTGAGAGCAAGGCTCTCTAAACATAAAAAGGGAGAGAGGCTCCTCATTTTGATCATTCTGATTATGCATCTATGATATTTTTCTTTTGACATTGAGCACACTTTTGCTGTTGAGAAAAGTCTGCAAGTGTTGTTCAGCATACTGGGTGTCTTCGTGTGGAGATCCCAACCTCAGCCCCGGGGGACTTCAAGTGCCTGCTCGGGTGAGGAGTTCTATCCTTGTTTTTCCAGAGAGAGTTGGAGCAGCCACAGTTGGGATTGTTCACTTGCAAAGACATCGCAGTCAGTGAGAGGGAGGATGTAGTCTTTGGAGGAGGAGATTCCTGATTGAGGGTTTATCAGGGGATTCAGCCTGGGAGAGTTGGAAAGGGGTCAACCCTTCCCTATTCCATCATTTTTGTAGAGTTGGAGATTATCTTTTGCAACAGATCATTTAGGGCCATCGTTTATCATTGGGACAACGTGGTACCACAAGGGAGGTCATTTTCGGAGGTCAGCCATTTTCAAAAAGCTCTACGGGCTTTTCTGGGTATTGGGTGGAGAGGCCATTCCCAAAGTTTCATAATTTTATGAGGTGGGGAACAGTCCCAAAGATTCAATTTATTCCAGCAGTAGCAACAATACAGCAGCAACACCAAAAACTTGGAGATTACGTTGTCATTGAGGGAGAAGCCATTCCATGATATATTCTGAGAGTATTTCTACGCTTGCTTAGTGCAAGCCAAGGTGCCATCATTCTGATCACTTTTGTACTCATTTTATCTTTCAGTATTTAATAAAATGGCTCAGTGTTCTCCATATTGTTTTTTGTTCATGTGATGTCTCTCTATTTGTTGTAGTTTCTTGTTTATGTGCTTTATATTGATGTTTATTTCTATTCGGAATATTACAGTGGTATCATAGCTCATAGACTTGGCTCAGACTGTGGAGCATATTGTCTATGACACCAACAGGAAAACCATACATCTGTTACCGAGGAAGGAAGTATAAAGACCAAGAGCGGAGGTTAGAGATCACTTTCGGGGAAGGTGACTGCGTTCCAGAAGTGGATGCAGAAGAGGAGGAACCAATGGCGGAGGAAAGAGATGTTGGGAAGGAGTTCAGTGAAATTCTCCTCAAATCAGTACAGGATTTGTCGAGGCGGATAGAAGAGATGGGGCAAAGGTTCACTGCATAATCTAGATACCGTGAAACCCCAAGAGGTTTCCATACTGGAGAGGGATCAGGCACATCCCATCATTTGCAGGAGCACCTTACATCACAACAGATGACATCACATACACCTCCACGTTCCATGATGCCCACATTTCTTGCGGCAGACACTGGGGTAGGAGCACAACTGGAGCAGGAACCGACTCACATGGGAGACTAATTTTCCGAGTATCAGTCCTACGGACAGGAGTTCAAAGATGCCCTCACAATCCATGATTTCGTACAACTCAAAAGGGTCAGCAGAACCCACAAACATCACAGGGGAAACAAGCATTCATAGGATGGGGATGTACAGTGCACGGTAGGCAGGTTTTATCTACCAACATTTGATGGGTCATCTAAGTGTTCGACAAAGGCTTGGGTGGAGAAGTTGGATATATATTTCCAGCTTAACCAGATGGTAGAGACAGAGGCCATCAAGGTGGCAACGCTACACCTGGAGGGCAAGGCCCATGACTGGTGGTTTCACGGGATTGTAGGAATTTATAGGGTAAGTTCCGTAGATCAAGAACCAAAGGTCACCGCTCACAAAAAGATCACAAATAAGTACACTAGTATAATCACGTGGTTAAAACCCTCAAAGAGGGAAACAGTCCACGCCCTGAACCAATGCGGCCACTTCAGGGAATTTATTAATATAAAAGAAAAGTTACATATGTTTCTCTCATAAACAGTTACCGGACAAATGACCCTCCATGCTCTTTAAATAGAGATCATGGACTAATCGTGTGTTAAGCCACAGATCAAGTGTCGTTAATACTGAGGTGAGAGATAACCGTCGGATCACTACAAATCGTGACCGTTGGATTATAAGTTACAAATGTACATGGTAAAGAAACACACTTTACCTAACTCTACACTAGACTAAGTTATTCTTAACTATTTCCTATGTGTCGGAATATCCTAACATCCCCCCTTTAAGAACAACTTGGGATAGGATTGAAGGATTTGCAAAGGTGACACAAAAGGAGCCTATTTCCTATGTGTCGAAATATCCTAACATCCCCCCTTAAGAAAAAATTGGGATAGGATTGAAGGATTTACAAAAGTGACACAATAGGAGAAGGAATGAGGCATTAGACCCTATCCCCCGTTAATGAAAACTTTCCTAAACTCCAAGCATGGATCGAAGTTTGGTAAACTTCGCTTCTGTGAGAGCCTTTGGAAAGATATTGATTACTTGATCATTGGTCGAACAATACTGTACTTCAAGAACACGATCATGAATGAGATTTCTGATGAAGTGTATGTGTATTTCAACGTGTTTCATACGATGATGCTGAACTGGATCTTTACATAGCTGAATGACACTCTGATTATCACACCAAATTGTAGTTGGGTGTTGTTGATGAATACCAAATTCATACAGGACCTGACGAATCCACATGGCTTCCTTGCTGGCTTCAACTGCACCACGATACTCTGCTTCTGCTGAAGAAAGGGAGATGGCACTTTGTTTCTTACAAGACCAAGTAATAGGTCCTGAACCAAGAGTGAATACATATCCTGTAGTGGACTTCCGATCATCAGGGTCACCAGCCCAATAAGAATTAGTGAAACCAATCAACAAGGGAGATGCTCCTGCACTGTAATGAATCCCGAACTGAACTGTACCTCAAATATATCGAAGTATTATTTTCGCTGCTTTCCAGTGGCTTTCATGAGGTTGGTGCATAAACCTTGCGAAAATACCAACGACAAAGGAAAGGTCAGGACGGGTATGGGTTAGATACAAAATTTTACCAACAAGTTGACGGTATAAGGTAGCATCAACTTCAGGGGTAGTACAACTGACTGAAAGCTTGACTCCAGACTAAAAGGGAGAAGGGGCAGGCTTACAGTCTTCCATGTGAAAGTGGTGTAGAAGATCACAGGCATACTTGGACTAAGAGAGGGTAATGCCTTCCTTCGATTGCAAGACTTGAAGACCAAGGAAATAATGCAAGTGTCCTAAGTCTGTCATTTCAAACTTCTTTTTGAGGCTAGACTTTACATGGTTTATATGGTTTGGATCACTACCAATAAGGATAAGATCATCAACATAAAGAACAAGGATGGTGAAGGAATTACCCACCTTCTTGGTGTAGACAGTGTTGTTAGAATCACACCTAGATGTTAGGTCCCTATATTACTAGTATAGTCCCTTATTGTTGTTAGTGTAGCTCCCTTATTGTTATTATTGTACCCCTGTAACCCCCATATTGTTATTATTGTGCCCTTAAATTATTATTGTTAGATCGGCTAGGATTACATTGTGGCCCCACTAGGATTACATTGTAGCCCCATGGACTCCTATATATAGAAAGGAGGTTTTGTAATTTGTATCATCCAAGAATTTTTCATTCATGTAATGTATTGGAGGTTTCCCCCTCGAAGTGGCTTATTTCTAAGGCATTGATATCGCTTTTCTTCTATTTTTGGAGCTGGTTTCACAACATTTGGTATCAAAGCTTTGGATTCTAGGGTTTCGCTGCTCCAAATAGGTCATTGTGGAATTTTCACTATAACTTTTTTTCTATGAAGTTTTAGAAGCTGAAATTTTTAAGGTGCGAATCTAAAATCCTGAGGAACATCATCAAAAAATTTCAGATCTTGGTTTGCAATATTTTCGGAGATATGATCTGTGGAATTTAGGTCTTTTCGCAGGCTCCTCAATTTAATTTAAATAGGTCATCGTGGAATTTTCGCTATAACGTTTTTTCTACAAAGGATCAGAATCTGAATTTTTTAGGGCGTGAAGCTGAAATCCTGAGGAAATTCGTCGCAAAATTTCAAAGCTTGGTTCGCAATATTTTCAGAGATATGATCTATGGAAGGTAGTGCTTTTTTAGGCTCCCGAACTGCATCTCAAAGAGGTGATCGTGGGAAAAGATTCATAAATCTCTCTCTGAGCATCGGATTGGAGTGCCATAAAAATTGGTCGCAAGTACATGGATTGTAGTGTCTTTTCTATCAATTTCAGATCCGAAGGACGAAACATTCACACATGGCAATTCATACAAGTTCGCTCTACTGAACCAGTCCATAATTAGGTCATTGTGGGAGATTGAACATAACTTTGTCTTGGAGAATCCAAATCAGGTCAGACCTGTGGCATTCGAAAGAGAATTCAGAGGGCTACCTCAGGGCCAAATTTCAGATATTGAAGAGCCACAATCATAAAGATAATCCAATTTCAATATCGAGCTCCTCAAAAGCAAGAAAAAGGTGTGTATTGTTTTTCCGAATTACATAAGTCTTGTTTGAAGAATCAATTTGAATTGATTACAAGGGCGTATTGTAGAATAAATATCAGTATTGGGTTCTAAAAAATTCCCCATAAAAATAATTCAACACCCATTAAGCCTTCAGAAGGCTCTACTATGACTCATGAAGATGAAGAATTGCAACATGATGTATCAAAATTACAAGAGCAAGTGCACCAAATTTCGCTCTCGCAAAGAGCAGCAAAAAATGAAATGGAAGTTTTGAAGAAAGGCATGGAAGCGAAGATGGATGGTTTGAAGAATAATATGGATGGTTTGAAGAAAGGCGTGGAAGCTAAGATGGATGGCATGGAAGCTGGCATGGAAGCTAAGATGGATGACATGAAAGAAAAAATGAAAGACAACATGGAAAACATGAAGAATGATCTAAAAGCAGACATGGAAGGTTTGACAAAGTTGATACAAGAAATGTTTCCTAATGGTGAAAAGATAGTAGAGGAAACTCACAATGAGAACAAAATAAATGTTAATCGTGATTTCATAAACTCTAATGTTGGCGAGAAGAACCACCATATTCCAAAAATGGATATGAGGAAGTTTGATGGAAAGGATCCTGTAACATGGATACTACAGATGGAGCAATATTTTGATCTCCATAACGTGCAAAACACAGAAAAGGTACGCATTGCAACTTTACATTTAGAACAAAATACATTTGTATGGTATCGATGGCTTTGCTCCAGTAAAAAAATTGTCACTTGGTCAATTTTTACAGAGGAAATGATAGCACATTATGAGGATACAAAGAGCAACACCTTCTTTAGCCAATTGATAAATCTCAAACAAAAGGGTTTAGTGGGGCAGCACATTAAGGACTTCCAAAATTTGAATATAAGGGTAACTGATATTCCAGAGGAACACAAGATTGATCTCATCATAGTTACTTTAAAGGATAACATCCAACATGAAGTTCGCGTTTTGGAACCTGATTCATTGGAGAAGGCATTCAGGTTGGCAAGAAAAATTGAATGTAAAATTATGGCAACAAGAAAGCCTACCACTCACTTCTATAAAGAAGGAAGTGTTGCTACGCCTAGATTTCCACAACCTACAAGGTTGACACCACAACAATTCGAAGAAAAAAGAGCAAAAGGGCTTTGCTACAGTTGTGATAGCAAATACACTAAAGGTCATAAGTGTGCTGAGAAGAAATTAGTTTACATAGATTGTGAAGAGGAAGAAGAAATTGAACAAGAAGAGGATATACACTAGGCACCAGCCCTAGAAGAGGAAGAAATGAGTCTGACCATATCGTGTAATGCATTGGCAGGAATTACCACTCCTCAAACTCTCAAGATAGAAGGACACGTCAAGAAGAAAAAGGTAATAGTGTTGATTGATTCAGGTAGCACCCATAATTTTATTCATTGTAAGGTAGCCAAGGAATTGAATTGTTTCTTATACCCAGCACCAAAATGTCAAGTGATGGTTGCAAATGGAGGAACTATAAATTTCTCTGGAAAATGCCATAATATCAAGCTAACCATGGGGGAATATATATTGAATAGTCCAATGCTTTCCATTCCTATGGGAGGTGTTGATGTTGTACTAGGAGTACAATGGTTACAATCTTTGGGGACGGTAGCTTTTAATTTTCAAGAACTTTCTTGAAATTTTTTTCAGAAGGAAAGGAAGTCGAATTACGGGGTATTGAAGGGAAGCCAGGAAGGATAATAAGCTCTAATGTCATGACAAAGCTTCTAAAAAAATAACAACGAGGCGTAATTGCACAATTATGCTCACTAGAAGTTCCGACATCAAAATCATCTATTTCTGCAGATCTCCAACAAGTCTTGGACAATCATTCCAAGGTGTTTGAAACTCCCAAAGGACTCCCACCTATTCGTGATCATGATCATGCTATTCATTTGATTCCAGGAAGTGTTCCTCCAAACATCGGGCCTTATAGATATCCTTATGTCCAAAAGAACGAAATTGAACGTATGATTGCAGAAATGTTAGAGGCTGGTATAATTCAACCTAGTCAAAGTTCTTTCTATGCTCCAGTAGTATTGGTGCACAAGAAGGATGGATCATGGCGCATGTGTCCAGATTATAGGAATCTCAATAAGCTCACTATTAAAGATAAATTTCCCATTCCTGTGATTGATGAATTATTGGATGAATTACATGGAGAAATTTATTTTACCAAGTTGGATCTTCGTTCGGGATATCATCAAATTAGAATGAAGACTGAAGATATTCTGAAAACAACATTTCGAACTCATGAGGGTCATTATGAATTTTTGGTCATGCCTTTTGGCCTTTCCAATGCACCTTCTACATTTCAAGGGTTGATGAATTCCATTTTCAAACCCTTCCTTAGAAAATTTGTGCTAGTATTTTTTGATGATATACTAATCTACAGCAGGTCTTGGAAGGATCATGTTGAACATGTTGATAGGGTGCTCAAACTATTGTAGGAGAAACAATTATATGCAAAAAAATCCAAATTTTTCTTTGGAGTACGAGAGGTGGAATATCTGGGTCATATTGTATCTCACGAGGGTGTTAAAGTAGACCCTAAAAAAATTAAAGCCATTAAGTAATGGAAAGTCCCCACAACCATAAAGCATTTGTGAGGATTTCTCGGGTTAACAGGGTATTATCGCAAGTTTGTTAAGAATTATGGGAGAATAGCAGCACCTCTAACAACATTATTGAAGAAAGATGCATTTTCATGGACTCCTGAAGCAACTAAGGCCTTTGAATGTCTTAAAGAGGCAATGTGCCTAGCACCGGTCTTAGCTACGCCGGACTTCACAAAAACCTTTATTGTGGAATGTGATGCCTCAGGAAATGGAATTGGTGCTGTTTTAATGCAGGAAGGAAGACCCATTGCTTTTGAAAGTCGTCCAATCAAAGGAAAGTATTTACATAAACCTATTTATGAGAAGGAAATGTTAGCAATACTGCATGCACTAAAGAAATGGTGAAATTACCTAATGGGAAGACATTTCAAGGTAAAAAATGATCATGATAGTCTTAAACACTTTTTGAAAAAAAGGATATCTTCAGAAGAGCAGCAAAAATGGGTCCCAAAGATGTTGGGTTATGAATTTGAAATAATCTACAAAAAAGGGAAGCTTAATGTTGTTGCAGATGCACTCTCAAGAAAGAATGAAGAGGTGGAAGCATTGCTTTGTGTCATTTCTATTATCCAACCAGATTGGATAACCGAAAAAAGAGATGAATGGAAGAAGGAAAAAGAAGTATGGACACTCATTCAAAAGTTACAGCAAGATCCTAGTACATCTGATACATTTAGTTGGAAAAATGATTCCTTATGGTACAAAGATCGCTTATATCTTTGTAAGAATTCCCAACTCAAACAAAAGATTCTTTTGGACTTGCACACTTCTCCTTTAGGAGGACACTCAAGATTTTTAAAAACTTACACAGGGTGAAGAAAGATTTTTTTTGGGATGGCCTTAAATATGATATTCAAAAGTTTGTGGCGGAATGTTTGGTTTGCCAGCAGAATAAAGTTGAGACAATTAAGACCCCGGGACTTCTACAACCTTTATCCATTCCAAGTCAACGTTGGGAGGAGATTTCAATGTATTTTATCACAGGTTTACCTAAGTCCGAAGGAAAGAGTGTCATCATGGTGGTAGTTGATAGACTTACCAAGTATGCACACTTTTGTGCATTATCTCATCCATTTAAAGCAAGTACAGTTGCTACTACATTTATGGACACAATTATAAAGCTACATGGAAACCCAAGGGTTATTGTGAGCGACAGAGATCCCATTTTTACTAGAAATTTTGGACGGAGTTATTTTCTTGTTTGGGTACTCAATTAGCTCATAGCTCATCTTATCATCCTCAATATGATGGTAAAATTGAGATAGTAAATAAATGTTTGGAAGGATATCTTCGTTGTTTTGTATCTGATAAACAAACACAATGGGTCAAGTGGTTACCTCTCGCTGAATGGTGGTATAACACTTCCTTCCATACTGCAGCAAAAATGACCCCATTTATGGCACTTTATGGATATCATCCACCATCGATCACATCATCTTTAAGGGAAAATTCGAAGGTTCAAGCAGTGGAAGATCACGTCGAGCATCAGCAAGAAGTTCTCCAGCTCTTAAAAGATAACCTGAATTTGGCACAAAATCGAATGAAACAACAGGCAGATCAACATCGCAGCGAGAGAAGTTTTGATATAGGAGATTGGGTATTTTTACGGCTACAACCATATAAACAAATGTCCCTCAAGCAAGCTAAGAAGGATAATAAATTATCACCAAAGTACTATGGTCCTTACAAGGTGTTGCAAAAGATTGGTACTATGGCATACAAATTGGAGCTTCCTGCTTCTTCGCGAGTGCATCCAGTTTTCCATGTTTCATGCTTAAAGAAGGTTATGGGTGAAAATATTCCAGTTCAAACAATATTTCCAGAACTTGATGAGGAAGGAAAAATCATATTGGAACCTGAAGCGGTTACGGAAACAAGAACTCGATAACTACGGAATCGATCAATTTCAGAGTATCTCATCAAGTGGAAGAACTTACCCACTGAAGATTCTACATGGGAGGATGAGAATTTTATACAGAAGCACCCAGAGATACTCAAGCGTTGAGGACAACACTTTTTTGAAGGAGAGGGGCATGTTAGGTCCCTATATTACTAGTATAGTCCCTTATTTTTGTTAGTGTAACCCCCTTATTGTTATTATTGTACCCCTGTAACCCCCATATTGTTATTATTGTGCCCTTAAATTATTATTGTTAGATCGGCTAGAATTACATTGTGGCCCCACTAGAATTACATTGTGGCCCCATAGACTCCTATATATAGAAAGGAGGTTTTGTAATTTGTATCATCCAAGAATTGTTCATTCATGTAATGTATTGGAGGTTGCCCCCTCGAAGTGGCTTATTTCTAAGGCGTTGATATCTCTTTTCTTCTATTTTCGGAGCTGGTTTCACAGCACTGAAAAAGCCATTATCTAAGAGAAATCTATCCATTTTGGCATACCAAGCCCGAGGAGCTTGTTTGAGACCATAGAGAGACTTCCTAAGGCGACAAACAAGGATGGAGTCTTTTTGGATAAAGCGAAGGGGTTGTTCCATGTAGATTTCTTCATGCAAATCTCCATGTAAGAAGGCGGATTTAACATCCATCTGATGGACTTACCATTTAAAGGAGGCAGCAAGGGAAAGAACAAGGCGAATAGAATTCATTTTGGCAACAAGGGAGAAGGTTTCAGTATATTCAATGCCTTCAACTTGTGAAAACCCTTTAGCAACAAGACGAGCTTTATGTCTATCCACTTTTCCATCTGGTCCAAACTTTGTTTTGTAAACCCATCTACATTTGACAAGTTTTCTTCCTTTTGGAAGAGGAACAAGATCCCAAGTATTGTTTTCCAATAAGGAACGATACTTTTCATTCATAGCTTCATCCCAATCTGGATGACCAGAGGCTTCTTCAAAGGTTTCTGGATCAAGGTTTTCTGGAACTTGAGCCAATAAGGAAGAGGCTCTTTCGAACTAAGAACGTGTACATCGTCAATCAGCAGGGTCACCTGCAAGAGAACCTTCTGCATCCCGAGTAGAGCGGAGCCATCGTGGAAGCAGTGGAGTATAAGGAACAATTTCACGAGCTGGAGGAGGATTGTCGTCCTCGCTATCATCATCTGAACTAGAAGGAACACTATTAAAAATATAAGAGAGAGAGAGAGAGAGAGAGGTGGCACATATGCCGAATCAGGCTCGCAGGCCAAAGGTGGCACACCCGCCGAACTAGGCTCGCAGGCCGATATATTTTCATCAAAATTTACATCTCTTCTAATGATTATATTTTTGGATTTGGGTTGAAGAAGTCTATATCCTTACACCTTCAAAATATCCAACAAAAATACATTTTTCACTCTTAGGTTCTAAGGCTTTATGTTTTGCATCTGGAATATGGGCCCAAGCATCACTTCCAAAAACACGAAAGTGACTTACATCTGGTTTGATTGAGCTCCAAGCTTCTTCTGGAGTTATATTCTTTAAAACCTTAGTAGGAGTGCGATTTACTATGTAATTTTCATAGTTAATGGCTTCTGCCCAAAAATTGAGACCAAGTCCTTTAGATTGAAGCATACAATTAGCCATTTCTTTTAAGGTGCGATTCTTCCTTTCAGCTACACCATTTTGTTGTGGAGTATATGGAACAGTATGTTGCAATTCAATGCCATGCTCAGTGCAGAAGTTGATAGATTTGTTGTTAACATATTCTCTGCCATTGTCTGATCTTAACTTAAGAATTTGATGTCTAGATTGTTTCTCAACAAAGGCCTTAAAGGCCAAGAACATGTTAAAAACTTCACCCTTGAGTTTTAAGAAATATACCCAAGCGCGTCTGGAAAAATCATCAATGAAGGTTAAGAAGTACCTGCAACCAGAGAAAGAAACAACAGGAAGTGGACCACATAAATCACTGTGCACAAGCTGCAAAGGGGCTGAAGCGTGCCAAGAGGCACGTTTGTCAAAACTATCTCGATGATGTTTTCCGAGTACACATCTGGAGCAAACACCATCTCGGCAAGATACCATAGGAAGACCCGTCACCATATTTTCCTTACATAGAGTTTGAAGAGAGCGATAGTTTAAGTGACCAAATCGCTCATGCCAAAGTTTGCTCACTTCATCATTATGAGCAACAAAAACGAAGGGAAGACATGATGACCCAAAGTTGTCAAACTTATACAACCTTGTGGAATCATCAGCAATGCCAGTAGCTAAAATATGTTTAGGATCTTTGAGGTCCTTGATTACAACATCATGAGGTGAGAATTCTGCTATTTTCCCTTCACCTGAATGAGTTATCTGATAAACAGATAGAAGGTTGCATGACAAGGTAGGAACACATAGTACATCATTAAAATGACCATTATCTAGATGAATGGTTCCAGATCCTACAACACTAAGAGATCTATCATCACCAACATAAATATGTTTGGTGTTACAATCATTTAAAGAAGAAAACATGGATTTATTTTTAGCCATGTGGTAAGAAGCTCCAGAGTCAATGAGCCACTCATGAGAAGGAGAAGAAGAAGATACATTTAATGCATAACCAGATATTGATGCTTGAAAACCACAAGCAGAAAGTGCCATGCCTGAAGATGAAGGTGAAGAGTGCTCCAAATTGATGTTGTGATTCTTCATCGCTGCTTCTAAGGATTCCATCTTCTTAAAACATTTGGACTCTAAATGGCCATCACGATTACAAAAGTTGCAATGTCTATCTATCTTCTTTCCTTTTTTTTCATATGTCTTATCATTTTGGTGAGTTGCTTTTTCAGTTTGTGGCTGAAATTGCTTAGGACCCTTGTTTGGTTTCGGACCATACTTTTTAGGATACTGCTTCTTGGGATTCTTTTGATATGATTGATGTTGGGCTACTAAGGCTTTCTTAGAAGCGTTTCCAGCAGTGATAAGACCAAGATGTAAATTTTTTTCTTGTTCTCTTATCAAAAAATCACAAAAGGCATCAAAAGAGGGATTCTTGTAGGTGGTTCCTGAAGAAATGATGGCTTCTCTAGTGGAATGGAAGGTAGAAACAAATACAGAGTATGCAAGGCCAAGCTTAGTAAGAATGCAATAGATGAGGCTACCATCTTCTTTTTTGACCTTACAACCTTCTAAAAGAACTCTGAGGGTCTTGAATTTGGACAAAAAATCTTCAATAGAGGAGAAATTATTGGGGTCCAAAGTAAACAACTCATTTTCAAGTTGATGGGCCCTGATTTTATTTTGAATGCCAAATACAGTATTTAGCTTGTCTAGGTCTTCATGAGGTGTGTCAATGTCAAGGATATGAAATCGAAGATTTTGAGCAATGGACATTCCTATCAACCCTCGTGCTTGATCTTGTTTATTTTCCCATTTAGCAACTTTATTATCATCAGAAGGTTTAGTTTCTAGCTCTGTGGCTATTCTATAAAGCCCTTTACTTCTAAGTATATCTACCATGTGAGGTAGCCATTGGAAATAATTGGTGCTGTTAAGAATAACCGGGCATGCACTTTCCATTAAAAAAAAAAAACAAAAACAAAAAAAACTGAAGCTGATAAAATCTGAAACTAAATTCTCCAATGGAAAGATCTCGAAAAATTAGGCCGTTTAAAAAAAAACGGCTTCAGGATGAAGAAGTTATGCCTTTTGAAAAAAACTGAGTTGTAGATGCTGAATAGTTACGAGAATGGGATGAAGTGTAGCTCTTTAAAAAAAAATTCCACCCCTTTGAACAAAAACTTTTTACAAAAGAAACTTGAGAAGGAGACTTGAACCCAAGACCTCTATTCTCATAAACTAACCCCTCACCAAGTGAGATAGGGAAAAGATTATGTTATTTTAGAAAGGAGGAAGGGGGGATTATTATTATTATTATTATTATTATTATTATTATTATTATTATTATTATTATTATTATTATAACTGAAACGGTTATTTTATTGATAAGTTACTGGTTGGACAGAGCCTAAACAGCCAAAACATACAAGTTCTCCATTAACCACTTAGGGGATGATAGCCATGAACGGAGCTTCTGCATTTATGCTAATCATTCCGGTTTGTAGCGTGCAGCCTATATTTGCCAATCTATCTGCTTTCTTGTTTAGATCTCTGAGTATGTGGAAGACATTTACTGAGGGAAAATTTCCCAAAATTATATTGACTCTTGCTAAATGTTTGTTGAGCACCGGATCCTTGAGCCCATTCTTGCTGACGATTGCTTTTATCAACACTTCAGAATCTCCAAAAACAACAAGTTCGCTTGGATTTCCTTTTTTGGCTATTTCGCAGACTTTCAAAAGGCTGAGGATTTCAGCTTGGTTATTGGTTTTCAGACCAAGACCCCAACTGAACTCTTCGTTGTTCCCATTCGGAAAGAAGACCACCCCACCAGCTCCAGACCTCCCCGGATTGCCTTTTGAGGCACCGTCAAAGAAAACAGTACACTTGCCCTAAGATTTCCACCGCTGAGAAAATCTGTCCTCAAAATCACGAATCTGCCAGCTTTCCTTGTAGATCGGACGTATGTTTGCCGGAGGGCTGGTTTTTCCAATGAAAGGAGCCAGCCACGTTCTTTCTTCTGTTCGGAGAGTGTTATCCTCTTTGATATTGGAGTGTGTCAAGGTTTCTAAGAGGAGAGTTTTGGCCTGAACCGCCACTTTAGCAGCTGTCAATTCTTTATTGTTGAAGATGATTTCGTTCCGGGCAATCCACAGCTTCCAACAAACATATTTGGGTGCGGCCATCCACACCTTATGCCAAAGGGATTTGTTGGCGAAGTTATGAGGGAAGATAGATTTCCATAAGAGAAACATGGAGGCTATCGAGCTATGGGAAGGAGGGTGCACGTTCAAACCAGCCAGGAAGAAAGACCAAACCTCCTTCGCGAATTCACAGTCAATAAACAAGTGGGTTGAAGTTTCCAGCGCTCCTTTGCAAAGGACACAACGATGAGGACCTGCAATGTTTCTTTTGCACAAGTTTTCTCCTGTTAGGATTTTATTATGGAACAAGGTCCAAAAGAAGAAGTTGATTTTGGGAATGTTGAAACTGTCCCAAATCTGATTCCAGACAGCCTCCGGATAGGGCGAGTCTTTCTTGCTTTGCATCTGGAAATATCCATGTTTTGCAGTATAAACCCCGGTCTTTCCCCAGCCCCAAAAGTCTTCTTCGTCTTTGTGCACCGGTGCAAAGTCAGAGATGGCGTCTTTGAATGCATCTAACTAAGAGATTAAATGCGCTGGAATCCTGGGAAAAATCCATCGCAACCAATTTCCATTGGTGTCCCATGCCGAAATATCTTCAAGTTTTCTAATACCTTTCTCATGGAACCAGTCTCTTAACTCAGTAAGTTCGTTGGCTTCTGCAAGGGGAGGATGACCCATTATGCTGTCTCTCCAAAGCCTGATGCTTTTTCCGTTCCCTGGAATTCTATACAGATAGGTTCTAAAAAAACCGATACCTCTGCTGCACACCTTCTAGGCCTGCGTGCCTTTAGGAATTTTCTCCGCTGAGAAGGAAATTAAAGACCGATTCTTGAGGTATTTGATCTTAAAGATTTGACTGACAGGATGATTGGGCTCATTGATGAGTTGCCAGAGAATTTTGCAACCCAACGCCAAATTGGTCTGCACAGGGTCGCGAATTTGCAATCCACCTTCCACAAGAGGACGTTTCACTGTATCCCAGCTGATTAAATGGAATCTGCTCTAATTTCCACGACCGCCATTCCACAAGAAGTTGCGCATTAATCTGGAGATCTAATCTGTGATTACTTTTGGAGCCAGCATCAAAGCAACCTGGTAAGTGGGCAAAGCTGAGAGGACTGCTTTGATGAGCGTGAGTTTGCCTCCAGTGGTGAGCCAGAAACCTCCCCACACAACGATCTTCTTCTTAAATTTTGATATAACATCCTCCCAAAGGTGATTCCTGTTGGATCCCAGCGTAATTGGAAGGCCCAAGTATTTCATTTTGTCCCAATCTGCAAAGCCAGTGAAGCCCAAATCGTTGGCAATTTTCTCAATAGTGTGATGCTCTGTATTCCAACCATATACTGCGCTTTTCCTCTCACTTATGAGTGCTCCTGAGACGCTGCAGAACTTCTGTAGGATATTTCTGAAGGAATTTGCGATTCTTGTAGAGGCTCCCCCGAGCAGGAGCGAGTCATCGGCGAATAACGCATGGTTCACAGGTTCAATGCCATTCGCTATTCTAATACCGAGAATGATACCATTATGTTTTTCCTTGGTCAACTTTCTACTCAAGGAGTCAGCCATCAAAATGTAGAGAAAAGGGGAAAGAGGGCAGCCCTGCCTCAGTCCTCTGGTGGCTAGAAAGAAATTCGCCGATCTTCCATTGATCATTGGGGCTATCCATGTCTTTTCTAAACAGGCTTTAATAAGATTGGTGAAGTCTTGGTTGAAACCAAAGGAGGAGAGGACCTTGTACAAAAATGATCGATTTACTCTATCAAAAGCGTTACACATGTCCAGTTTAATAATCATACCTTGTTCTTTGCGGGAATGGCTTGAATGCAGAGCTTCCTGGACTTGGATGACATTGTCCAGAATGTGTCTTCCTTTCACGAAACCTCCTTGAGCTGGAGATATCAGCTTTTGCAGGAGAGGTTTTAATCTGTTTTCCAGGAGTTTGGCCATTATCTTGTAGGAAGCGTTGCATAGAGAAATTGGCCTGTATCTGTCAAAGGAACCAGGATTTGCTTCCTTGGGGATTAAAGCAAGGAATGTGGAGTTTATGCCACCCCCCACCTTTGCCTTTCTCATGAAACCATGTATCATTTTGAGGAGATCAGTTTTGATTAACGCCTAGCAAATTCTATAAAAATGGATAGAAAAACCGTCTGGGCCAGGAGCTTTGTCCGGCTCCATGGACCACACAATTTTGAAGATTTCTTCTTCCGTAACCAGACTCAAGAGAGAAGAATTGTCTTCGGAAGTAATAAGCTTCGGAATGTTTGATAGAAAATCTGTTGTGTCTTCCTCACTCCCATCCCTTTCAGCAGTGAGGAGTTTATGAAAATGTTCCTCGGCAGCAGCCTTGACTTGATCAAAACCTTTGCACACCTGACTGCTGGCTGTGGTGATTTTAGTGATGTGGTTCCTTGATAGTCGGGCCCTGTATTGTCTGTGGAAATATGCTGTATTCCTATCTCCAGCTTTGAACCACAAGTTGCGAGACTTGAGACGCCAGTGCTCCTCTTCAGTTCTGAAGGAATTATACGTTCTCCTCTGTGCAACTTTTTCCTCCATTAAATCCATAGAGGAAACTTCTTTCTTTTCCAATTCGAATTGGAGATCTTCCAGCTGATGGACCTCGTCTTTCCTCTGACTGGTGGGAGTTTTAATAGCCTGCTTTATCCAATATTTTAAGGCCTTTTTGGTATTTTTTATTTTTTTCTCCCACACAAAGCTTGGGGAGCCTGCAACCTCTATTCTCCAAGCAGTATGAACTATTTCAACGAACCCTTCTCTGTCAGCCCAGAGAGGATTAAATTGAAATGGCAGAGGACCTAAATCTTCTTCTTCCTTCAGACATAGGAGGATTGGTTTGTGATCTGAAGTGAGCTTTGGAAGAATCTTGGTGAAGACAATTCTATTGTCCAGCATAAAGGAGCTGCTGATGAGGAATCTGTCCAACCTAGCTGAGATATGGTCTCTCCCTATTCTGTTATTTGTCCACGTATATTCTCCTTTCACAGGCTTAAAGTCTATCAGATCCCATTGGAAAATAAAATCTTCCACTGTGGAGAGGAGGGGATCCCTCGAAGAGTTCCCACCTCTCTTCTCTTTAGGATCCAGAACGATGTTCAGGTCGCCACCTAAGATTAAATTCTGGGGATTGAGCAGCTCTAAATAGTCTGAGAGTGACTTCCAACACTCTTTCTTATCGTCGTAATGTATAGGGACATACAAGTTAAACAGAGCAAAGAATAGATTGCTATCTTTATGGCGCAGTTCGGTAAAAACCCATTACTGTGTTTCGTGGAATCTTTCTAGTGAAAAGAGTTTTTGAGACCAGAATGTACCTATTCCCCTTGCCGTGCCTCTAGCACTGATTACCTTGCCTGAGTCAAATTTCCATTTAGTGTTGCTTGTGATTAGGAGGGCCTCCCCTTCTATTTTTGTCTCTTGGAGCATAAGGATGTCTGCGGATTCCATTTTCAAAAGGTCTTTAATAGCTTCTGCCTTAGTGGGATTTCCCAAACCCCTACAGTTCCAAGAGACCATCTGCATCATTTAAAACTAGAAGGGGTAGATCCACCTCCCTTGGGAGTCCTTAGCCTGGTATTCCTTCCGAGGGTCATCTCTATGGTGGTCTGACTACCTAGGGTTTTTTGTCTTTCTGATTCTTCTTCCCTGGTTTCCTTGTTTGATTTCCTCCCAGCTCTCTTTGATGGCCTCTCGAAGGTCTCATCATCCGAAGAGCCCATGACTTCTGTGTTCTTCTTCTTTGATTTGATAATATCTGCATAAGAAGGGGAAGAGGTGTGGCCAAGGGAAGGGATTGAGCTGATGCCTGGATCTGGAGCGACGATGTTGTTCAACGTAGTAGGACCGTCCTGCTCTGCCTCTGGAGGATCTGGAAGAGGTTGGAGAGATTCGAAGGGATTTTTGTTCGAATCTATGGTGATGGTCTCCTTATTTCCTGTGATTTGGGTGCTTGCATTTTCTTGCCCTGATTTGGTCTCCGTTCCTTTACCTTTGTTTTTATTGTTCTGTCTGTTGTTTGCGGATTTCTTTACTTGGTTCCATTGTTATCCTTTTTCTTTCTCTGATATCTCTTCATTTTTCTTCTTGCAGTATCTTGCGAAGTGCCCGTATTCGTGACAGTGTCGGCATTTGAAGGGGAGCTGCTCGTAATCTAGCTCCTGGATATGAGTCCAATCCGCAACTGAGAGCTTGATGGCTTCAGGCAGCCCAATTTCAAGATCGACTTCAACACATATGCGGGCACAAGAAAATTGGTCCTTCCTCGGCGCTTTATCAATGTATCTGCCTAGGGCATTACCAATGGAATGCAGCGAACTCTGATTCCAACAATGAAGGGGGAGGTGGGGGAGACGCACCCAGACTGGCACAACCGTAGGCACGTCTTGAGCTGGGTCAAAGTCTGGTGACCATTTGTTCAGATAGAGACCTCGAGGGCCCATGAAATATGGCCCGTTTCTAAAGATCAAGCTTATGTCTTCCACATTGTCAAAGACAAAGACAAAGAATCCTTTGCCCACGAAATGACTCTTGATGTTTTCCTTAACCAGGGATTTCTAGTTCCTTTTTACCCATTCTTCGACTGCCTTCGGGGAAGGCCAAAGCCCTGTGAACTGGCCGATGAGGCCTCTTTTGGCCAGGTTCAAAGCGGATCTACACGTATCTTCCACCGGCAGAGACACCGTGCGGATGTTTGCCAATTTTTTAACGAACTTCTGTTGAGAGCCGGAAGAGGGACGAATGCCCGCTGCAGCGATGAGGGATTTAAAAGCTTCAAGCTCTGGGGGCGGAGGAGGAGAGGCCACCGGGCTGCCTCCGGGATCCATAGCCGAGAGGGCCGCTCGAATGGAGAAGGCGCTGGCCTGGAGCAGCTAGGGCAGCTGCAGAGCGGCCATGGATGCGCGCTTTTTTTTATCTTATTATTATTATTATTATTATTATTGGAGGTGTGCCTGCCTTTTCTTGCACAAAAAAACGAGCAAAAGAAACAAAGCCTTGCGGTATAATGTTAGATTATCGGTTACCCTTACCAGCAACTATCACTTTTTTCACTATTTCTGATTTCCCGAGATCGCACAAAGACGCGGGGAAAGAGCATACGTAGCAAAAAAATCCCTTTTTCCTGTTTTGGATTTGCCGAGATCGCACGGAGTGCACAACAAAGAGCATACACAGAGAAGAGGGTATAGATCCGGCAAATAAATAAAACCTTACTACGAGAAAAAAACCGAAACAAGCAGAACTATTAACAAATATAACTGCAAAATAGATGCTTTATACCTCCAAATCTAAACTGACATAACTTGGGCAGCCGAAAACCTTTTCGCATGAAATGAAAGGCGTTCCTCATTGTAATAGACGCTCCGGACACAACTGAGCAGTTCTCCAAACCCAAAAATGTTCAGAAATAGTAGATATACAAAACAAAATTCGCATGCAGTCAAACCAACCTATGATTTTGATCAACAACGAACGCAGCCCTCAAAATAGCTCTGATACCATGTAGGAATTTACAGGGTAAGTTCCGTAGATGAAGAACCAAAGGTCACCGCTCACAAATAGATCACAAATCAGTACACCAATATAATCACATGGTTAAAACCCTCAAAGAGGGAAACAATCCACGCCCTGAGCCAACACGGCCACTTCAAGGAATTTATTAATATAAAAGAAAAGCTACATATGTTTCTCTCATAAACAGTTACTGGACAAATGACCCTCCATGCTCTTTAAATAGAGATCATGGACCAATCATGTGTTAAGCCACGGATCAAGTGTCGTTAATACCGAGGTGAGAGATAACCGTCAGATCACTACAAATCGTGACCGTCGGATTATAAGTTTCAAATGTACATGGTAAAGAAACACACTTTACCTAACTCTACACTAGACTAAGTTATTCTTAACTATTTCCTATGTGTTGGAATATCCTAACAGGGATGGCTACGTTGGGACACTCAAGGGTGACAAAATATGCCGAGTTTACATGGAGGCTGATAGAGCGATTTGATAGGGATCCAGAGGAGCACTTTGTTGAGCTGACTAAGCTCAAGCAGACCGGGAGTCCAGACACATACATTTCAGAGTTCTTGAGTCTCTCCGTGATGGTGCCTGACTTATCCGCAGCCAGGAAGATCTACATGTTCATCGATGGATTGGTAGAGCCTCTTCGATGGTTAGTCAGATCGACGAGGCCAGCTACACTCCATGACGCAGTTGGGAGGACTCAGGACTTGCAGGATGCACTACCTCAGACTAGAGCTCCTTTCCCCCAGAGACCGACATTTCAGTCGAAGGGGAAGGACATGAGGGTTCCACCTCCAAAGGGGAACCAGAGCAGAGGGCCTTTGGATGACGAGACCAGGAGAGATCTGAGGCGGAAGAGGCTATGTTTCACATGTCAGGAGCCATGGGCACCAGGACACCATTGTGCTGCAGGGAAGGCACATTACATCGAGGTTTTCTTCGATAGTAGCGAGAAAGAGGAGGAGTATGAGGAGATAGAGGCAGGAGGCAGCAGTACAGCGCAGCGAGGAGATCATCTGCCACCTCCTCCACCAGGAGCAGGAGGTACGGCATTTGCACCTATCGGGGGAGCCCATGCTTCTTTGCGAGGGGTTCCCAAATACTTGACACTGCATGTCCGAGGCACTGTGCGGGGACAACGTGTTTCATTATTAGTGGACAGTGGGGCCACCCACAATTTTATTGATGCCCAGTAGGTAGAGTAGAGGAGCATACCAACAAAGATATTTGATGGGTTTTTGGTAGTGGTTCCAGGTGACAGGACCATGCAGTGTGCCAGGTATGTGCTAGCCTTGGCAGTGACTATGGGGACTTTACACCCTGACAGATCATTTCTTTGTGGTGGACATTCCGGACACCAACATGATACTGTGGGTGCAGTGGTTGATCATGCTGGGGAAGGTCACCACAGATTGGGAGACCTTGGAGATGGAGTGGACGGACAAGAAGATCGGGACGCAGGAGAAGATTCGAGGTATGTGCACCTACCCACCACAGACAGTTTCAGCACACCGGATGGAGGCAGATTTCCGGAAGACATAGAGTGGGAAGTGGATCTGCGTATTTCAGAAGTAGGGTCTACAGGGCAGGCCATACACCCAGATGTACAGTCCATTTTAGATAGATATGCCACAGTTTTTGGAGCCACCAAGGCAGCCACCAGACTGGGTATTTGAGCTCACGATCGAGCTGGAGCAGGGCATCCAGGCTGCCATCACTACACCCTATAGGCATCCTAAGGCCTACAGGGATGAGATTGAGAGGGCCATTCATGATCTCTTAGCTCTTGGGCACATCCATCCTAGCACTAGCCCCTTTGCTTCTTCAGTAGTATTGGTGAAGAAGAAGGATGACACACTGAGGATGTGCATTGACTACCGGGCTCTCAACAAGAAGACCATAAAAAATCGGTACCCCATTCCACGGATAGATGAGTTGATGGATGAGGTGAGGGGATCGAAGTTCTTCTCGAAGATTGACTTGAGATCCGGGTACCACCAGATTCGCGTGAGGGAGCAGGATGTTCCCAAGACCGCTTTCAGATGCCATTATTGATCAATGGTTGTCATTGATGTCAACCCAAGCAGCACCAGGGGCTAACAAAATATTTCATTGGAATTTTTACCTAAAAAATTAATATATTTTGGGTCAATAATGCTTTTTATGGTTTCTACTTGTCGATATGTTTCCATTGATATATGGCACGCCATGTAATTCTTCACGGTTTGAGAGATATTCATGTTTGAAGTTTGTACCCCCAGTTAGTGGGCTAAAACCCCATGGGGTTGGGGCATGGGTCATTAAAAAGTCATAATTAATATTTTTTAAGCTCCTAAAATCACTCCCACGCTCACTTGTTGAAGCCCCTCTCAACCTAAGCATTTATATAAATTGTGATCCTCATTTCCTCCTTATGCAAGGGATTTCGCCATCTGAAACGGGTCATCGTGGAATTTTTGCTCTAACTTTTTTTCTACGACTATTCAGAAGCTGAAATTTTTATGAGGCAAAGCCGAAATCCTAAGGAAGATATTGTAAAAATTTCAGATCAAGGTGCACAACATTTTTGGAGATATGATCTGTGGAAGTCAGGTTTTTTGCAGGTTCCTGAAATTAATCTCAAAGAAGTGACCTTGGTAAAATCGTCATAACTCTCTCTCTGCGTATTGGATTGGAATTCCATAAAAAATGGTAGATAGTGCACAGTATGTAGTTTTAGCTCTATCAATTTAAGATACAAATGAAGAAACAATGACACGTGGCACACCGTACAAGTGCGCTCTGCTGAAAAAGTCCTTAATTAGGGCATTGTGAGAGATTGGGTATAACTCTCTCTTGAAGAATCCAAATTGGGTCAGACCTGTGGCATTGGAAAGAAAACTTAGAGGAATACTACAGGACCAAAAATCAGATATTGAGGATATGAAATAATAGAGATACACCATATTCAATATCGAGCTCCTAGAAGGCAAGAAAAGGCTAGATCATGTGTTGTCAAGGGCTGCAAAGGACCGGAATTTCTACAACGGAAAAGCAAAGAAAGGTGCGGCGAGAGGGTAGTATGACAAAGGCCATGACAAGTTGCATAAAAACAGAAGTTCATCACATGAAGTCTTCAAGTGGGCAGCATTGCATACAATCATTGTAAAGGTATCATTGTACTAAGTCATTGTAAATACATTATTGTACAAATTGTACTAGTGTCTATCTGCCAAGAGTTGAAGAGGCAGTGTCGAGTGGTCTAGGATCATAATTAGGTGGTTGTGTCAAAGTTGGTGTTATGTTCTAGTGTATATTCTTCTTCTACATTATTCTATATCATTATAAAGTGGACCATTTTCCCTGGTACGGGAGTCCATTCTTCTTTTATTCTTCTATATGGTGGTAGGGTGGTGCTAGGGTGAGTTGTAGCTCATTGGGTGTTGGGGCATCCGTTTAGTTTACTACTAAAGAATCTCAGGCATTGGAGCGTCCATCCAGTGGGAGCTGGAGAAGAATGCTTTTCTAGGTTCTAGGAAGTTGGAGCTTTATTTTCAATTGGAGTTGAATATTAAAGAATTATTAGAAAAGCATTAGGGGGTTTTTGTCCCAGAGTGGGTTTCCAACTTAAAAACTGTGTGCATTTGTGTTCCTCTTATTTGCTGCTATCATTGTACAAACACTGATAATAATTGAAGATTAACTAATGCTCTAATTGAAAGGAATACTGATTCACCCCACCCCCCCCCCCTCTTAGTATTTCCAATAGTCATTACGATCACTTTGAGTTTTTGGTGATGCCCTTTGGGCTGACCAATGCTCCGACCACTTTTCACTCATGCATGAATCACATATTCCGCAGTAACTTGAGGAAGTTTGTGTTAGTGTTTTTCGATGATATCTTGATTTACAACAGGACATGGGAGGAGCACCTACAACATATTGAGGCTGTATTACACATATTGGAGGAGCAGTAATTTTATGCTAAGCTCTCCAAATGCGAGTTTGGGCTGACATAGATGCTCTACTTGGGGCACATCATTGGGGTGGACAGAGTGAGGGTCCACAAGGAGAAGATCAGGGCCATCAGGGATTGGTCAGAGCCGAAGAATGTGACGGAGCTTTGGGGGTTTGTAGGTATCTGCACCTACTACCAGAAGTTCATCAAGGGATTCTTCCAACTTGCTGCACCCCTTATAGACCTTACCAAAAATGGGGCATTTAGTTGGATTGACACAGTGCAGAGGGCTTTCGACAGGCTCAAGGAGGTGATGAGCAGTTGTCCAGTTTTTGCATTGCCAGATTTCATGCAACCCTTTTTCCTAGAGTGCGATGTATTAGGGGAGGGGATAGGCACAGTTTTGATGCAGGGAGGCCACCCCATAGCTTTCGAGAGCCAGAAGCTATTGCCATATGAGAGGTTGTATGCTATATACGGCAAGGATATGTTGGCCATCATGCATGCATTGGCCAAATTTCGACAGTACTTGGTGGGGAATAGGTTCAGAGTGAGGACTGACCACAACAGCCTCCGATTCTTTCTAGAGCAAAAGCAGTTGCAGGAAAGGCAACAAAAATGGGTCAGTAAGATCTAGGCATATGATTTCGACATCGAGTATGTCAAGGGGAAGAACAATGTGGTGGCCGATGCACTTTCACGTAGACCGACAACATTGTCTTTGATGAGTTTAGATATGGACTGGAGGGCTCAGCTGTTGGTAAAGTAATCCAAGGACCATTTTGCCTGTGAGGTGTTGGATGGACAGGTATAGGGTGATGGATGAGGTGATCTACTTCAGGGACATGATATTTTTGACCGAGGGCTCCAAGCTCAAGGAGAAGATATTGCATGCCTCACATGATTCGCCACTATCAGGCCACCAGGGGTTCCCCAAGACCTATAGGGCCATTCGAGAGAGGTTTTCATGGAAGGGCCTCAAGGAGGACGTATTCCGGCATGTCAGGGAGTGCGAATTTTTCCAGTGCAATAAGGGGGAGATGAACCATTCAACAAGTTTATTGCAGCCTCTTCCCATACCAGAGGGAAAATGGGAGAGTATTTCGATGGATTTAATCACAGGGTTGCCCACTGTACAGGGCAAGGATTGCATATGTGTAGTCGTTGATCGGCTGACAAAGTATGCACACTTCTTCGCTATATCAACACGATACACTGCAGCACAAGTAGCAGAGTTGTTCTTCAGGGATGTTTTCAGATTGCATGGTCCCCCAAAGACCATTGTCAGTGACAGGGATAGCCGCTTCATGGACAGGTTTTGGCAGGAACTTTTTCGTTTGGTGGGCACCGAATTGACCCTGAGCACTAGATATCACCCACAGACGGATGGATAGACAGAGATAGTGAACAAGTGGTTGGAAGGCTGCTTGCGAAACTATGTCAGCGGTCAACAAAAGGCATGGTTACGATGGTTGCACTTGGGGGAGTACTGTTATAACACCACTCACCATATGTCTATCGGTATGTCTCCATTTTATGCTTTATATGGGTATCATGCTTTATCTTTTGCTGATGTGATGTTTGGTGCTAGCAAGACTCCTAGGGCCAAGGATTGGATCCAAGAGAGTTAGGATATACTCTGGGCTCTTAAGGATAACATAGCTACAACAAAAAATCAACAGAAGCTGTATGCCGACAGGGGACGGGTTGAGAGGCAGTTTGAGGTAGGGGACTTGGTCTACCTACGATTGCAGCCATATCGGCAATCCACGTTGAAGCAGAAGGGGGATGAGAAGCTCAAGCCCCGCTTTTATGGACCATACAGGGTGACACGTAGGATTGGGGAGGTTGCATATGAGTTGGAGCTGCCCACCGGTAGCAGGATTCATAATATTTTCCATGTGTCATGCCTGAAGAAGGCGTTGGGACAACAGGTGACTGCAATTGAGGAGCTCCCGCCCACAGATGATGAGGGGCATTTGGTGCTACAACCGGAGGCCATTATTGACACTAGGGAGAGGCAACTGTGGAGCAAGACAATCAGGGAATATCTGGTGAGATGGATGAATCTACCGGATGAGGATGCCACGTGGGAGAGTGAGAAAATTCTATAGCATCCATCATTGCAGTTTCTTAAGGAAAAGCAATGTTTTATCGAGGAGGACTGTAATATTCCCAATTAGCAAGAGCTAATTGGAAATATTAAATTTTGGCTATTTCACTTTAATAAAGTTAAATTAGAAATAAATTGGGTGAAGAGGGACACTTAACTCATACTTAGGATAAAATAATTTCCTAAAGTCACTTGGAGACATGATTATTTGGCAGCGTGGGGCCTAGAGGACGAAGTGGCAACGTGGGCCCAAGTAAGTGCAGAGCTAGAGGAACAGCGTGGCTCAAGGATACAATGCAGTTGTGGTGGGGCCTAGGTGAGAGCAAGGCTCTCCAAACATAAAAAGGGAGAGAGGATCCTAATTTTGATCATTCTGATTATGCATCTATGATATTTTTCTTTTGACATTGAGCACGCTTTTGCTGTTGAGCAAAGTCTACAAGTGTTGTTCAGCACACCAGGTGTCTTCGTGCAGAGATCCCAACCTCATCCCTAGGGGACTTCGAGTGCCTGCTTGGGTGAGGAGTTTTATCCTTGTTTTGCCGGAGAGAGTTGGAGCAACCACAGTTGGACTATTCACTTGTAGAGACAACGTAGTCAGTGAGAGGGAGGACGTAGTCTTTGGAGGAGGAGATTTTGGATTGAGTGTTTATCAGGTGATTCAACCTGGGAGAGTTGGAAAGGGGTCAGCCCTTCCCTATTCCATCATTTTGGTAGAGTTGGAGGCCATATTTTGCAGCAGATCATTCAGGGCCAGCGTTTATCATTGGGACAACGTGGTACCTCAAGGGAGGTCATTTTCGGAGGTGAGCCATTTTTGAAAATATCTCTGAGCTTTTCTGGGTATTGGGTGGAGAGGCCATTCCCAAAGTTTCATAATTTTCTAAGGTGGGGAGCAGCCCCAAATATTTAGTTTATTCCAGCAGTAGCAACAACACGGCAACAACACCAGCAGCTTGGAGATTACGCTGTCATTGAGGGAGAAGCCATTCCATCATATATTCTGAGAGTATTTCTACGCTTGCCTAGTGCAAGAAAAGGTGCCATCATTCTGATCACCTTTGTACTCATTTTATCCTTCAGTATTTAATAAAATGGCTCAGCGTTCTCCATATTTTGTTTTGTTCATGTGATGTCTCTCTAGTTGCTGTAGTTTCTTGTTTATGTGCTTTATATTGTTGTTTATTTCTATCTGGAATATTACAAAAATGTTGTGGGAAATAGATTAGTAAAATAATTGATTGTGGGTGGAAAAATTGATGGAAGTCTAAGTGAAATTGGAGGG
>CM076579.1:729834738-730052041 GCA_034641835.2 Pinus albicaulis
ATATTTCTTTGATCCATGCCTTGAAAAACACTTATGAAATGAATAAGGAGGCATGGCTGCACTGGCTGCTCTTGGGTGAGTATGGTTAACACCCAAAAGCTCATATTTTTCTGATTCATGCCTTGTTTATCAATGATAGAATGCAACAAAAGAAGGCATTTTCATTTCAATTTCCATCGAGAGAGTTTGGCCACCACATGACATCTCCTATGTCTATGTGTTTTGTATTGGGTAAAACTTGGCATGATGCTCTCATGATGTGTATTGATGGTGTTTGCTTGTATTGGACTGATGTGACATTCCACATGTCTATCAATATGTTTTTACTCCATGATTCACATGAGGAGGAGAGAAAGCAACAAGATCTCTCATTTCTTTGGTTGCTTTTGAGGGAGTTTGGCTTGTCCATCTTACATGTGGGGATGTTATCACTCAGGTTTTCCTTGAAGTTGTGGAAAAGGAAAGTATACTCTCCGAGGTAACCACAAACCAACCTTCAGATGCAGAATCTAGCCAATCTGCATCCAGAGAGGGCTCTCTCTTTATGATTTATCTTTGTTCTTAGAAGGTTTTAGGCTAGTTATAGATCCAAGAGTTTGTTTGAAAATGGTGGAATCCGTAAACTAGGGGCAAGGTTGAAGATTTTCAGTCCATTGGGCTATGGAGTCAAAGGATGGCTTTACTGGATTTCTATTTTACACACAAGATGGCTTTGCAGGGCAAGATAGCCAGACAGAGAACAATCCTTAAAATTTAAAGTGGATGGGATGATTTTGAAGGGATGAAAGGCAGCTAAGAATCTTTCACCATGTTCAAAAAGAAAGAAATGAAATGATTACAAACAAAGAGCAGTGAAGAATTCTTTATTATAGTAATCAAGAATGTTTTAAATTAGCAAAGCAAGAGCATTTAAGAATTCGTGCTTATAACCAATTTAGAGGAAAACATTAAGAATAATCACATCTGAAATCAGAGTACAATTAAGTAAATTCTGATTCAATCCTTTATGTAAATTATTCATAAATGGACATAATGATATTATAAACAGATATAGAACTTAAAACATAGGATAGAAAAACTTATTGAACTGCAATCCGACACATGAATATTGCAAAAAGTCCTGAGCTTCAAATTGTCATCCAGTAAGCCACAAATAAATTTCTCCAAAACACTTTTTATTCCAAAAACGTCATTGTCACAGCAAAGTATTAGAATCCACTCTTAATACTCTCTTTGAGGGTTTATTTATACAAAAAATGATTGAAAATATCTCACACTAACCTAGCCAATAATCTAGGGTGACTAATGAGTAATTTACAAATAAAAAGGAGAAAAATGGTCTCGTAGACAGAATAACAAGTAACTGCTGATGTGTTGTTTCCTTCCTTTGTGGATGTGTTGGAGGCAGGTGCTATAATAGGGCTCGACGATGTCCCTTTGAGTAATTCCTTTGCTTGTCTGATACTCTTTGTTTCTATGGATACTCTTTAACCTGTTCAACTAATACTCTTTAACCTGTTCTCCTTATTTATTTTTTACATGATGGTAAAAAATCAAATTCTCTGTCTGAAGATAAATTTTACAAAATTTCCAATAAGTCATCCCACCATTGATCTTCTGCTATTACGGTTCTTTTGAGTTTTCTCAATGTCTCATCGGCCTCTGTGTACCTGTAAAAAGTGGGCTGACTAGGGAACAAATACTTTATTTCATGCTCCAGATGAAACAAATTTTTCAATCTGTCATAGAGGTTCCTCCCTGTTGGCAATGTTGCCTGTGATGCATTGATAGAAATAACAGTTGCGTTATGAGCATGTATGTCTATTTTATTAACATAGGTTTTCAGGTCCATTACCTTGTCACCTGCTAGCATAGGACTGGGTAACCCATTGTCTAATAAAACCTGAAATTTCCCTTTAAAAGCATTGATTTCTTCTTGCATGCCTGAGCACTTCCTTTCCAAATTCTACATAAGAGTTCTTTTGGTAAAAACTCTTTTTATTTCTAAGATAGTGCCTGTCCTGTCATCAATTCCTAATTTTGAAAGCTGTTGCTTAGTCCGTGTGTTCAGAAACTGTATGAGTTGACTAGCTTGCTCAGGTCTGTTCTTTAATTCATCTCTTGTTTTGGCTATTTCTTCCTGAGCTACTTTGATCAAGTCATTTTGTTCAAAGATTGTTTGAAAAAAAGTCCAAATACTTTTTATTGAATCAATTATATTAGTCCAAAGAATTTCGTTTATTTCTCTCAAAGGCTTTTCTAATGAAAGATCTTTTTCTAAAGCCTTAACCAATTTTTCCAATCTTTTAATTTCCCTGGTATTATCTGCAACAGTTCTTTTGGACATATCATATTTCTGCTCCAAGTTTTCTAACTGCAATTTTGTGGTTTTAAGTTTTGTGACCCTGAGTTTTAAACTTTCCATTTGTTTTACCAGTTCATCAGAACTTAAACCAGAAGTGTCTACCTGTGCTGATTCTGTTTGTTGATCTGTTGTTGTAGTACCTGTAGTTGTAGTAGCTTCTGTGATTGATGCCTGCATGATAGCTTCCTTCTCTTGTAAAGCTTGTTCCAATTCTTTCTCTGTTTCACTCAGTTGCTTAGTCATTTTTAAGAGCAACTCCATTATCTCTTCCTGTGAATTCTCCTTCAAAACTTCTTAGGTCCGGGGATGTCTTGAGGCTGGTAATTTCAGCTGCTTTCTCAGTGCAGCAATATCATCATCTTTATTTTTGATTAGTGCCTGAATGCTTTTGATGTCTTTGGGGTTGTGACCCAAACTGATGATTATGTCTTCCAGAGACTTTATTCTGTTATCTTTGGCCTGAGAAGAGGCCTTCTCAATTTGCAATTGGGTGCTTGTGTTATTTAAAGAATCTTGCAGCCTTAGGGCTGCCATGGCCTTATCAGTAAGAGTGGAATATACCATTTCCCCAGTTTGTTTATGCATCTCTATCTGGTTTAAGGGATGAATGTCTTTAGCCAGGACCTCAAAATTGGTCCTAATATAATCAGCTGCTGTCATGGGTTTGGGCACCTTAGATTTAAAATGACTCATCATCATTTTGCCTTGTTGAATGTCAAATGCTGACATTAACCTTTCCTGATTATGTGGAGCCATTTTCAGATATTGATCATAAACCTTCATTCTCAATGGATCATTCTTTGCCTTTATATTAATGAAAGTTCTTTTTATATCACCTGTATATGTTTTTGGTGGTTTAAAAGAAGATACTTCAGTACTTAACTGTTTTTGCAATTCTTTTCCTTTGTGGCCTGTATGTGTTTCACTTACTGTGCCAGTTAGTTGACTATCTTCTCTTCCATCATCAAACATTTCATCAATGATTTCCACATCTGGAAGTGGATCGGGTTTCTGCTTTTTGGTTTGATGTAGCTCTGAGGACTCTTTGGGAGGAGTAGGATCTGGAGCCTGTCTTTTCTTACCTATTTCCATATTAGATGGAGTTTGTAATTCTGAAACTTCAGGATGATTTACTTGAGTAGGAGAAACCTGTGTCTGATCTGGTGCCTTGGAGGTTTGAGGTTTCTCTGCCATGAAAAAAGTTTCAATGACCTGTATTTCAGGTTCTTTCCCTTTACCTTTAGACTCTTCTGCAGTTGATAGACTCTCTTCCTGTAACCCCTGTTGGAGATTTCCTGCTGAAGAGGTGCCAATGTGGGGTACCTACACTTGACCAAAAGATTCTAGGTCAAACTCCTTCTCAAGATTTTTCATAATGCTGTTTCTATTGTCTTCTTCATTATCTTGCTCAACTAGTGTTCCTTCCACCCATTCATCTTTGTTAGCATATTGTTCTATATCAGGAATCCTGTGGTGAATATATGGGGAAGATTTTTTCTTCATTCTTTTATCTCAGATGAAACCAAATGGATCATAAGGAACCCAACGGAAACTCCTTCGGAACTTGTAATGGTTTTGTAGTATATCTTCTGCTTCTCGCTCGGCCTCCCTAGAGTTGCAGATGAAAGGACCTAATTGACTTTTAATCCTGAATTGGGCTTTCTTTTTCACACTACAAAAATGAATCATATCAGAATTATTCATTTGCCTAAAATATTCCAAGGCAAAAAGTCTCATGGTAACATATTTTGGTAACTTGAATGGAGGCACTTCACATCCATATATTCTGATGACTGAATGATTTTGGTATAAATACCAATCCCCAACTTTATATGTTCTTGAAAGCTGCAAAGTCTTCTTAATCTCATTACTGAGCCTTGGAGGGGGAATTCCTGTCAACAAGGTAGTTGCAGGATATACAAAAAGATCGATAAACTCAGCATAAGAATAGGGAGAATCATAAGAAGAATGAGTTATGGCAGACCAAAAAATAACTGATCTAGGGTTTCCCTTGGCATCAAGCTTTTTAACAGGGAAGGGGAACTTCTCATATTGATAATAGATGAGGAGATGGTAAATAACTTAGGAATATTTAAACACTTTCTCATTATCTAGCCTCATAAAATGGTCATGGATTTTATTGGAAATGAAGGATGCAAAATCATATTTTACTGCAGGAGGTTGCCCAGGAGTAAAGATAGACAGCAATACCAAGGTTATTTCATCAACATATTTAGTCATTGAAACCCATAATAAGATATCATATTGAGGATGAGTCTCACTAACTCTAATAAAGTACAAACCATAAAAGGTACTTGAAGGTTGATGTCTGCAAGCCATAAAATCAAATGCATTTCTCAATTTTCCGAGACGCTGATTAGACTTTTCAATCGCTCTTCCATGTATGAAAGGCCTGACGGTTCAAATGTAGCATCGTACTGATGGCTCCAGGAGGATAGAAAATAACACTGGGTGGGAGACATCACTCAAGCTTTGTGGGAGACACAAGTAAGAAACGGCAAGAGGGGATAATTGAAATGAGGACTGAGGGGATGAGATATCTCGGGAAATTGGATTCCCACAATCCAATGACATCCAATCCGTTCGAATAATCGTCTCTGCAGCGGCAATAGCTTCGAAGGGGGCTTTCATCGAAAACCAAGTCTTTAATTTGGAAGTCTTTATCAACTAAGGGCAAATATTCTAACTCTCTGTGGGGGGCATTCAATGGAGTTACCTTCAGGGCTACCGGGGCTTCCATTTTGGTTCTTGTGTATTCAAAATGGTAGTTTCTGGGTTTTCTTCACAGACCCGGTGTGATTTTAGTTTTAATGAGGGAAATTGGTACAGTAGCAGGTTTGGGGGAACAATTTCACAGTTTTAAAGCTCAGGGAATGATCTTAGCGATAATATTTTAACACTAATCTAGTGAAAAAACAAGGAAAACAGAGTTTCTTTTGAAGTTCGGAGCGCAATAGAATAAATACCTGTTTTCGGAGGCAAACTGGGATTTAACAGGTATCAAATGGTGGCAAGAAGATGCTTGAACACTGGTCCAGTGGAATTCTCGTGCGAAATTGGATAGAACAGTAATTTTCAGTGAGAATTTTGAATTTCGCAGTGGAAGGCGCAGTCGCTTTTAGCAATGAAAATGACAGAAAAAACACGAAATTTTTTTTATTTACAAAGTCAAAAGGGATTTTTATTTTATCGAGGAATGACGTCATCGAGGTACGGGATGACATGTGGCAAGGGTCGGGTGGTAAGCGGTAATTTCCGCACCGCTTATGGGAAATGGTGGTTTTAAACACGGAGGGAGCGATTCCATTGATCAATGGACACGTGGTCGGAGGACTATTCCAAAACCACCGTGCCCCCAAGCGTTAAAGTTCTGACGAGGGACGGCTAGCGGAATTGGAGCGGGCCGTCGATCTGGGAATGAGCGATCGGATGGATAATATGACGTGCAGATGGAGGGGTATTTAACGTGCGGGCCCAAAAGAGTTATGGTTTAATTAAATATCCCAGGCGGCTTCTGATTGGTTGGAGGTCTGGTTATTAATTAATCCAACTGATTAATTAATCCCTTGGTTTTATGAATGATCGGGGTGCAGCGAGACTTTGGCTTTTTAACTCGAGTTAAGTTTGGAGAATGAAATAAATAATGGGATTTTTAACTTGAGTTAAAGCGTCGGGTACTGGGGAAATGGGATTACTTCCAAAGTTTCGGGTTTATTATTTTTTGTGTCAAAAATATATACCATATGTTTAAATTTTTTTCATATATGTTTTTTATTATATGATAAATTAACCAATATAATTAACTTATCATAAGGGCGGGAATATTATATAATGATATATTTTAACGAAAGGGCACATAATGTGGTTTTTTTATAAATGCATGGGGAAATAAATACTTTGGTTAAAATCTTAATAGATGGGTTTTTGGGATATTAGATAAAAGGAGTTAAGTACTATAGGATAAGGACTTTTTACTAGGGATTTAATAAATACATCAGAAGTTAATATGACAAAGGACAAGGTAGACTCAAAATACTTTACAAATCTAGGAAAGTGAAGATTTATTGAAGTAAATTACATCATATCAATTTCAACACTTAAACATAGAATAGAAAGTGATTTTTAGGGGATTTTATGAAATATGGCATGATTTTCCTAAGTAAAATTGGACTTTACTTAGGAAAAGATTAAAGGTGAATGATCATAATGATAAATAATTTCAAGTACTTAGGTCTTTTTGATCATTAGGCCGAGGGTCCAGTCCCTCCAAAAGTCAAGGAAATGCCTTGAGCCCCTTTGATCTCCAAGTACCTTAGCACTTTGGGGAAATTAGTAAAAATCTTAGGGAGAAAGTGATGTGGGAAGTTAATGATTTTGACTTTGCTTTCTGTGAATTTTCCAGTGCATTTTCTGCTTCAATATTTGTGATGAAAGTAAAATATTAAACACATTTATCACCATCATTCATCACATGAAACTTGGCAACACCATCTACCTACCCTATCTACTTTACACTACCATTTTCTCTTCTTTATTAGGGTGCGCTTAGACTGGCAAACCCTTATCAATCTTCTTTTTCTTTTTACAATGCAAATCTATCTAATTCTACCCTTATTACATCCAAGGGCTCAGATTAAACTGTTGAGCACCTTTTATTCACCCTACCTATCTACTTATCTGCCAAGATTAAATTGTTTGGTCAGATTTTTATTCTCTATTCTTCAACATGAAATTGAAATATGAATGAGTCAAGTTTAAACAGTTTGACTCTTCATAAATTGTGGCAAAAGTTTGACAAGCTGCACACAATTATTTATTTACAAAAATGAAATAGTAGTGGCATTTGGATTTGCACACTTTCCTTGGTCTATTTTTGTTTGGGGTTCATTTCTTTCACTTTTTTGACCATTTTATTTTTCTTACCCTTTGATTTTTCTTTTAGGGTATACCCTCTTTACATTTTTTAAAATTTTTTTATTTTTTGGTTTTTCAAGAATATGGAACACCTTTGCTCAAGAAAAGGTTTGAACATATTCCATAGTTCAATCAAGACAATCATGAAAAATGACACCTATTGGTATAGGAGTCTAACACTGGCTCCACTTGGGGATGGCTTTTCCTTGTGAAAAGTCAAGAACAGCAGGTCAGTTGCCTCAAAATGCCTTCAAACTAAACCATGTAATCTCCTTCTTCTGGTAGCTTTATTGTATATATGATAGTGAAATTTTTTGAAGCTTAGGGCCTTCACTTCGGGCTTCAACTTCAAGAAGTCACCATCCAATCAAAACTGATGCATTAGAAAAGGATATATTATGTACAAGTTAGAGAAATTACAATATCCTAGTAAATAGGATCAAAATAATGCTTCGGCATTCGACCATTGACTGGTCCTTCCTCAGCTTCTGAATTGTCCAAATTCTTCAAAAAGTATGTGTTGTTTCCCTGCAAGGCATGAATGATATAAGGCCCTTTCCATAAGAAATCAAATTTCCCATGTTTCCCTTTTTCTTCTCTTCTAGAATCCCATCTTAAGACTTTATCACCTAGTTGAAAATCTTCTGCCTTAGTTCTTTTGTCAAACATTTTCTTTAACTTTTCCTGCAAGACTTGGGATCGTTGATACACTTCTTCTCTGGTTTGCTGCAAGTGAATTGTTTGGTTAATTCTCCTTTGAATATCATTTGGTTCCACTTGAGCCTCCTGAAGTAATTTCATAACAGGAATTCCTAAAGATGATGGGAATCTTGCTTCAATGCCATAAACCAATTCATATGGACTAGTCCCAATTGATTTCTTAGTTGTAAGTCTGTCTGCCCATAATGCATTGATAAGTTTCTTATGCCAATTCTTTTTGTTTTCTTCCAGTAATTTTTTAATGATATTAATAAGACTTTTATTGGAAGATTCTGCCAGTCCATTACCCTGAGGGTAATAGGCTGTTGAATGGCCTAAAGTAACATGATATTTATTGCAGAAACTAATAATTTTCTTTGATTTAAATGCATCAGCATTATCTGTTATGATTTTTTCTGGACAACCAAATCTGGAAAGTATGTTGGTTTCTAAAAACCCTATAATTACAGAATCATTGGCTTGTCTGCATGGGATAGCTTCAATCCATTTGGTAAAGTAATCTGTGGCAGTTAAAATCCATATGTGTTGCCCAGAGGAAGAGGGATGAATTTCTCCAATAAAATCTAATCCCCATTTTTGAAAGGGTCTTTCTGTGGAAATTGGTCTTAATGGTAAAGGTAACAACTTTCTTTTACCCTCAAAGATCTGACACTTATGACAAGTTGTTACAAATTTCTTAACATCTGAAAACAAAGTTGGCCAGTAAAAACCAGCCCTTAATATTTTGTCTGCAGTTGATTTCCAGTAGAGATGTCCACCACAATCCCCTGCATGAAATTCATTAAGAACTTTATCAGCTTCATCTTTCAATAGACAATTCAATAAGATTCCTTCATGATTTTTCCAAAATAGAGTGCTATCTAAAATACAATATTTTAAAGATGTCATTTTCAAAAATCTTCTTTTCGTTCTGGACAACCCTAGAGGAGCTTGCAGGTTTAATAAAACATGAATGATATCAGTGTACCAGGGTGAATCTAAGAAAGCTTGACTGATCTATGGAGTCATCATCTCCTGTTCGTCATCCAGTTCGTTAATGTCTAAGGCTTGGCAATTAGTTTCAGTCATAAGTTGAGCTAAACCTTGACCTTTTATGAGTTTTGTTGGTTTAATTTCAATATCATATTCCAAAATGGTAGCTATCCACTTACCTCTTTTGCCTCCAATGCCATCTTGAGTCAAGATGTCTTTAACTATAGCATTAGGCACATAAGCTATCACATGAGAATATAATATGTAAATTCTGAAATCTTTAATTGCTTTTACCAATGCGAAAGCCTGTTTCTCCATGATATTGTATTTCAAAGATGCATCTCTAAGTGCTTTACTAAAAAAGGCAATTGGTTTTTCACATCCCTGATCATCTTTTTGTAGTAAAACAGCTGCAATTGTATGTTCAGAAGAAAATGAAAAAATAATGAAATATCTGTCAAATTTTGGACTGGTAAGAAATGGTGTTCTTGTTAAAGCCATTTTAATTTCCTCAAATGATTTCTTGGCTTCTACAGTCCAGTCAATGCTTGAATCTTTTTTAAGCATGTTAGTAAGAAATCTAAGTAATTTCGCTAAGCTAGAAATAATTCTTCTCAAGAAATTAATCTTTCCTATGAAGGCTTGCAATTCTTTTATGTTTCTGGGATGAGGTATCTGCAAAATTGCTTGTATTCTTTCAGGGTCAATTCTAATGCCATCTTTAGAAATTATGTGACCTAGGAGCTTTCCTTCTTCCAAACCAAACAATGATTTTTTAGGATTTAAAGAAATGCCATATTTTCTGCACTTTATAAACACTTGCCTTAGATGATCTAAATGTTGTTGATCTGTTTTGGAAAAGACCGTTAAATCATCTAAATAAATTACCAGAAAATCATGTATTTCTTTAGCAAAAGCAATATCCATTGCTCTCTGAAATGTAGCTCCTGCATTCTTGAGTCCAAATGGCATCTTGACATATTTAAAAGTACCCCATGGTGTTGTAAATGCTATTTTATCTTGATCATCAGGATGAACCAAAATCTGGTTATAACCTGAAAATCCATCCAGTAGAGATATCCTAGAAGAAGCCACTACCCTCTGAAGAATATGGTCCATTTTAGGCAAAGGATAGTTATCTTTTAAAGAAACTTTATTCAAATTTCTCAAATCGACACAGAGTCTAATTTCTCCAGTTTTTTTTCTTGTTGGTACTAGATTAGAAACCCATTCAGAGAACCTAATAGGAGCTATAATCCCTGCTTCAAACATCCTTTTAATTTATTTTTCAATTGAAGGTAGTAAAACAGGATTGATTCTTCTAAGTTTTTGTTTAAAAGGTTTTTGATCTAGTTTCAAAGGTATAGTGTGTTGAATTATGGATGTATCATATGCTTTAAGGTCTTCATAACTCCAGGCAAAAACGTCCTGGAATTCCTTTAAGAGTTCAACATATTTAACCTTTTGATCTTCTGGTAAATATTTGGATAATTTAACCATTTTAGGATCTTCTGGGGTCCCTAAATTGCATTCTTCAATATCAGCCTTGACAGGCTCCATTTTGGGTCTAAATGGAATATCATTTGAGTCGAAAAGATCCTCCAAAGGAGTTAATCCCTTGGGTAAATGATTATCTTTCAGATTAATGATTTTTGTCTCATCTTCTATGATCTCATCAGATTCCATGTTTTTCAAATCCTGCATGTCTTTTTCTGTGAATGTGGTTGGGTGCAGCATATGAATTGCATTCTCTCTTGAAATATCTATTTTTTGTTCTTTTTCTTGATCAAATTCACTAATTGTTATGTCCTCATCTATATTACAGTTAGAAAACTCATTTTGAAGTGTCAAAAAACTATTGATTTGATTATTACTTACAAATACTTGCCAATTCAAAAGATTGTCTGGTATAGCAGGCCTATGTCTAATCTCAGCTGAAAACTGATGATTAGGATCAAAAGGTAATTTACATGTACTAGCAAACATTGCGAGACTGTGAGCATGCAAATTTTGTTTCCTGGGAATCTTGGAAAGTTGAGCTTGTAGAAAGGTGTTGAGAATTTCCACAACTGTTTCTCTGTATTGTTTCAATCTCATGTCTTTTGTTGAACATTCTCCTTTAATTTGTTGAATAATTAGCTCGGAATCTCCTATGATCGATACCCTAATAGCTCCTAACTTCTTGACATGTTTATGCCCTAATAAAAGAGCTTCGTATTCTGCCATGTTGTTAGTGCATTTGAAATTCAACCTATAAGCATGACCTTCAGCATGATTATTTTCAACATTATGTAACCAAACCCCAGCTCCTGCTCCTAATTTGTTCACTGAGCCATCAAATTCTAAATGCCACAGAATTTCATGTTCATAATCTTCATCAATTGTTTTAAAATGTTTCTTGATAGGAGCTAGTTGTTTAGTTTTTTCTGATATTTCTTGATCATCTGGTGTTTCCTTGTTTTCATAAATCTCTTCAATCTTAACAGTAGTTTTGTTTGTAGTGTTGTTTGTAGTTTCCAATTCTGGAGCTTCTATTTCAGTAGGAAGATCCAATTCAGCATTGTATAAAATAAAAGAGTCCACATCAGAATGTATAGAATAGACAGGGAATTTTTCAGGCTTCTCATGGCTACTGACTAAATATTTCATCAATGTATCTCTGTAAAGTCTTTTAGGCTGACCAAAAACTGAAATAGTGGCATATGACATGTCCAGTTGAATAGATCCTCCAAGTTTAGCACCCCAGGATCTAGACAACAACATACCATATTTAGGAGGGATATCAGTCACTACTATATCCATCAAAACAGACTTAGCAGGATATTGCACCAAAGTAACACACAAATCTTTAATCAATCCTAGACATTTTACCTGACTAGAATCAAAAGAAAACAAATCTTTATATGGTCTGGTAATGTCTAGATTTAATCTTTCCATCACTGCTTTTGGCATCAAATTGTGAGATGCTCCAGAATCAAGCATAGCATTGTGGAGTATCTTGTCATGAATGTTTAGGCTTACATAAAATGGAGGAGTCCCTCCACTTTCTGGTTTGCCATTTACCTCAGGGCCAAAAAGGAGTTTGGGTTGATCATCAAGAATATTTACTGAATCATCCATTCCATTAATGTTAATGTTTAGGGATTTGCTGATTTGACTTCTATAGACATCGTGTTTAGCCAATTTTGATAAATGAACGGCTATCTTTAGTTTGCCTATTTCAGCCTCTAGATTGAAAGGTTTTTCTATTTGAGCTTTAGTGTTTTGCACAGTTGGGTTTTCTCTATTTTTTGGATCTTCAATGTTTTTCTCTTTTTCATGAGTGAAATTTTGATTTGAAGGTGTTTCTGAACTAACTTCTACTGATTCTTCTTCATTTCCTACAGGAGGAAAAGTATTAGATTGTTTTTTATTGTTTAGTTGGTTATCAGACACATCTTCAATTATTGGATTCGAAGGGTTAGGAGTTGTCCTAGGCAGAATTTGTACAGGAGGAATGTTTTGTACAGGAGGGATGTTAACTTTACCTTTGACATTTTGTTTTGCAGTTTTCTGTTTGCTATTCTCTGGCACATCAATCCGTCTGCTTCTCAAATTGTACTTTTTATGAACCTCATAAATTGCTGTGTCATAGCCTTCCTTAAAATCAAAATTCTCACCTGAATGAGTTTGGAATGTTTCAAGGATGTGATTCTCTTGATCATCCTGGGATAGGAAAACTTCTGGTTCATTTTTGTCTTCAGTTACATTGTTTATTTCTACATCTTCTGTAGGTTCTTCAGAAGTTGAGCCTTCAACAAAATTTTCTTGGAAAGGTGGCCTGATGTTTTGGTCAGGGACATTCTTTCCAATATTTTGGTTTTGATTTCTTCTAAAGTTTGGGTTTCTCACAATATTATCACCAGTAGATTTTCTTTCGATTGTTTCCACTGTCTCCTAATCTTTCCATACCTTTAATGATTGCATCCAGCTTTTTTTCAAAAGCTGAAGGTTCTTCATTCAGAGGCATTCTTCTTTCGGCCCTAGCTCTAGATCGTTTTTCTATAATATTTGCTTCCACACTAACTACAATGCTCTGCATTTCTTCTAGGGTTTGGGGAGCTCTTTCCCTGAGAGAATGGGCTATGTCAGAGTCAAAACCATCTGGAAATTTGACCAATACAGAGTCAGGTGGGGGTCTGAGGTTCTGGGGAACAGCGTTATATGCTTCATTGAATCTTATTATGTAATATTGCACTGTTTCATTAGGTCTTCTCCTTATTTTTTCAAATTCAGATAAGATCTGAAGAGGGTCTTTCTTCTTCTCCCATCTATTCAAAAATTCCCTATACAAAGCTGCTAAATCAGCAATACTGTTTGGAGTAAGGGCTCTAAACCATGTCCTAGCTTCCCCAGTAAGACTTTGAACAAAAATTCTCATTCGGACATCATCAGTATCAATTTCATAAAATTCAAAGTAATAAGTCATCCTTTTGGTATGTTGTTGAGCTGTGTAACTACCTGAGCCATCAAAAGGTGTGATCTTACTCTGATAATCTTGAGGCAAAGCTGCAGGGTTGGCTGGAAACTGTAAAGGAGCATATCTATTGGCCATTGGAAGGGGTAATGGAATAATAGGTGGTGGTGGTCTAGGTGGAGGAGTAGAAGGGGTGACTAGTGTTTGAAAAGCTTGAGAAAAAGTAACTGAACTTGGGGAAGCTTCGGTAATCACGGAAACGTTTGAACTTTCTTCAAAGGTCAGTTCAAATGAAATGGAGTTTTTTAAATGTCTCTCAAGGTGACATGAAACAAATCTAAATTGCAAATCTTCAAAAAACAATGGATCTAGAACTAATCTTGATAATTCGGTTTTAGAAAAATTCACAAATAAGGATGTTTCAAATCATTCATCAAAAGGGATTTCGTCAAAATATATTATCTTGACAGGGCAAGACTGTGATCTAGAAAGAGGTCTGGAACTACCAGAACTCTCTTGACTTCCTCTTTCAGAACTTTCTTGACTTCCTTGTCTTCTAAGAATCCTAGGAATCAGATTTGGATTTTCAAAAATCGGTGGTGGATTGGGGTCAGGATTTGACCTAGTATGACGAATCCTTTCTGAAGCTAGTTTTCCTAGATGATATATGTTTTTGGTTTTTTAGTTTTAATTGAAATGAAAATACAACTTCTATAAATTCTTCAAGAAATAATGATTTATGATTAAAATTTTCTCAAAGATTCTATTGAACTAGAGAGTCTGATTAAACATTTGAAAGTAAGGTTCAAAGTATAAGCTAAATCAGAGATAGACTGAAGCATCATTTATTTACTATGCAGTTGTAGGGTAAAAGCATTTCAAAGGCTACCTGGCTGATCTTCAGACTCTGTCTGTAGCTTATAAGTGAACAATATTAACAAAAAATGATTCAGGTCCCCAGTGGAATCGCCACTATGTTATCACTCAGGTTTTCCTTGAAGTTGTGGAAAAGGAAAGTATACTCGAGGTAACCACAAACCAACCTTCAGATGTAGAATCTAGCCAATCTGCATCCAGAGAGGGCTCTCTCTTTATGATTTATCTTTGTTCTTAGAAGTTTTTAGGCTAGTTATAAGTCCAAGAATTTGTTTCAAAATGGTGGAATCCGCAAACTAGGGGCAAGGTTGAATATTTTCAGTCCATTGGGCTATGGAGTCAAAGGATGGCTTTACTGGATTTCTATTCTACACACAAGATGGTTTTGCAGGGCAAGATAGCCAGACAGAGAACAATCCTTAAAATTTTAAGTGGATGGGATGATTTTGAAGGGATGAAAGGCAGCTAAGAATCTTTCACCATGTTCAAAAGAAAGAAATGAAATGACTACAAACAAAGAGAAATGAAGAATTCTTTATTATAGTAATCAAGAATGTTTAAATTAGCAAAGCAAGAGAATTTAAGAATTCGTGCTTATAATCAATTTAGAGGAAAACATTAAGAATAATCACATCTGAAATCAGAGTACAATTAAGTAAATTCTGATTCAATCCTTTATGTTAACTATTCAGAAATGGACACAATGATATTATAAACGGATATAAAACTTAAGACATAGGGTAGAAAGACTTATTGAACTGCAGTCCGACACATGAACCCTGCAAAAAGTCCTGAGCTTCAAATTGTCATCCAGTAAGCCACAAATAAATTTCTCCAAAACACTTTTTATTCCAAAAACTTCAATGTCACAGCCAAATAATAGAATCCCCCCCTCAACACTCTCTTTGAGGGTTTATTTATACAAAAAATGATTGAAAATATCTCACACTAACCTATCCAATAATCTAGGGTGACTAATGAGTAATTTACAATAAAAAGGAGACAAATGGTCTCGTAGACAGAATAACAAGTAACTGCTGATGTGTTGTTTCCTTCCTTTGTGGATGTGCTGGAGGCAGGTGCTATAATAGGGCTTGATGCTATCCCTTTGAGTAATTCCTTTTCTTGTTTGATACTCTTTGTTTCTACGGATACACTTTAACCTGTTCAACTGATACTCTTTAATCTGTGCTCATTATTTATCCTTTACATAATGGTAAAAAGATCAAATTTTCTGTCTGAAGATAAATTTTACAAAATTTCCAATAACTCGTCCCACCATTGATCTTCTACTATTACGGTTCTTTTAAGTTTTCTCAATGTCTCATCGGCCTCTGTGTATCTGTAAAAACTGGGCTGACTAGGGAAAAAATACTTTATTTCATGCTCCAGATGAAACAAATTCTTCAATCTATCATAGAGATTCCTCCCTGTTGGCAATGTTGCTTGTGATGCATTGATAGAAATAACAGTTGTGTTATGAGCATGTATGTCTATTTTAGTAACATAGGTTTCCAGGTCCATTATCTTGTCACCTGCTAGCATAGGACTGGGTAACCCATTGTCTAATAAAACCTGAAATTTCCCTTTAAAAGCATTGATTTCTTCTTGCATGTCCGAGCACTTCCTTTCCAAATTCTGCATAAGAGTTCTTTTGGTAAAAAATCTTTTTATTTCTAAGATAGTGCCTGTCCTATCATCAATTCCTAACTTTGAAAGCTGTTGCTTAGTCCATGTGTTCAGAAACTGTATAAGTTGACTGCCTTGCTCAGGTCTGTTCTTTAATTCATCTCTTGTTTTGGCTATTTCTTCCTGAGCTACTTTGATCAAGTCATTTTGTTCAAAGATTGTTTGAACAAAAGTCCAAATACTTTTTATTGAATCAATTATATTAGTCCAAATAATTTCGTTTATTTCTCTCAAAGGCTTTTCTAATGAAAGATCTTTTTCTAAAGCCTTAACCAATTTTTCCAATCTTTTAATTTCCCTGGTATTATCTGCAACAGTTCTTTTGGACATATCATATTTCTGCTCCAAGTTTTCTAACTGCAATTTTGTGGTTTTAAGTTTTGTGACCCTGAGTTTTAAAATTTCCATTTGTTTTACCAATTCATCAGAACTTAAACCAGAAGTGTCTACCTGTGCTGATTCTGTTTGTTGATCTGTTGTTGTAGTACCTATACTTGTAGTAGCTTCTGTGATTGATGCCTGCATGATAGCTTCCTTCTCTTGTAAAGCTTGTTCCAATTCTTTCTCTTTTTCACTCATTTGCTCAGTCATTTTTAAGAGCAAATCCATTATCTCTTCCTGTGAATTCTCCTTCAAAAATTCTTGGGTCTGGGGATGTCTTGAGGCTGGTAATTTCAGCTGCTTTCTTAGTGCAACAATATCATCATCTTTCTTTTTGATTAGTGCCTCAATGCTTTTGATATCTTTGGGGTTGTGACCCAAACTAATAATTATGTCTTCCATAGACTTTATTCTGATATCTTTGGCCTGAGAAGAGGCCTTTTAAATTTGCAATTGGGTGCTTGTGTTATTTAAAGAATCTTGCAGCCTTAGGGCTGCCATGGCCTTATCAGTAAGAGTGGAATATACCATTTCCCCAGTTTGTTTATGCAACTCTATCTGGTCTAAGGGATGAATGTCTTTAGCCAGGACCTCAAAATTGGTCCTAATATAATCAGCTGCTGTCATGGGTTTGGGCACATCATCAAACATTTCATCAATGATTTCCACATCTGGAAGTGGATCGGGTTTCTGCTTTTTGGCTTGATGTAGCTCTGAGAACTCTTTGGGAGGAGTAGGATCTGGAGCTTGTCTTTTCTTACCTATTTCCATATTAGATGGAGTTTGCAATTCTGAAACTTCAGGATGATTTACTTGAGTAGGAGAAACCTGTGTCTGATCTGGTGCCTTGGAGGTTTGAGGTTTCTCTACCATGACAAAAGTTTCAATGACCTGTATTTCAAGTTCTTTCCCTTTACCTTTAGACTCTATTGCAATTGATAGACTCTCTTCCTGTAACCCCTGTTGGAGATTTCCTGCTGAAGAGGTGCCAATGTGAGGTACCTGCACTTGACCAAAAGATTCTAGGTCAAACTCTTTCTCAAGATTTTTCATAATGTTGTTTCTATTGTCTTCTTCATTATCTTGCTCGACTAGTGTTCCTTCCACCCATTCATCTTGGTTAGTATATTGTTCTATATCAGGAATCCTGTGGTGAATATATGGGGAATATTTGTTCTTCATTCTTTTATCACAGATGAAACCAAATGGATCATAAGGAACCCAACGGAAACTCCTTTGGAACTTGCAATGGTTTTGTAGTATATCTTCTGCTTCTCGCTCGGCCTCCCTAGAGTTGCAGATGAAAGGACCTAATTGACTTTTAATCCTGAGTTGGGCTTTCTTTTTCACACGACAAAAATGAATCATATCAGAATTATTCATTTGCCTGAAATATTCCAAGGCAAAAAGTCTCATGGGCACATATTTTGGCAACTTGAATGGATGCACTTCACATCCATATATTCTGATGACTAAATGATTTTGGTATAAATACCAGTCCCCAACTTTATATGTTCTTGAAAGCTGCAAAGTATTCTTAATCTCATTACTGAGCCTTAGAGGGGGAATTCCTGTCAACAAGGTAGTTGTAGGATATACAAAAATATCGATAAACTCAGCATAAGAATAGGGAGAATCATAAGAAAAATGAGTTATGGCAGACCAAAAAATAACTGATCTAGGGTTTCCCTTGGCATCAAGCCTTTTAATAGGGAAGGGGAACTTCTCAGATTAATAATAGTTGAGGAGATGGTAAATAACTGAGGAATATTTGAACACTTTTTCATTATCTAGCCTCATAAACTGGTCATGGATTTTATTGAAAATGAAGGATGCAAAATCATATTTTACTGCAGGAGGTTGCCCAGGAGTAAAGATAGACAGCAATACCAAGGTTATTTCATCAACATATTCACTTGTATTGAAACCCATAATAAAGGATATCATATTGAGGATGAGTCTGCCCAACTTGTTAAAGTAAGCAAAACCATATGGAGGTGGCCTCTTAGGTTGATGTTCAGGCAACATAAAAGTCTGGCAAATGCATTTCAATTTTTCTGGAGACAGTTGATTAGACTTTTCAATCAGTTCTTCCATAGACAAGGGAGTTAGCTCTTGATCAGGTTCAAAATGTAGCATTGCATTGATGGCCTGAGGAGTGATAGGGAAAAGAACACTCTGGTGAGGGGACATCACTACTCTTTGTGTTGGATCATAGTTAGAATGGCATTAGTGGATAATTTCTGGGAAAATGAGGATTGAGGGGATGAGATATCTCGGGAAATTGGATTCCCACAATCCAATGACATCCAATCCCTTCGAATAATCGTCTCTGCAGCGGCAATAACTTCGAAGGGGGCTTTCATCGAAAACCAAGTCTTTAATTTGGAAGTCTTTATCAACTAAGGGAAAATATTCTAACTCTTTGTGGGGGGCATTCAATGGAGTTACCTTCAGGGCTACCGGGGCTTCCATTTTGGTTCTTGTGTATTCAAAATGGCAGTTTCTGGGTTTTCTTCGCAGACTGGGTGTGATTTCAGTTTTAATGACGGAAATTGGCACAGTAGCAGGTTTGGGGGAACAATTTCACAGTTTTAAAGCTCAGGGAATGATCTTAGCAATAAGATTTTAACACTAATCCAGTGAAAAAAACAAGGAACACAGAGTTTCTTTTTGAAGTTCGGAGCGCAATAGAATAAATACCTGTTTTCGGAGGCAAACTGGGATTTAACAGGTATCAAATGGTGGCAAGAAGATGCTTGAACACTGGTCCGGCGGAATTCTCGAGCGAAATTGGATAGAACAGTAATTTTTAGTGAGAATTTTGAATTTCGCAGTCGAAGGCGCAGTCGCTTTGAGCAATGAAAATGACAGAAAAAACACGAAATTTGTTTTATTTACAAAGTCAAAAGGGATTTTTATTTTATCGAGGAATGACGTCATCGAGGTACGGGATGACATGTGGCAGGGGTCGGGTGGTAAGCGGTAATTTCCGCACCGCTTATGGGCAATGGTGGTTTTAAATGCGGAGGGAGCGATTCCATTGATCAACGGACACGTGGTCGGAGGACTATTCCAAAACCACCGTGCCCCCGCGCGTTAAAGTTTTGACGAGGGACGGCTAGCGGAATTGGAGCGGGCCGTCGATCTGGGAATGAGCGATCGGACGGATAATATGACGTGTAGATGGAGGGGTATTTAACGTGCGGGCCCAAAAGAGTTATGGTTTAATTAAATATCCCGGGCGGCTTCTGATTGGTTGGAGGTCTGGTTATTAATTAATCCAACTGATTAATTAATCCCTTGGTTTTATGAATGATCGGGGTGCGGCGAGACTTTGGCTTTTTAACTCGAGTTAAGTTTGGAGAATGAAATAAATAACGGGATTTTTAACTTGAGTTAAAGCGTCGAGTACTGGGGAAATGGGATTACTTCCGAAGTTTCGGGTTTATTATTTTTTGTGTCAAACATATATACCATATGTTTAAAGTTTTTTCATATATTTTTTTTATTATATGATAAATTAACCAATATAATTAACTTATCATAAGGGCGGGAATATTATATAATGATATATTTTAACCAAAGGGCACATAATGTGGGTTTTTTATAAATGCATAGGGAAATAAATACTTTGGTTAAAATCTTAATAGATGGGATTTTGGGATATTAGATAAAAGGAGTTAAGTACTATAGGATAAGGACTTTTTACTAGGGATTTAATAAATACATCAGAAGTAATATGACAAAGGACAAGGTAGACTCAAAATAATTTACAAATCTAGGAAAGTGAAGATTTATTGAAGTAAATTACATCATCTCAATTTCAACACTTAAACATAGAATAGCAAGTGATTTTGAGGGGATTTTATGAAATATGGCATGATTTTCCTAAGTAAAATTGGACTTTACTTAGGAAAAGATTAAAGGTGAATGATCATAATGATAAATAATTTCAAGTACTTAGGTCTTTTTGATCATTAGGCCGAGGGTCCAGTCCCTCCAAAAGTCAAGGAAATGCCTTGAGCCCCTTTGATCTCCAAGTACCTTAGCACTTTGGGGAAATTAGTAAAAATCTTAGGGAGAAAGTGATGTGGGAAGTTAATGATTTTGACTTTGCTTTCTGTGAATTTTCCAATGTATTTTATGCTTCAGTACTTGTGATGAAAGTAAAGGATTAACACATTTAACACCATCATTCATTACATAAAACTTTGCAACACCATCTACCTACCCTATCTACTTTACACTACCATTTTCTCTTCTTTATTAGGGTGCATTTAGACTGGCAAACCCTTATCAATCTTCTTTTCTTTTACAAGGAAAATCTATCTAATTCTACCATTATTACATCCAAGGGCTCAGATTAAACTGTTGAGCACCTTTTATTAACTCTACCTATCTATTTATCTGCCAAGATTAAACTGTTTGGTCAGATATTTATTCTCTATTCTACAACATGAAATTGAAACATGAATGAGTCAAGTTTAAACAGTTTGACTCTTCATAAATTGTGGCAAAGTTTAACAAGCTGCACACAATTACTTATTTACAAAAATGAAATAGTAGTGACATTTTGATTTGCACACTTTCCTTGGTCTATTTTTTGCTTGGGGTTAATTTCTTTCATTTTCTTGACCAATTTATTTTTCTTACCCTTTGATTTTTCTTTTAGGGTATACCCTCTAGACATTTTTTAAATTTTTTGATTTTTTGGGGTTTTTCGAAGAATATGGAACACCCTTGCTCAAGAAAAAGGTTTACATATTCAATAGTTTAACCGTGTCAATTTATGAAAAATGACACCTATTGGTATAGGAGTCTACTCTAAATGATACTTGATTGGGATATGTTTAGTTTTTGAGTGAAGCACAAGATTTTTAGATATACTTATAGCACTTGTATTATCACATTTGATTGAGATAGGTTCATCAATGCTTACCTTCATGTCTTGGAGGGCTTGCTTCATCCACATGACTTGTGTACAACATGTCACATCGCTATATATTCTCCGTTTTCCCTGGGTCAGAGACGAAGAGATAGATGTTTGTTTCTTGCTTAAACATGCTGACCAGACTTTCTTCCTAGATAGAAAGCACCTCCACTCGTGCTTTCTTCTCGTCATCCACACACCGGCCCAATCGCATCCTGGGTATGCCGTCAAAGTGAAGCTTTTTCCTTTAGGATACCAAAGTCCATATTGTGTTGTTCCTTGTAGATATCCGAATATTATTTTTACTACCATATGTTTTGCTTAGGTGCTACTGGATATCTAGCCACTAGTCCCATCGCTAGCATGATGTCTAGTCTTGACCAGTCCGCGCGTCGACTTCCTATCATGGATCCTTCGTAGAGTTTTTGATCTATATCGGCCACTCCATCATCAAGACACACCTTGCATACCGTGATTATGGGAGTTGACACAAGTTTGTAGTCCTCCATTTTGAATTTTTTCAACATTTATTTTAAGTATTTTTCCCGTGAGATGAATGTACATGTTCTTTTGCCGAATTTGAAGTCCTAAGTAGAAACTCGAGCTCTCCAATCATAGACATATCAAACTCTGCTTTTCATCTTATGAGCAAATCCTTTTTCTAGTTCTTCTCTGCTGTTTCCAAACATAATGTCATCAACATATACTACAACAATCGTGAGTTCATTTTCATGGGCTTTTATGTATAGATTGTTGTCTACTCCACTTCTTTTAAAGCCTTGTTTTTGCAAATATTTGTCCACTTGAGTACCAAGTACGGGGAGCCCGTTTCACCATATAGAGCCTTCTTCACTCGCACACATATTCTTCTTTGTCCGTTAAATAGAAACCTTCTCGGTTGTTCCATGTAGACTTCTTCTTCTCTAAGTCTCCATTCGTAAATGCAGATTTCACATCTATTTAATAATACTTTGAAGTTTTGGTAGCATAGGAAGCGTCGAAACATTTGATGGCTTCCATTCAAGCACAGGGGAAAAATGTTTCATCATATTCAAGTCCTTCGATTTCTCTAATATCCTTTGTAGACAAGTCTAGCTTTGCTCCCCATTACTTGTCCTTCCTCATTCATTTTATTTTTGAATACCCATTTTGACCCCATGACATTTTTCTCAAAGGTCTAGGAACTAGTTCCCAGGTATTGTTTTTCTCAATTTGGTCCAATTCTTCATTCATAGCATTCACCCAAGACTTTTCCTTGTTGGCTTCTTCAAATTTATTTGGCTCTATTTGTGAAAACATGGCTATGTATACCTCTTCAGTTTGTTCCTTCGTTAGTCGCCTCTTCTTGTTTGGACCCCCACTCTTGTCTCCAATGATCTGATCTTCAAGATGGTTCTTCCGAGTATATCTTGAGGGAGCTTTAGAACCCGACCAGATATTCGTTGTTTTGCTTTGTTTCTCATCATCTTGGTTTTCTTCTTCATGGTTGTCCGATAGACTGCAGCTAGCTTGTATCTCGTATTGTTTGGAAGTTCTTATTAAATCTCACATCAATGCTTTCACTATTTTTCTAAGAGTCTGTTGTAGCAATTCGCACTTTACTTTTGGATGCATATCCTAGAAATATCCCTTCATCTACTCTTGCATCAAATTTCCCAAGATTTTCATCATTATTCTTTATGTAACACTTGCTTCCAAAGATTCTAAAATGTTTGACTGAAGCTGGTTTCCCATGCCATAGTTCAAACTACAAGAAAAAAGGACATTGGTGAGGGTCATGCTTGTGACGGACCTTTAAGGTCCGTCACCAATGTCACATATGGTGACGTTCCTTAAAAAAGCGTCACTGTAAGTGTATATAGTGACTTCCGTCCTTTAAGGTTCGTCACCAAAGCTACTTTCAATGACACTTTTGGTGAGGGTCGTTAAAGGCCCATCACTAATTCTCTCTTTTGGTGACACTTCTAGTGACGAAATTTTAATGACCCTCACCAATGCTCTTTTTGTTACTGGTGACTCGTCAAAAAAATGTTCGTCACCATTGACCATTCCAATGAGTTTTGATGACGCTATATGCATGTTAATATAATTTTTGTCAAAAGATAACAATTGACCATTATTGTGGACTATTTTTTAGAATATGTCCAAGGCCATAGTGGTTAGAGTCACCAATTTTTTAAGAAGTAATTATTAGTGTATCATTTCCCTCTAAGTAATGACTAGTCGAATAGAGTTTTCCATGAGTCAACACATGATTCATATATATTAAGTTTATTATCTATCAAATTCTCTTAGATAAAGGTTCCGCTAGTGTGTGTAGGAAATATATTATTTAATACATAATCAAGCTATGACAATTCTATTAATGAGAAAGACCTAACACTCCTCAACAATCCGAGCACACCTTAAATTAATGCTTTGTCACACACTAACATTTCTTAGCACCTCACGTGTCTTAGAACATATTTGTACCTAGAACATCTTGTCATGAAATTGACTCAAAAGCAAATCGTGGAATGTGCTAGCACAACATGGAACTCTCCTAGCATGTGTTGGCATGCAAGTATTCCCTAGTACACTGAACACCTTGGTTGAATGCATTGACATATATTAGCACTTGGCACACAATGCCACTTGACATGTATTGGGACCTTTATTAGTGTGACTAGCATTCTCTGAAAAGATAAAGTCTCGACTTATTAACCCTCTTATGTGTTCATTTACTTACATTTTAGCTTGGTTCTTCCTTTTGTTACCTTGACACTTCTTGACACATATTGACATACCTCGGCACCGCACATCCTTAGCACCTCGGCATATATTGGCATATCTGGCACTATTTGGAACATATAATTAGCACACCCCCGGAACTCCCTAGAAAACTTTGGCACTTCTTTACATGCCTTGATATTCCCTAGCATGCCTTACCAATGCTTAGCATACCTTGTCACTCCCTCTCCTTGGCATGATAGCTAACACTCATTAACACTAGTCCCCGGCACACGTTCCTCATATTCATTAACTTCCATGAATTTTGACCTAGTGCTCCTTTTAATGTTTTGTACTAGTACTCCTTAACACTCCTCAACATGCATTAGCACTCTCTAGCACACCTTAGCACTCTTCAACATGCCATTCCACTTCATAGCATGCATAACACTTCGACACATGATTGCACTGGCAGGGTGTTGCTTTTTGGAAAGTCTTAGCATGTATGGGAACATGTTGAGATGCCTTGGTATGATTTAATTTGCATGGTTTAATATTAAATTTATTTGAGATCAATTTTGAAAGTAGATGAGAAGTAATAAAGGAAGACTTGGCACTTAGAATGCACTAAGACTTGAACTTGGCACCTATTGCTACTCCAGTGCTGGTGTGCCTAGCACACCCCTCTTAGAAAAGGTAAATTGATGACTCATTAACCCTCTTATGTGTTCATTTCCTTGTAGTTTAACTTGTTTCTCCCTTTTATTCCCTTGACATTCCCCTGCACACATTAACACACCCTTTCACATCTTGGCATGCCTTATCACTTGGAACATCTTCTCTCATGTTTGACATGCCTCTCGCACTATCCGGCACATCTTAGAATTCCCTACACGCTCGGGCACTCATGTCCTCACAACTAACCTTTACATTTTTTCACGACCCGGGAACCTCCAATCAAGTCCTTTATTACCGCAGCTCATGTGAAAACATTGGCATGCTTCAATCGCAACAACTCCGACCAATTGCACCTACTACAATTAGATTGTGCCTTGTTCACCGAGAACCTGCCTATAACTCATCTTATGCCACTCATGTCCAAGCTCAACTTGTCCTACTTAACTATTTACCAAGACAAGGATCACATGATCTAGCCATGGCCATAAAACAACTAAGCAACATATCTTTACACAGTAATATTTTACATGTATGTTCAGTTCATATAAACAATAGAACATTAATCGAGAGTTTGCAAGAACCACAAGATTCACAGTGGGCACACAAGATATGTTTTACACAAGCCAGTGCCCTAAAACTTATACACAACAATCTACAATATGAAATTATCTAGAATAGTTTAAAACATGAGCATGTACCTAAAGGCCACATCTAATATAAAAAATAAAAATAACTAAAGGTAAAACAATGTTGTGCCTAAAGACAAAGCATATCCCTTTGCCTAAAATGCCATGTCAAACCCCCGACAACAATCGTAGGCTTTCCCTCCTCCCATAAATCATATTCTAAAATTTTCCTAACACACTTCGTCCTAGCACACTTGAATTCGCCAACACCTCGACACACACTCTTATTTGTTCCTTTCCATGCATTTTGACCTAGTTATCCCTCGATATACCTCGAAACTTCCTAACGCTCTAGTTCAAAGACAGTATTGACATTGTCCGACATGTATTAGCATGCCTTTTTTCATTCCTTTGTGCATGCTCGACCCTCCCTAGCTATCATGCCCTCACAACTACTCCTTACTTAATTTTCAACTTGGGAACCCAACCAAGCTCCCTTGACTACAAGAGCTTGACCAAGTTATAAAGCACGTAACTAGACTATGTTGTTGAATTGCGTAGCTTGGGAGATAATCCACAAGCCTAGTGAGATGGATTTGTGTGATTTTGGTAACAAAAGGATTTGTGGGAATAGAAGCCAAGCAAAGGGATTTTGGACCCAAGACAGGGTTTAAAATATAAAAGAAAATTAATATTTCCTAAGGTCTAAGTGGATAAAACTCGTAAGTTCTAGAGGCTTCATGAGGTTTAGGAAAACTATTTAAGGATTCCATAGGATGAAGGAAATAACATAAAGTGAGAAAAAAACTTATTTCATCAAGGGGGCGAAGAGATTCCGTAGGGGTCCTAAAAGAGGCCAGTGATCATTGTCATGTCTAGCATTCATTAAGATGCCTCTTGGGTGATGTTTTAGCATGGTTTACTATTAAAGTTATTTGAGATAAGTTACCTCGAAAGTAGAAGAGACATAACAGGATGATTTGGCACTTAGAATGCACTAACACTTGGCACTCCTGACACTCAAATCCACCTAGTGTTGGTGTGCATAGCATGCCCTCCCGGAAATGTAAATTGATGACTTATTAACCCCATGATGTGTTCATTTCCTTGTATTTTTAATTCTGTTTCTCCTTTTTGTTGCCTTGATAGTCCCTGGCATGTATTGTCACACCATTGAAGTTCTTGGCATGCCTTAGAACTTGACACGTACTAGCATATTTGGAATTCCTTCAAACTATCTTGCACATGTTAGCATTCCATAACATGCCTTGGCACTCATGCCCTCACAAATAGCCTTACATTTTTTCACGACTTGGGAACCCAATCAAGTCCTTAGCTACTCCAGCTCATGTGACATTGGTCTATTTCAGCCGTAACAACTTGATCAATTGCACCTACTACAAGATATTGTGCCTTGTTCACCTAAGAACTTCCTATACCTCATCTAAGGCTAGTCATGTCCAAGCTTAACTTTTCCCACCTAAGAACTTACCAAGACAAGGATCACATCTAGCCATGGCCATAAAACAACTACACAACATAGATTGCATTGGAAATATTTCACATGTATTTCCATTTCATATAAATAGTAGAGCATTAATTGAGAGTTTGCAAGAAGCACATGATACACAAGGCACACAAGATATAGGTTTCAAGACAAGCCGAGTTCCCCAAAACTTATACACAACAATGTACAATATGGAATTATCTAAATAGTTTAAAACATGAGAATTTGGCCAAAGTGTGCCACATTTCATATAAAAATAATAGATAAAGGAAAAAATAGTAAGCAGCCCAACACAAAGTATCCCTTTGTTTAAAATTGCTTTGTCGAGCCCCCTTATCGCAATCATAGGCTAGCCCTTACAAATCATATTATGAACTTTTTCTAACACACTTCATCCTTGGCACACTTTGAATTACCTGACACTCCTTGGAACACACTCTTATTTGTTCATTTCCATGCATTTTGACCTAGTTCTCCCTTGTGATCTCGACACTCCTTAACACTCCTTAACATGCATTGACATTATCTGGAAGATGTGTTAGTACGCCCTTTTCATTCCTTGGCATGCCCTAACCCTTTCTAGTTATCATGCCCTCACAACTACCCTTACTTAATTTTCAACTTGGGAATCCAACCAAGTCCTCGCTTGACTATAGGAGCTTGGATCAAGTTACGATTACTACAACTAGACTATGTTGTTGAATTTTGTAGCGCTTGGGAGGTACTCCACAAGCTCAGTGGAGATGGGTTTTGACCACAAAAGGCTTTGTGGGAAAATAACCCAAGCGAAGGGGCTTTGTACCCTAGATGAGGTTTAAAATCTAAAATAAAGTTAAACAAAAAAATAACATTTACTAAGGTATAAGTAGATAAAGTTCATAAGCTCCCAGAACGTTCTTAAGAGGCCTAGCTAGAAAAGCTATTTAAGGAGGCCTTAGTATGAAGATTTATAGAACATCAAGTGAGAAGGAGCTCATTTATCAAGGAGACTAGAGAGATGTAGTCCTAAAGTAGGTCAGTTAGGGAGGGTTGAGTAAGTGTTGCTAAAGGGAGGCCAAGATCATCCACCAAGAGTAAGGTCATCGTGTGGTGAGGGTTCACAAGAATGTCACATACCTTTAAATGGGTTCGAGATAGGAAGTAGGATGGCATATTGCAATTGGCTTTAGTGAGTAAAGCTCAAGAGATGCGACTCATGATAATTTGGGCATGTGATTTCGTTGACGTTTCTGTGTGAAGTCCGCATCAAATTTTGAAATAGTAGAGAGGGTTGAGGCCTTACCTTGTGGTGGTTACTAGGTTGCAAGGTCTGTGATAAATACCAACACAAATGGAGGAGGGTATGCACTATAATTTAGGGCAATAAAAAAAGTAGTCACATGTGTAATATTAACTGAGGTAACCGTAGTTTGAGGGTCATAGATATCTAAAGTTCAATTCAAGATTCAGCCAAAGAAATTACTGCATTACATGGATCCATATGAGCTAGGCCGAGTCTCTTATGGAGGAAAGAGTTGTCTTTTTTGCTATGGGTGGATATGGTTTGTTCTAAAGCAATTAGAATAGAAGTATAATTCTTATTTAGGGAGGTTTCCTAGCATGTTCAATCCATAAGGTATGCCATTAATACTGGGTGACAAATCTACATAAGAAGACTAGGGGTTGTGACCCTTAGAGAGGTTTATTTTTGCAAATATATACCACAAATTCTAATATGGTTTGCGTAAGTGTGTGCGGAGATAACAAATCCACAAGAAGGTGAACCCGAGTAGAAGATGGAGCAAAGAAATGTGCTTATGAGGAATGGATTGACATGTGAAGAGGAGTTGATTTTGTTCGACCGTCCATAGAGCTTGGACAGTAGATCCGATGTACCCCTATAAACAATTGGTCACTGACCGTTAATTGATGATTTATGACCCTAGTTCACCAACTACAAATTGTTAGAAGGATGATATGATGAGTAGTTCATATTTGTTCATATATTTGACAACAAACAAATTGGTACATAAGAATAGTGATTTTGAGAGGACTCAAATCACTATTAGGTGGAATATTTGAATAGCCCTAGATGAGGGTAGTCTTAGAGGCACTAGATCGGTAAGAAAAATTTACCGTGGTTGGGAAAATCGATGGCGTCCAAGCACAATTGGAGGGTTAATGTTAGGTGACTATTAACAGAGCTTCTAAGTCTTGTACTTTGTGAAGGAAAACAAGATTGGTAGAAGGGTAGGTGTATTGGGCCCAAACTTTGAAGGACTAAAGTAGCAGTCAAGTGGGCTAGCCCTAGTTCACTGTATTGTAGAGGATTGCGTCATTGAAAAGAAGGGAAACCTCCATATCCCTAGAGTTGTCATCTTGGAGCAGCAATATGGAAAAAGTGGGCAAACCAAAGAGTTGTTCACAATGAAGTTGTGAACAACTGATCGAAAACCCTAAGTGTTACAAACCTTAAAGGAAAAAATAGGTAGATAGAGGGCAAAGTTTTTTGAGCCGAGTTCAGCAACCCAAAGGAGTTGAGTTCATTGATAGAGGTAGATTGAGGGGTTGCATAATGGGAGGTAAGAGGACCTGCCAAATGTGTTCAAGAAATTTAGATTGAAAGGGCTATGTGTGGCCACCATCAAAAAGTGGGTCAAGTGTTGTCTTGTTCAAGGTATATTGGTTGTCAAAGGACTAACACCAAGCCCTAGTTGTATTCCTTTTATCAGTGTGATTGTAAAGGGCCATGATCCTTGGTACGATAGCTCTAGCCTATTCTATTATAGTTTGTAATTTAATGAAGAACGGTTTGAAAAATTTAAAATTTTTTATGTACACTAGTTGATTCCTTGATGTGTGTAGATTTCATTGCGCAAAGTAGATGTGTTGTGGCACTTGAGTGTGTTTGCATCAAATATTCTAAGACCAAACCCATATTCTCATGTGTCGTGGAAATTCAACATCTGTCTTGTTCACCTAAGAAGTACTTGTAACTCATCTTAGACTACTCATGTCCAATCTCAACTGATCCCACTTAATAAGTTACCAAGACAAGGCTCATCACATCCAACTGTGGTCGTAAAACAACTAAGAAACACAGTTTACATCTTGACATGCCATAACACCTGACATGTCTTAAATGCCTTAGCATTATGTGGCATGTGGTAGCATCCCCTACATTCCTTGACATGATTTTACACTCCCTAACACACCCTATAACTTCCTGACATGCCTTGGTAGTTTAACATACCTTGGCATTGCCTAGCATATAACCTTGTCGCCCCCTCCTTAACACACCTAGAAATCATTGACACTCCCTATCGCACACTCTTATTCGTTCATTTCCATGCATTTTGATCTAGTTCTTCCTTGTGTTTACCTGACACTCCCTAACACTCCGTAGCACACATTGGCACACCCTAACACCTTTCACATATTGGCATGCCACCCTAGTGCTCTAGCATTCCTTGACACTACCTAGCATACCTTGTCAATCTCTCCTTAGAACACCTAGAGCTCATTGAAACTCCTAGTCACAAACTCTTATTCATTCATTTCCATGCATTTTTACCTAATGCTCCTTTGTCTTTCATAGCATTCCTTAACACTCCTTGGCACATGTTAGTACGCCCTAGAACCTAGGACATCTTGGCATGTCGCCGTGGCCTCTAACATGCCTTAACACTGCTTAGCATACCTTGTCACTCCCTCCTTATCACACCTGGAACTCACTGCCACTTCCAATCACAAACTCTTATTTTTTCATTTCCATGCATTTTGACGTAGTGCTCCCTTGTGTTTCCCTGGCACTCCTAGTTAACACTTCCTTGCACGCCTTAGCACATCTTGGCCGCATGTCGCCCTAGCACTCTAGCATTCCTTAGCACTGCCAAGCATGCCTTGTCACTCCTCCTTTGCACACCTGGAACTCATTGAAACTCCTTGTCACACACTCTTATTCATTCATTTCCATGCATTATGACATAGTGCTCCCTTATGTTTCTCTAGCACTCCCTAACACTCCTCGACACACATTGGCACACCTTGGAACTTGGCACATCTTGGCATGCTTTCCTAGCACTCTATCATGCCTTGGAATTGCCTAGCGTACCTTGTCACTCCCTCCTTAGCACACCTAGAACTTGCTAACACTCCCTATCATACACTCTTATTCATTCATTTCCATGCAATTGAAACTAGTCCTCCATTATGTTTCCCCGGCACTCCCTAGCATGCATTGGCACCAAACACTAGCACCTAGCACATATTGGAATGCCGAACATGCCTTGGAAATTTCTAGCATGTGTTAGCACTTCCTGGGATTCCCTGCACACCTTGGCACTCCTTAGTTGTCATGCACTCATAGATAACCTTACCTTTTTTGCGACTTGGGAAGCCAACCAAGTCATTGAAAAAATATTGTTGTGTCTAGCACAAAGTCTCCCTTTGTCTGAAACTTCTTCGTCCATCCCCTTATCTTAATCATAGGCTTGCCTCCTGCAAGTCATATTACGAAATTCTCCTAACACACTTCGTCCATGGGACACCTGGAATTCACTGACACTCCCTAACAAACACTCTTATTCATTCGTTTCCATGCACTTTGAACTAGTTCTCCCTTGTGATGCCCTAACACTCCCAATCACTCCTTTTCATGCATTAATACTAACTGGCATGTGTTAGCACACCTTTTAATTCATTTGGATGCCCTAGCACTCCTTAACTGTCATGTCCTCATAACTACCCCTATTTTTTTTAAGACTTAGGAACCCAACCAAGTCTTGCCTCGACAACAACAACTTGACCAAGTTTCATTTACTACAACTAGAATATGCCTTGCTAGCCTAAGAATGGCTTATAAATAATCTTAGGCTACTCAAGGCCAATATTACCAAGTCAAGGCTCACGTCCAATCGTGGCCATAAAACCACTAAGCAACATAGTTTACATCTTGACATGCCATAACACCTGGAACGTCTAACAATCCCTTGGCACTATGTGGCATGTGTTAGCATCCCCTACATTCCTTAACATGCTTTTGAACTCCCTAACACACCCTACCATTCCCTGACATGCCCTGGAACTCTAGCATGCCTTGGAAATGCGTAGCATATAACCTTGTCATTCCCTCCTTAGGATAATTGGAACTCACTGACACTCCCTATCACACACTCTATATTTGTTCATTTCCATGAATTTTGAACTAGTTCTCCCTTATGTTTCCATGGCACTCCCTAACACTCCCTGACACACATTGGCACACCCTGGCACTTGACACATCTTGGCATTTCGCACTAGCACTCTAGCATTCCTTGGAACTACCTAACATACGTTGTCACTCCATCCTTATCACACCTAGAATTTGCTAACAATCCCTGTCACACACTCTTATTCATTCATTTCCATGCATTTGAAACTATTGCTCCCTTGTTTTTCCCTGGCACTCCATAACACTCCCTGACATGGATTGTCACACCTTAACACTTGTCACATCTTGGCATGTTTCCCTAACCTTTAGCACACCTTATCACTCCCTCCTTAGCACACCTGGAACTCACTAACACTTCCAGTCATAATCTATTAATTGTTCATTTGCATGCATTATTTTCACCTAGTGCTCCCTTGTGTGCCCCTAGGACTCCCTAACACTTCCTATCATGTGTTGGCACACCCTAACACCTGGCACATCTTGGACACATGCCACTCTGGCACACTAGCATGGCTTAGCACTGCCTAGCATACCATGTCACTCCCTCCTTAGCACACTTGGAACTCGCTCTCACTCCCTGTCACACACTCTTATTCATTCATTTCCATGCATTTTTACATAGTGCTCCCTTGTGTTTCCCTAGAACTCGCTAACACTCAACACACATTGGCACTTGGAACATACTAGTATGCTTCCCTAGCACTTTAGCATGCCTTGGAAATATCTAGCATATCTTGTCACTCAATCCTTAGCAAACCTGGAACTCCACAGCATGCCCTATAACTCCATGGCACATATTGGATTTGGCAATTAGTGGCACTTGAAAATGATTGGCATGTGTTTGGATGCCTTGGAATTCCTTGGCATGGTTTAAGATAAAATTTATTTGAGATCAATTATTCACAATTAAGAGAGAATTAATAGAGGATGATTTGTCACTTGAGACACGCTAAAACTCGGCCCTTGACATGTATTGGCACTAGTGTTGGTATGCCTAGCATGCCCCTCTTGAAAAGGTAAGGTCCTGAATTATTAACCCTCATATGTCTTCATTTATTTGCATTTTAACTTGGTGTTCCATTTTGTTGCCTGACAAGTCTCCTTGACGTGCGTTCGCATACCCTAACACTTGGCACATCTCATCATGCCTTAACACATGGCATGTCCTGGCATGCCTTGGCACTATCTGACACATGTTAGCACACCCTGACACTTCTTGAAATTCCATAGCATTCCATAGCATGCCTTGTCACTCCCCCCTTGTCACGTCTGACACTCGCTGACACTCCCCAACACACCCTCTTATTCATTCATTTCCATTCATTTTCACTCGATGATTTATGTTTGATGGGGTGCATGTCTAGAAAGAGTTCCTTTAAGAGAATAAAAAAATGATCGCACCATTACTGACATAAGTAATTGTGAGATTCTACTTGAATGACATTAGGAAACTACATAAGAGATTTTAAGAATGAAATTTTTAGGGTTTTTTTTTATGGTGTGGGGATGGTAAGAAGTGAGTGGTCAATATGGTGTGTGAATGCTTAGAATACCTTCTCACTCCCTCCTTGGCATGACAACTAACACTCATTGCCACTCCCTGACACACCCTCATATTTATTCACTTCCATGCATTTTGACCTAGTTCTCCCTTATGTTGTCCTAATACTCCCTAACACTCCTCAGAATGCATTGACACTTTCTACTTAGCGCTTTTCGACATGCCCTACCACTTCATAGCATACATAACACTCCCTGACACACATTGGCACTTGGAAAGTCTTAGCATGTTTAACATGCATTGAGATGAGTTGGTATGCTTTGGCATGGTTAAATATTAAATTTATTTGAGATCAATTGTTGGAAAGTAGATGAGAAGTAATAGAGGAAGATTTGGCATGTAGAATGCACTAACACTTGGCACTTGGGCACCTATTCACACCTAGTGTTGGTGTGCCTAGAATACCCCTCATAGAAAAGGTAAATTGATGACTTATGAACCCTCTTATGTGTTCATCTCCTTGTAGTTTAACTTGTTTCTCCATTTTGTTTCCTTCATCGTCCCTGACACGCATTGTCACACCCTTGCACATCTTGGCATGCCTTAACACTTGGAACAACTTAGCATGTTTGACATGCCTTTGCACTATCTGTCACATATTATCATTCCCAAGCATGCCTTGGCACTCATGCCCTCACAACTAGCCTTACTTGGGAACCTTACATTCCCTGGAAGACCTTGGCACTCCCTAGTTGTCATACCCTCACAGATAGCCTTACTTTTTTTGCAACTTGGGAACCCAACCAAGTCATTAGCAAAACAATGTTGTGCCCAACCCAAAGTCTCCCTTTCTCTGAAATTACTTTGTCCACACCTTATCACAACCATAGGCTTCCATATTGCAAGTCTTATTATGAACTTCTCCTAAAACACTTCATCCTTGGGACACCTGGAATTCAATGACACTCCTTGGAACACACTCAGTATTCGTTCATTACCAAGCATTTTTATCTAATTCTCCATTGTGTTCCCCTGGAACTCCCTAACACTCCTCAACATGCATTGACATTGTCTGCCATGTGTTAGTACACCTTTTCATTCTTTGGCACTCCTTAGCTATCATGCCCTCACAACTACCCTTACGTTTTTTTAGACTTGGGAACCCAAACAAGTCCTTCCTTGACTATAATAGCTTGACCAAGTTACAATTACTAAAACTATACTATGCCTTGTTCACCTAAGACCTTCCTATAACTCATCTTAGGCTACTCATTTCCAATCTCAACTCATCCCACTTAACAAGTTACCAAGTCAAGGCTCACATCCAACCATGGCCATAAAACAACTAAGCAACATAGTTTACATCTTGACATGCCATAACACCTAGCACGTTTAACACTCCCTTAGCACCACATGGCATATGTTAGCATCCCCTACATTTATTTGAATGTTTTTCACTCCCTAACACACCCTAGCACTCCCTGACATTCCCTAACACTCTAGCATGCTTTGGCACTGCCTAACATATAACATTGTCACTCCCTCCTTAGAAGACTTGGAACTCGCTGGCACTCCTTATCACACACTCTTATCCATTCATTTCCATGCATTTTTAACTAGTTCTCCCTTATGTTTTTGTGGAACTACCTAACACTCCTTGGCACACATTGGCACACCCTAACACCTGTCACATCTTGGCACGTCGCCCTAACACATTAGCATTCCTTGGAACTACCTAACATACCTTTCCACTCCCTCCTTAGCACACCTAGAACTCACTGACACTCCATGTCACACACTCTTATTCATTTCCATGCATTTGAAACTAGTGCTCCCTTGACTTTCCTTGGCACTCTATAACACTCCCTGATATGCATTGGCACACCTTAGAACCTGACACTGTATTGGCATGTTTCCCTGACCTCTAGCATACCTTGTCACTCCCTCCTTAGCACACCTGGAACTCACTGACACTTCCTGTCACAAACTATTATTTTTTCATTTCCATGCATTAATTTTACCTAGTGCTCCCTTGTGTTTCCCTGACACTCCCTAATACTTCCTAACACATGTTGGCACACCCTGGAAACTGACACATCTTGGTCGCATGCCACCCTAGAACTTTAGAATGACATAGCGTTGCCTAGTAGCACACCGGGAACTCGCTGACACTCCTTGTCACACACTCTTATTCATTCATATCAACTCATCCCACTTAACAAGTTACCAAGTCAAGGCACATGTCCAACCTTGGCCATAAAGAAACTAAGCAACAAAGTTTACGTATTGACATGCCATAACACCTGACACGTTTAACAATTCCTTGGCACTATATGACGTGTGTTAGCATCCCCTACATTCCTTGCCATGCTTTGTCACTCCCTAGCACATCTTCGCACTGTTTGACATTCCCTGGCACTCTAGCATGCCTTGGCACTGCCTAGCATGTAACCTTGTCACTCCCTCCTTAACACACTTGGAACTCGCTAACACTCCCTATCAAACACTCTTATCCATTCATTTCCATGCATTTTTAACTGGTTCTCCCTTGTGTTTCCATGACACTCCCCAACACTCCCTGACACACATTGGCACACACTAGCACCTGACACATCTTGGAATGTCACCCACTCTAACATTCCTTGGCACTACCTAGCATACCGTGTCACTCCCTCCTTAGCACACCTAGAACTCACTAACAATACTTGTCACACACTCTTATTCATTCATTCCCACACATTTGAAACTAGCACTCCCTTGCCTTTCCATAGCACTCCATAACACTCCTTGGCATGCATTGGCACACCCTCGCACCTAGCACATCTTGGCATGTTGCTCTAGCCTCTAGCATTCCTTAACCTTCCTAGTATACCTTATCACTCCGTCATTAGCACACTTCCTGTCACAAATTCTTAGTCATTCATTTTCACGCATTAATTTGACCTAGTACTCCCTTGTGTTTCCTGGACATGCCCTAACAATTCCTAGCACATGTTGGCACACCCTGGCACTTGACACATCTTGTTCACATGTCACCCTGGCACTCTAGCATGAATTACGTTGCCTAACATACCGTGTCACTCCCTCCTTAGGACACCTGGAACTTGATGACACCCCCTGTCACACACTCTTATTCATTCATTTCCATGCATTTTAACCTAGTGCTCCCTTGTGTTTCCCTGACACTCCCTAACATTCATAGCACATGTTGGCACGCCTTGGCACCTACAACATCTTGGGCACATTTCGCCTTGTAACTCTTGCATGACTTAGCGCTACCTAACATACCATGTCACTCCTTCCTTAACACACCCACAACTTGTTGACCCACCCTATCATACACTCTTATTCATTCATTTCCATGCATTTTTACCTAGTGCTCCCTTGTGTTTCCTTGACACTCCCTAACACTCCTTGGCATTCATTGACACACCTTGGCACTTGGCACATCTTGGTATGCTTCCCTATAACTCTAGCATTCCTTGGAACTACCTAACATACCTTGTCACTCCCTCCTTAGCACACCTATAACTCGCTGACACTTCATTTCCATGCATTTGAAACTATTGCTCCCTTATGTGTCCCTAGCACTTGGCCCTCACACCTTGGTATGCATTTACATACATTAGCACTTGGCATGTATTGGAAACTATTGTTAGTGTACCTAGCATGCCCCTTTTGAAAAAGGTAAAGTCCTAACTTATTAACCCTCTCATGTGTTCATTTCCTTGCATTTTAGCTTGGTTCTCCCTTTTGTTGCCTTGACACTCCTTGACACATGTTGGTACACCCTGGCACCCTGCACACCCTAGCCTACCTTAGCCACCTACTTGTTGTTAAGAAATAACCATGAGAAATGAACTCTTTGCTTAGTGGGAACCTATTGTGCATTTCATTACATAATGACATGATAATTATAGTTAAGCACATCACTAAGAGAAGAAAGGTGCATTACCAAGCAAAGGGAATTAAAGAGAATATTTTATCCCAAATGTAGACCTAGTGATCAAAGCGACTTTACTTGGTGAATATGCTTAATGAAAAGATGAAGCATTGTGCTTAGTGAAGATCAAGGCCAAGTCCTACACCTAACATCGAACATAATAATTAGTGAAGAGTGTAGGGACAAGTAAAGCAACAGTAAAGGACTTCCAACTCTACAAAGGAAAGGGCATGTTGTGTCCAGTTCCAATTGTTTGATGTCCTATGTTGGACCTTGAAGAAGACATTTGAGGTGTTCAATTGGAGTTCCTCAAGCATAGTTTGCGAAACTTGAGCAAATGAATAACCTAACCACCATGCAAAGGAGAATGGATTGCCACGCAAGGGGAACACTGAACATGTTGTATTTGATAATACTCTCACATAAGAAAATAGAAGTCAGAAATTCAATCCATTCATTCATCAAATGTTAGAATAACCTTGTCCACTCACATTTGAAAATAAAATAATGAGCCTATAGTTACACACATCAACCAAAATAGTGAAAAAGTAATAATTTTTTTTTTTATAAATAAAAGATGAATTAACCCAACACTAATCATGTCATAATATAATATAATGAGATGTTAAATGTCCACACCATTATTTTTTCTTCTTTTCTAACAACATTAGAAACCATATTAAGATAACATTATATTAAAATATTACATGAATTTCTCATCATTTTTAACAACACTAAAAACCATACTAAAATAGCATTACATCATTTTACTAAAAACCATACTAAAATAACATTACATTATTTTTAAAAATGACATAAACTTTTCCAATTTTGTAAATAAATAACTGAACACAAAAATTCTTTGGACTACCACAACTTTATTCAACCAGTCATGCCAAATTCCTATAAACCACTAGGAATTCCATACGAGTTGAAATTTCAACCAACTCAATTTCACTTCAAAGTTGGGCCACTCAGAACTTTTGAAGGGTGACAGTCTAGCAATCTACATCAGTTTTTTAGTCAATCTTTTAGTCAAATTTGTTTAATCAATCCTTCAATTAAGATCGATTGCAAGAGACTTGAAATTTCGTATCCGAAAATAATTATGAGGGAAAATGCAAATCCAAAATAACAGGGATGGAGCAGCACATCATGTCTAATCACTGTGAAGATGAGCATCATCAACACTCAATTAAGATCGATTGCAAGATATTAGAAATTTCGTATCCGGAAAGAATTCCGAGGGAAAACGCAAATAAAAAATAACAGGCATGGTGCAGCACATCATGTTTGATCACTGTGAAGATTAGCATCATCGATATTCTCAAGTGGGTAGATGCCATCTGCAAAAAGTATGAAAGTACGATATTGACAAATACAGGGAGAATCAGATCTCCGGAAACGACGCCTTCGTCAGGATTGAATACTGTTGTCGAGTCTGACATTGACGCCGCAAAGCAGGTTAGTAAGCCCTACATTTCCCCTGTATGTATTTTTAAAATGCTGGGAAAAAATGCTAAATACTGTGGCTTATTTGGTACCAAAAAGTCGAAGATATAGCGAAGTAGAAGAACAGGGCAGTGGTCATGACCCTGAACGCTGAAATTCGACATACCAAGGCCAGATTGCATGAAGAGATTCCCAAGTTACAGAAATTGGCTAAAAAAAAGGTCAAGATTAGGTATCCTTAATTTTATCCAAGTGTTTTTTAGGGCTTTCTCAAGGTTTCGTAGATTTTCTCTTCAATTACTCGATATTTTAGGGCTTTCTCAAGGTTTCATAGATTTTCTCTTCAATTACTCGATATTTTAATGATGTAGCAGCCTTTTCATCTCAATGTTGAATGGCGTAGTTCCAGGAAGCCCGGATTCGAACATGTTTCAGAGCAGCGCCTGTTCCAGAAAACCAATTGGTAAGGAGGCTTTAAAATTCCACTTGTCATATTATTGCATATTTTATTTCAAATTTACACCAAAAATATCATTGTAATCTTTTAGAGTTACAAAATCGTAATATTCTTTTAATAGGTTCCTGCATACAGGGAATCAACAGGATTACTTTTATTGTCATAATATCAAATGTATGTTTGACAAAAGTCTCTATCACTATATCCCTGCTATCCACAACATCAACTATTGTCTATTGGGCAACATCTTCAACCACTTCCTTACCAATACAAGACATGTTGAAGCCATATACATTTCCCAAAACGATAGACTAGTTCCACCTTTTCCACCACCAGCCACATACATCTTAGCTATGTCTGGAAGGATTGCTCCACCAGGTTTCAACCAATGATCACGAGCATAAATAACTGAGCTGAGAAATGCTTCATAAAACATGCATTATCCCATCCACTCACTCACTATCCTATCTACACTTTGATTTTCAAATGCCATGCAGTTTTCAATATCTTCTATCATGTTGTGGACTACAGTAATAACTCCATGCAAGTTTTGATTTTTGGCATTTTCACTTTCTTCTTTGAGCATGTTATTTTGTTTTCCAGCCCGACAAGCTACAAATTCCATCTTCTCAGTTGCTTCAATTGCAATTACTTTTACAGCTCCTACCTAATATTCTTTTATAGCTCCTACCTAGCTAAGATTCTTTTACAGCTCCTACCTAATGACCACCTCCAAATGTTTATTTCTCATTAATTTTGGGGGAGGGGGATTTTTTTGGTGTATTGAACGGGGAAAGGGGACATAAGGGTATCATGGATGGGTAGAAGTGAGAGTTACTGAAATCTATAATCCTAACATTAGCGAATGAGATGGGGCCTTAGGACCTGAGGGCAAAGCAACTAGTGGACCTAGAGAGAAGGCAATAAGAGCGATTGATAGGGGAACTCCCAATAGTTGTGATAAGGGGATTAGGGGCCCTATTATCACAACCCATAAGCCCTCAACCCATAACCACTAAATTCCCTATCCCCATAACCCCAAAATCATAATCTTTTAACCCCTACACTTATAACTCATAACCCATCAAACCCTTGATCCCTTAAACCCTAAGCCACTAAACCCTTAACCCATAACTGCTAACTTAGAATCCCTTAACAACCCTTAAAAGTCACGACAATGTAACTTTTGGAAGTAGTTTTGGACACCCCCCCCCCCCAAAGTCATTAGAATTAAACTTTTAGATGTGGTTGTTAAGTGACCGCCTCCAAATGTTAAATTCTCATAAGTTGTATAAGGAGTAGAAGTCCAGTGCCTAATCTAATACTACTCCATGATAACTTTGATTAGTTTGGACGTGAATTGCGTTTCATGGTTGGTAATGATCTCTCTTGGCACACCAAGCTTGGTAAAAATCTCCTCATAAAGAAGATTGACAATTGCGTGTTCATTTGCTGGAGCCAGCGCCTTGGCCTCGACCCATTTTGTAACATCGTCAGTGCACACTAAAATATATTTCTTCTTTCGGGACATTGGTGTGATCAGGTCTACAAAATCAAGGGCTCACCTTTCGAATGGTTTGACTGATACTTGGGGCTCTAACGGCATTTTTTTCGCTTGAAGTGGCCTCCCCATCCTATAGTAGTGATCGCATTGGTTGGTATGGGGATGATTAATAAAAAGGGCTTGAAGTGCCATTGCATGGGGCTTCATTTGATTTAATTCCATGTTGCATATTTTTTTATTAAACAAATAGTACCCACGGTGAGGAGGTCTTTACCTTTTTAATTACATGAAGAAAATGTCAAGGGAGAGGGCACCATTAGGTTTTCCCATTGAACTCTAATTCACCCAAATTCAAATTCACTCCTTCATGTTCCATTGCATTTGATTCTTGGTTGTTTTCCCTAAGCACATGATATACATAAATGGAAGAGAATCAACTATTATATGATGAATAAGGAGTTTAAAATCGCCAACAACAATCAAAGAAGAAAAATGATGTTCTTTTGTCAACATTAATCCTTAATTGAACCTCAATTCACCCAAATTCTAGTTCACTCCTTCATTTGCCATTGCATCTGATTCTTGGTTGTTTGCTCCGAGCACATGATATATATAAATGGAAGAGAATCAACTACTATATGATGAATAAGGAGTTTAAAATCGCCAACAACAATCAAAGAAGAAAAATGATGTTCTTTTGTCAACATTAATCCTTGAAGTAATGCATATGCTTCCACTTGATTGCTTCAAATTGATCCTATTCCCCATACATAAGACAATTCTATTTTTCCTTTGGGACAAAGGATAACCCCTTCTACTAAATTATGTCTGTTAGTTTGTGACAATTTCTTCTCCATACTAGGTATAAAACACCTCACCATTTTTTTTTAATGGTGGGAAAACTTATCACAACTCAATGGCCAAACCAACAACAAGGACAACCATCACTGGTTGTTAGCTGCTAATGCAGGTTGACTTATCACTATTATTCAAGGAAAACCACGCCACCTGTAATTACCCGCTAGTGGTCCATAATGGGACAACCTTTTACTCTTGCGAGATGCCTCTAGGTCATGGGCCATTGACTTGTTTCCTTACGTCTGAACAACATGAGTACGATGCGCAACTAGCTCGTTCCAAACCCGGTAAGAGGAGTACAAGGCACAATTATATAACTAGTCCTTGAATATTTATGTGAAGATATTGTTTCATTTCTTCTATCTTTGAAGGCTATTGACAATTTTCGAGTAGACATGGCTTCCCGAGCAGTGAAGAAGCATGTACAAACATCAAACCTCAAAATGGCAGTGGTGAAATCCCCAAACAAGACCCTTATGAGTGTCAAGAAGGCCTTGTTGATGAAGCCCGAGCCTAAAGTTGTTGAAAATGTCGAGAAACTAAAAAACCAGCTCCTGTGGAGGACATCAGAGTTGTTGAGGTTCCAGTAAAGAAATGGAAAAGCAAAAAGACTGGGAAGTTTAAAAAGCGGCGCCAAAAATGTCATCGCTCCTAAGAAGCCAACCCCTCTGAGTGAATCTGGGCCCAACAAAGGTAGAGTTTTAGGGTCTATCTTATAAACAGCTCAAGTTGTTTGGTAGGGTTTAAATTTGTGCGTATGAAACGATTAGGATATGTTTATTAGAATAGTTTGAGGTTTAATATTTTGTCACCATGATATTAATTGATTTGTGTTTTATTAAGAAAATGTATCATCTTCTTGTGTTTCAGATTTCCGTATATAAAGAAAAATGATTAGTAACACTCTTGGTTTATAGGGTTACACATTTTTTGTGCTATTTTGATCTTGTGCCAAAGTTTGCGCAAATTATCTCTATCATGCACTAGGGTTCTTACATGGTCTTCTTGCAACCTGTATCGACCACCCTCTCGAATCCTCTAGCCAAAACCCCAACTAGGATATGGGAATATCTTTTTGATGAGATTGATCATCAAACTCAACAATATATCATAGGTTTGTCATTACTAAAACTGAAAGGAAATTTTTAGTTAATCCAAGTACATGTAAAACACCATTGAGCTCAAAGATATCACCCCATGGCATTTGGAGTGAGATAGATCCCATTCTTGCTGTTGCATATTTGAAATCATCATCAAACATACACTTGTATGCTTGCCTCATACTCTTGAAGTTTGCCAAAGGCCATATGTTTGGATGCTCCACTATCCATGTACCATCTGACACCATACATTGTGTTGGATGAAAGAGATGAGATCATGGAGAAGTATGTCACAAGCTTGAATGAAAGCTCATCCACTCTAACAAATACTATTTCTGTTGTTATTGCTTGCCCTTCCCCTTCTTTTGAGGACACTAATAAGCATAATTTTCAAACTCTTGACACATGAAACACTTGATATGGCCCAAGCATTTCTTACCATTGATTAGAGGAACCTGAATTGTCTTTCTCTCTTGTTGACCTATACTAGGTCCCCTATTTTTTCTGGCATTCAATGTATTTATAGTGAGGGTTAGAATTTTTCTCTTTCGTCTCGATACCTTCAACTCGCTCTAGTTTGTATCTTCTTGGACAAAATCATCCCATAACTTCTCAAGAGTAAAAAGTGGAAAGCTTTCTCGTTTATAGGCACCTTAGACAAAAGGTTTCCATGAAGATGAAAGCCATCCAAGGCTGTGTTCTGAATCTTCATGCTTGAGCTCTTTTCAAGTTGTTGCACATTGATCATAGAGTTTATTACTTTTTATCAAAGAAGTGGCTGCAGTATCTGTTTTGTTCATTTGTGTGGCTCTAAGCTTGATCCTTAGAAGCATATTTCAATTGATGTTCTCACCCCGATATATAGTGAAGATAGCATCAAACATCCCGTTACTGATGGTTTTACTAATAATGTGTGGGATCCTTCACGGAGTCCAGGATGACTTGCTTTGTTTTGGCTATCTTCTTTTTATTTTTTTGTCAACTTTATAGATTGGTAGGTCATTCAACTTTGGTCTTTACAAATGCCAAAGATCATTCTTCTCCGACACATCTATATTTGCACTTTCATTGTATGAAATTGGAAGGACCTTATAATCTGTCTTTGTATCTGAGATTGAATTTAGTCAAAATGTTACTCTTGGATTACACCGTTAGAAAAAATAGATCAAGTACCTAAAGACAAATTATCATAGGTCCATAGTGCTTTTCTCAAGCATGAATCTAGGGCATCCCACTGTTGAAACCTTCTGACAACTTCCTATCCCAATTAGAAGTCTGGGGTTATTGGAAGGTTTCAACAAACATGCTCTTTAGCTATGAGAATTCCATTGGATTAGGAGGTATCTCACAAAATGTGGCCCTGAGACCATCAGTCGCTTCTCTTGTCTTTGTGTGGTCAGTCACTTCTCTTGTCATTGTGTGGGTCACTCCTTTTAGCCTCAAGTACATCACAGTACTACAGGTTCAAGGTGTAGGATAAAGAATACAGACGAGTGGCATTTGTTCCGTCTTTTTATGATTACGTTCCTTAGGGTGCCAGACAAAAGAGGGCCCCACTGAAGAAAATGTTGAATTCTTTCCAACAAAATGTTGACATCCTCCAAAATGTCACATCAATATCCCAAAGTAATAAAAAATCAACAAGTGGCTCCATTATGGAGAGAAAATCTCGATTTGATCACATCAGGCCTCATCAAGAATGGTAATTCTAATCCAAATTGTCTTTTGAAGTTTGCCACTAAAGACTGAACCATGGAAGATAATGTTGTCCTCATTTCTACTAATTGTTTAAACACGATATAGTCAGATTCAAATCTGGTTTCTCCAACCTTTAGAGTTGAAGATCAGCAAATTGTTGGTATACCGCTTCAGAATGTTGGTGGGTAGCAATACAAATTTGAATTTTTATTCCATTTTCACATACAATTTTCATCCCTTGAACTTCAACAACAATATATTTCATAGGAAAATTTAACCTACAAAGCAAACAGGGTCAAAAAAATATGGTCTGTTACTTTGTGTGAGCATTTTCTTTGATCACCTGCATGACATTTGAAGGACCAATGATCTTAATTGCTTCTGATTTTTTTAGCAACCCAATCAATTGCCTTCTCCTCCCCCGAAGCTGCTATAGCCCTCAAGAAGTATGGACCTGCAGGAGATCGAGTGTTTACCAAGGGCTGATTGGTCATATTGGTCTAACTATCAGAAATATAATGGACAAGCCATTACAACTCCAACAAGTACCAATCAGTTCTAGAATTCTCTGTAGTTAATCTCTACTTTAGAAAGAGTAGTGTGTAGTTTCTCGAAGTGTGGTCTCTTGTACCTCCTAGGTGCTTCATTGACCACCTTAAGCATGTCTTGAAAATACAGTGACCACACTATATTGAAGGGTATCCCACATGAAAATTCAAATCCACTACAACTCCAACAAGCACGAACTGGTCTTAGAATTATCTCTACAGTGAATCTCTCCTTTCATAAAATAGTAGTGAATACTTTCTCGAAATTTGGCCCCTTGTAACCCCTATTTTCTTAACCACCTTCAACATGTCTTGCCAATATTTTGACCACATTGCATTGAAAGGTGTTCCAGATGCAAATATGGCCCTGGAAACTCTGTTGTCCGTCTCATCCTTTCACCAATATAACATTTTTTGCCGAGGGTCCACTATTAAGTCACTTGCAGGGCTCTTCAACAGTTAAGGGAACTTTTTATCCCTGTTTTGGGATTGCTTGCTTGCTTGGGGAACTTGGACAACTAGGCTTTATCATGTTCTCTTTGAAACTAATTTCTTTTTAGGAGACAGCTTCACAAAACTAAACTCGTTCAAAGGGAGTTTAAAGAAAATGGATTTTAACTCTAGTGTAGGACACACTATAAGCCAACTTATTTGCTGCAATTGTGCAAGCATCTTCCACCAAAGGCTTCTTTTCCTTCTTCCCTATATTTGTCGCATACTTCTATAGAGGGAAATCAACATGAGATTTCTGTTGATTTCCGTCACAATCCCTTCTCCTTCCAACACTTCTCCCACCATGAACACCACAGCTAGCTGCTAAACATGAGGCCATTGCAAAAAGAATAATAAAAGTAAGAAGAATAGGAAATATATGAAGAAGAAAGGAATTTTTTGGCCAAAAGAGGAAGATTTTGACAAATCTCGCACTCCAAACCAGCCAAATGAAGTGCTGTCATGCCAAATACACTCTTCAAATCCATGCTGCTACACTCTGACTGTGTTGTTGCTCTTGAAACATTACTATCACTGTCCTACTGCACCAAATGCCTGCTGTTATGCTGAGGCTATGCTACTGCTCTTGAAACACTATTACTATCCTATTTCTCTCCAGATGCCTGTTACTGTTAGTGGTCTCAACCTCTGACAGTTTTGCAAACAAAAGTGTCAAAATGTTTTCTTGTGGCTTGAATTAGGTTTTCTAGGGTTTATGTTTTCTTCCATTGGCTATGGAATCCTCTGCCATGCCCTTTCTCACCAACTACCCTTCCTATATCTGCACTGCCTTCTGTATTTTTTTGGAAATTTTTTAATAAGTGAGGATCTATTTCCTGGAAACTTTTTAATAAGTGAGGATCTATTTCCTTTGCTTCAAAACAGTTTCAGACAAAAACTGCAGAACCAACAATTCCAAAACTATTCAGCAAATCAGCAATTCCAGTGCAGACTGGGTGTGGAAGCAACACCCTCCCTGGTGATCCCACTAACAGGTTTTTATCAATACATCACTGATTAAAATACAGAAGACGTTCTCATTAACACTATAGGATTGAATGGACCCACAGGTGGTGCTGGTTCATTCAAATTTCATATATAATCTAAACTATAAATTTCATCAATAAAATATTCTACATCTTCTCAGAAGGTACACTATATTTAACTAACGATGAAGATTACTGACCATAAAAGACAAGTGCAGGTTAACCTTGCCAGATGAGTATGATTTATGTCCAATGGTGACTACAGTACACAAAAGTGTGCTGGGTTTCTTAATATGACAAAACAACTGGAAAATGAACAAATAGAAGATAACAGCATTGCTGTGAACATGAAAAATGGTTTTAGTAAAACCTAAGTCATTAATTACAATCTTGATAACATGACTTGGGGTGATTAAAGCAACTTAAAACTAAAGTGCACTCCATTTCATTGCCACTAACCTTCTCCCCTGTAACAGTTCCCTATGTATTTTGTTTGACTGGTGACATGGGAACAAGGTATGACTAAGATTAAATATCTGTTTGTGGCTCTTAAAGCTGCCCTCCACTTTGCATTCATGCTCCTGCTCATTTTATTAGTTGCCATCTCAGTGCATCTATCCACTCCCCAAGTAGTTAACTTGTTTGTCGATACACTTCCAATGTGTATCATATAAATTGGTGCATGCGGCATAGACGCTACATTATAGCATCTATATGCAAATGGGAAGAATTTAAAGCAGAAAAGACTTGAAAAATTCTGGCCCTAGGGAGTGTCGTGGGTAAAACGCTGAAAACAAGCAACATAGTTACAGGAAAATTCAAAAGCATATTCATGAACCAGAAGAACTACTTGGAGATGGAAAATCTGCACTTAAATGAAAGAGGGAAGCCCTTGCCTTACACCATATGTAGCATGGATCTGAGCGCAAATGTCGTAGATCCACATCAAGGCTGATTTGTAACTAACATAACATATATGTGGGTTTGGTGATAGTGGCAGAGTTTTCATTTTTAAGAGCCATGGAATGAATAATGAAGGATTCAGTTTTGAGACCATGCAGTCTTCTAAACAATTCCAGTAAGAACTAAATAGTGGATTATAAATTGCAAATAACCACAGTCCACAACCAAAAGAGAAACATGCATATACCACATGAAAACCACAACTACCAATAGAAGAAGTTAGATATAGTTCTTCCGCTGTCCCATCCAATTTGTGAAGACATATTTTGGATGGAAATCTCATTGATTTATGTAACACGTTATAATCCTTTCATTTTGCCTTGGAAGAACACCACAATAGAGTTCTAATGAAGTAATCTTACACCAACATTAGATAGAGACAATTTGCATTGACAGCTTTGGATGAAAATTCGATTAAATTCTGTTATATCCTTTTCATAAAATCATTTAACAAAACACCAACAGAGTTTGTAAGGAATTATTATTACACCAACATAAAGAAATGTGAACTATGGAACATCAACATGTAGAAGCTGCCTGTAGTTCCTGAGTTGTTCCCTCTGATTCCTGAGTATTGAAGAAATCTTGTAATGGAATCATCTTCAACAAATCCTTCTTCATGCTCTTAATAACCTGAACAGAAGCTAAAGCTTTGGCAACTGTGGTTATGATAGGAATTTTATATGCTAATGCCATTCATCTCAACTTCCTCCCATCTCTTTGATCTAATGCATCTCCTGAATTTGCAATCACCAGTAACTGAATCTGACCATTTGCAATCATGTCATCTGCATGTGGGCGCTCTTCATGGAGTTTCAGAACTCTTTCCACTAGAATCCCTTCCATTTTCAACAAACTAGCTGTGCCAGTTGTTGCAACAATTGTAAAACTGAGTTCAATGAATCCTTTTGCAATTGCTGGGAGGCTTGGTTTGGTGAAATCACTTAAACTTAAAAACACCGTGCCTACAAGAGGCAATTTTTTATTTGCTGCAATTTGTGCCTTGGAAAATGCCATAGGAAATTTAAAGTCTATGCCCATCACTTCTCCAGTGCTTCACATTTCAGGACCAAGAACCACATCACAGCCTTGAAATTTTTCAAATGGAAGAACTGCTTCCTTGATAGATACGTGACTTGGAATAACTTCCTGTATAAAACCAAAGTCTCGAAGAAATTTTCCTGACATAAGAAGCGCGACATACTTTGCTAAGGGGTGGCCAATTGCCTTTGAGACAAAAGGTATTGTTCGTGATGCTCTAGGATTTGCTTCAAGAAGGTAAACTTCACCAGCAGGTGTGATTGCATATTGGCAATTCATCAGTCCATAGACACCAAGCCGCTTTGCCAATTTAGATGTCCATGATCTAATGATTGACAAGCATACAGGTGACATTGTTTCCGTAGAAATAGAACAAGCTGAATCACCAGAATGTACGTCTGCTTGCTCAATGTGCTCCATGATATCACCAATGACCACACTACCCTTAGAATCTGTCAAAGAATCTACATCAATCTCACAAGCATCTGCCAGGTACTTATCAACGAGTACTGGCCTTTCTGGGTCCACTTCTACTGTAGTTTCTAAGTATTGCTTCAATTTGTCATCACTGTATACAATTTCCATTGCACGAACACCTAAAACATTAGAGGGCCTGACAAGAACAGGATAGCCAACCTTTCTTGCTATGGCCAATGCATCCTCATCACTCTTAGCAATACCACCTTGAGGTTGCTTGACTTTTAGCTCATCCAACATTACATTGAACTTCTCCCTATCTTCAGCAGCATCTATTGAAGCGGGAGAAGTCCCCCAAATTCGCAAAAGACCTTCCCCACTTGCACCCACGGGCTTAAACTCATCGAGGTATTGTTCTATGGGTAGAGATAGATTCAAAGGTGTTTTCCCTCTAAACTGTACAATTATACCATCGGGCCTCTCTTTGTCAATGACATTCAAAACATCCTCTACTGTTAGAGGCTCAAAGTATAGTCTATCACTAGTATCATAATCTGTAGAGACAGTCTCAGAATTCCATAGAGGTCAATAATTAGCCATTCAGATAGAGGAAAATACTTTAGCGAATAATGTAGATGAGTTCAGCCACAAAACCAATCGAGGTTTATCCCTCATGTGATCTGAATACCCTCCTATTCTAGGGCTGAAATAATATCAAACAAAGGTTGGTCTTGTGTCTCAAATACGCCAAAGAATAGCCATTAGGGTCGAGACTCAAATAGCCACAATGCTTAAGTGAATAGTGCCAAAGAATGTCCAAAAGAATCCGTAGTCATTAGTCCTCAAATGTGCATGTAGTAGACCTTGGAACAATGTGTAATCGACCTCAGATTAGCCTGAGCAATGGTCAAAATTCAGCCTCCGAGGTTGCCTTAGATGACACAGATGCAAGCCTCAGAAAAACACAGAAATTTACCTTAGACTTAACATGAATTCATCCTCTTCTCCTCCGAATCTCCATGCACAAAAAAACATAAAAATAAAACCTAAAATCACAAGAAGATTGGCCTCTTTCTTCTGTTTTGTGCTCTGCCCCAGGCTTAAAAAATTTAGAGAAAACAATCTACTTGTCAATTCTCTCTTTTGGAGAGCAGACACGTTTCTTTTGATAGTGGTCGTGGATTATTTTTTGATATTATTGAGTAAAAATGTGCCTCTGAAAATCATAATTAGTATGCCTTGCTCATGTATGTTGTGGATGAGATTGCCTTAGAGAATATGATATGGATCTAGGTGATGGACAAATTGGAACCTTGTAGATGGCATGTGTATGCCAGTGGCCACTAGCAACATGAGTATGCATCTTACGTTGCAACCTAGAAACCTAGAAGCTGAACATTATCAATTTATAAAATTTATAACCATCACCTAAGACTTGAAACGTAAGATTTGAACTTTATCAATTTGACAAAACTTATAAGATGGCAGTCTTCTCTACATGGGCTACATGCTGGATGTCACCGTACACTACTAGAAGGTTGGAAGGGCAAGTTTTTCATTCACAGTTTTGTCTATACCAGTTTTTTTCTTGTCCATTTTCTTCTCTTTGTAGTTTGATCTAATGTTAACTTTTAAGTGTTGTACTTAACAGATATGCAAACTCCATTTAACATGCTCCTTTTGAGAAGTTGTTTTTTGTAAACCAATCATGCACTGATATGGAAATTGGAACTCATAATACGCTTCCCTATCTTCCTTGTAAATATTAGTTAGGCATCAACCATAGGATAGTTGTTTCTTGCTGGTAAAAATGTATTAAGTTTGAATGCACAAATCTGAACTTAAAACACCCTTAATTGTAAGGATTTCTGGCTTTAATGGGTACCTTATGCCCTATTATTAAGTTGTTGCAAATTATGATAGAAATTATGATTATGGGTTTAGTTAATTGTATGGTTGTCTCATAGTGGTTTTTGCTCACACACCACGTATTCATTCATTCCAAAAACTAGGAACAGGATTTTGAATGCATCATAGTTTAGAGTATGAATATTATACTTGATTGTTTTAGTTAAATGGTTCTTGTCACACGGTGATGTTTGCTCAGACACCATTTATTCATTCATTCCAAATAGGAATGGGATTTTGAATGCATATTAGTGTTAGCTCACCTTGTTGAGCCATTAGATGATCCTAAATTCTTGGTCAATTGGATACGTTAATTTTCTTTTCAATTGGTGTTGTTGGGGAGGTTAATCAGGATGGCTAGAAAATTTGTTTGAAAGGACTCTAGTGTGAAGAGTAATGGGCGATAGTGATGTTGGACACCTTAATCCCCATAAAAAATTCTAGTAGAATAATCACCGCTAGAGAAGCCAACATTACTAGAGGTTTGTTCTATCACTGTCATGCTGATAAAGGGTTTGGCTTATTATTTTGTAGCTTCTAGTGGGTAGTATTTTTGTTTTTGGGATATCAATCTGCCATTTGCTGAAATAAGCCGTTCTAGAATTTGCTACCTCCATGCAGACAAATCTTAGTTATGCATTCCTAGTAATCCATCTTCTTATGTTTGTAAATACGTCTTTCTTGTTTCCACGGAGGAAATATTTGCTTCTGTATTTACATTAGTTCATGACATGGGTTTTTATATCTAGATTTTTTCGCTTTCGTGAAGTTTCAGTCTTTCATTTGCAGAAATTGAAGTCCCAGTATTCTGCTATTTGCGTAAATAGGTAGTTATGGATTTTTCTACCACCCAGTAATCTTTCAATTTCTCCTATATGTATTCACAATAGGAATATTTGCTTGTCTCATCAGTTATTGTAGCATATGCATAGATTAATAGAAGACTGAGATTTAGTGAAGGTTTTCAGTTATAATGGTTGTTAAACTGTACGATTTAAATTGGCAATGGTAACTAAATTTTATTTTCGTAAAAGTGATTTTAGTCTTCTTTATCTTTGTAAATGTGTTGCTCTTGTTTCACAATAGGAGCAGTTGCTTTTAATATTTGTCTAATTCGTTTGAGCAAGGGCATCCATGGTTTTGTGAAATTCCCCATTTCTAACGCTTAGGCGTCTCTGGACCTTACAAATATAATTAGAGACATATATGGAGCTGGACTTAAAGAGTTAATGGTGCCAAGCTAGATTTATTAAGCTGTGATGTAATCATCAGCCTCTATGCATCCATGGTTTTGTGAAATTCCCCATTTCTAGCGCTTATGCATCTCTGGACCTTACAAATATAATTGGAGATATATATGGAGCTGGAGTTAAAGAGTTTATGTTGTCAAGGTAGATTTATTAAGTTGTGATGTAATCATCAGCCTCTATCTTTTGAATTTCTGTGCCAGGGCTTATGTGATTGTCACCAAATATTTTGTTTGTAAGCATGTAAGTATAACATTAAGTCTGTGCCTGGACAAGGCAAATACTCAGAAATTTTTTACATTGTGATCTCCTTCTTGCATATGCCTATAAACTGGTATTGTTTACTATCACTCTTAAAGGGGGGCTACATATGATGTCATAGTTCAGTACATTTTTGTAGGTTTAAACTCTACAGAAAGACACTGATGAAAATCAGGCATACTCTCAGGAAAAAAACTGATCTGTATGTGGATCCTGCAATATCACAATTGGCATAGCTCCTGGCAGGCGCAGATCAGGTGTCTGTGAGGCAGTAAAACCCCCATACAAGATATGATTTCATGGTTTGCTTGGAACCTCGTTCAGACAGTAAAATTGCACCAAATGTTCATGTGGAATTCCGGGTAGTGACGATTCTTTGTAACCTCACTGTCACTCCCATAACCTAAACTGGATGAGAGTTAGCAAATGATCCCTACAGTAAGAGAGGCACACAGTTAGAACTTAAGGGTGTTCTTGTTCTCTTCTTTGTTGTGTCACAGCTGCATTGCAGTTTTGGGAAAATAGCAGGAAGTAGCAATGGGGATTCAGTCCACCATTGTAAAACACCTAGTGAGGGAATCGTATAGTTTTCTTTACTTGTTTACTCTTTTTCTAATAAGACCCACATGTCTCCATGTTTTAATTTCTCCTTATTTGTGATTTGAATGAAAATTGATTATAGTGAGGTGAGTGGGGATGGATTCAGTACCTAGCTAGTTTACGCAAGTGGATTTCTCTGCCCGTTTTCTACAGCCTAAAGATACTCTATTAGAAAGAAATTAAAGTGCTGTAAGAAAAAACAATGGCTTTTATAGGAATGCTTGCCATTAAAACATTCTCAACATTTGTTCGTATTTGTCTAATTTGTTACACAAGCCATACTATAAGCTTGTGCTAATGAAACCATTTTTCTAAACCGAACCAAAGTGGCTCGAAACCATGCAGTGTTATTCAGGCATAGCAACAATAAGAAAATGATAGTTCCTGGACTGAACTTAGATGTAAGTTGTATAGCTTCCCATAATCTCAGCAATTTTGTTTCATGTCTCAGAAAGAAAGTGCCCTAGCAATATTTTCTGTTAGAGGTTTTAGCAAACACTATTAAAGAGTTCAAGTTGATTGCAGTTGATCCTCACTAAGTTATGCTGGCCTTGATATTGTTGAGGAATTTCTATCTCTGCCCTAGCGAAGCTCAGGGCATAAATGTAACTCAATGATTATCAGGAATCTACATTCTCACCATGGCTTGTGATCCCAATAGTAGCCTCATCATGCTTAAGACACTTACGATTTTGATCATAGTGGTTCCAGTGACATACATTACTCTCTAGATCACGTTCCCTAAAAGGGTTGAACAAAGCTTTTCTTGAGGGGACATGGGGGTCAAGGGTTGAATGGCCTATTAGTTCATCTCCATGCCTCTGAAAAGAGGGCAGAATATACCAATATGTTGTTGGCTAAAGGATGCTCAAATCATTGCATGTCACACTTGTTTGGCCTCATTTGAGTAAGAGGCGACTGATGTTTCTATCTGGAAAGTAGTCATCCATTATATAAGGTTTACCTGCTTTAAGGCACGCCCAATGATATATGTCTGTAGCTTTCTTTCATCTGCAAATTAATCCTTTGGCTGTCAGCCTACATTGTTTTCTTTGCAGAACTTCAAAAATAGAAATGAGCACTAGTATTTCTGATACTATTTTCTGGTATTTCATTTTCAAATGTTTAGATGCATACAGAGAATCGTTGCTAAGTTACACAGGAATCAGTTGATTTTAAGCAACATAGTAATATTCATCTGATGTTGGATCCGTGCAGGCATGTGACAAGATCTATTGTAGCAGCTGTGTCAAGTCACCTATTGTAAACACTCCAGAAGGACCAAGATGCCGAGCCACCTGTGTGCTTGGATCAAATAGTGATAGGTAGCTACTAAATTCATCAGTATTTTCCGCTCCAAGGAACTACATTTTACCATTTTCCAACTGGAAGGACTCCATTTGTTTATCACTGCTGACTGAATAACTCTTAATCTTTGAATGCAGGGAATCGGAGTCCAAGATTGGCTGCTGGCCAGTTTATCGGCCAAAAGAGTAAAACCTGGGAGGAAGATAAAACATTCCTCTAGCGAGGAGTAGAAAGAAAAGAGATGTGTTTGATATATTAAAGTGTTTTTGAAAATACTGTACATCTTCCTTTTGGAATTTCTCATGGCTCCCTGGTCCGCAGAAACTGGTTAATTTAAAAATTTCTGAACTCCGTATATATGTAAGGGTGGGACTCGAAACTCTGAACATCTCAGAATATGGATATGGATCCTTAGGCAAAAGATCAGACTGAGACTCAGTTGAGTACCCACTATCATTAGTTTTTCAATCCAATAGCTTCTAAATTTTAATGGGCCATGAGAAGAAGCATGCATTGTTCTGTGGTGTTTGAGGGATCGAATTTTGAATGTCTCCTTCAATTGGAAGGAACAATCTGTTTGAGCATATACAATCCAACCACTTCTTTTCAGTATGGCAAAAATCAGTGTGTGAATTCCCAGTTCAATTTTAGACCAAAAGGAAAATGGGTCTTTATAGCTTTTGTACATATTGCTAAGTTGATGAAGAGGTATGTTCATTATCCAACATAGTTGTAAACTATGTCAATTTATGAGAAAAATATAAATGTAGATTTGTTTGATTATTTGCAGGACATATTTATTATTTTTTTGTTACAAAATTAAAAAAATTAATACAAATGTGTGTGCAGTGAGCTTGAGCTTCTTTGTAGATATCAATTTTTGTGGCACATGATTTATAAGCTTGAAGTACTAACCGTGTTTGAAAATTATGAAGCTATAAAAAATAAACATTACATGTTTTTTTTTTTTTTTCGTATCCCAGAGGAACTCAGTAGTCCACATGACACTTAGCCAATTTATGAGAAAAATATAAATATAGATTTGTTTGATTTGTTTGATTAAAGATAAATATAGAAATTGAAGTCCCAGTGTTCTGCTATTTGCGTAAATAGGTAGTTATGGATTTTGCTACCTCCCAGTAATCTTTCAATTTCTTCTATATGTATTCACAATAGGAATATTTTCTTGTCTCATCGGTTATTGTAGCATATGCATAGATTAATAGAAGACTGAGATTTAGTGAAGGTTTTCAGTGATAATGGTTGTTAAACTGTACGATTTAAATTGGCAATGGTAACTAAATTTTATTTTCATAAAATTGTTTTTAGTCTTCTTTATCTTTGTAAATGTGTTGCTTTTGTTTCACAATAGGAGCAGTTGCTTTTAATATTTGTCTAATTCATTTGAGCAAGGGCATCCATGGTTTTGTGAAACTTCCCATTTCTAATGCTTAGGCGTCTTTGGACCTTACAAATATAATTGGAGACATATATGGAGCTGGATTTAAAGAGTTAATGGTGCCAAGCTAGATTTATTAAGCTGTGATGTAATCATCAGTCTCTATGCATCCATGGTTTTGTGAAATTCCCCATTTCTAGCGCTTATGCATCTCTGGACCTTACAAATATAATTGGAGATATATATGGAGCTGGAGTTAAAGAGTTTATGGTGCCAAGGTAGATTTATTAAGCTGTGATGTAATCATCAGCCTCTCTCTTTTGAATTTCTGTGACAGAGCTTATGTGATTGTCACCAAATATTTTGTTTGTAAGCTTGTAAGTATAACATTAAGTCCATGCCTGGACAAGGCAAATACTCAGAAATTTTTTACATTGTGATCTCCTTCTTGCATATGCCTATAAACTGGTATTGTTTACTATCACTCTTAAAGTGGGGCTACGTATGATGTCATAGTTCAGTACATTTTTGTAGGTTTAAACTCTACATAAATTGCCAAGCAAAAAGCAAAATTTGCATCAGCACATGCTTCAACTACACTTATCTTCCTCCTTTGTTGGTGGCTAATTGAGATCTGATCCAAACACTGTCCATTTTGTCTCCAATTCTCATTACTATAGTCATTGATTTTGGTGTTCAGAAGTTGGACCTGCTCTTGCAGCCCCACTAACTAACTGCAAAGAGCCTCAGATTCGTTTTGTTGCATGGCTAAATTGTCTTTCAAAGCCTGAAATGCCTCCAATGCTTGTACACTTGTCATCATTTGCTCTTTGAGCTTCAAATTAATCACTATAAAGTATACTTGGAGTACATCCAATTTCTTCATTAGCAGATTTACCTTCTCATTGTAGCTGCAATTAAATTGCCATTCACAGCTATTGGTGCTTTTTGTTCCAACTTGGCCTCCCCACATTGTATTCACCTTTTTCATTGTCGTGCCACACCAAATCACTTACCCTCTGTTTACTCCACGACCAACGGATACAATTACTTGCTCCCCAAACTAGCATGAAAAGCTTAGTGATGCTCAATCTAGGGACACAGAATCCCTCCAGATTGACTTCTGGTCTTGCACTTATTGAGTCATGCTAGCCTGCACACTAGAGACTATATTTGCACCAGTAACTATCAAGCACAAGGGAAGTACATTCCTAGGCTCACTTTGGCAAATTTATTTCCAGGATGTTGCTTACGAGGCTGAGCCCCCAGTCACTATTGTGAATTAGCTCTCCACAGATTGCCAACATAGTAGTTAGGAGCTGGTCGACCTCCAACCAAAGCCTGTTGCATTTAGACATTTTTCCAATTGCTAGCTCATGACAGAAGGCCGAATTAACATTGAATTTGGGGCTTTAATTTAATTTATTGAACGTTGTAGAATTTACAATCTATAAAGGTTTCAAGATATAATTTTAAAAGTCTAATTTAAAGGGTGCTAGCTCAATGGAAGAGCACTTGCTTTACAAGCAGGAGGTTGGTGGTTCGATTCCATCGTGCCCTGATATTCATATGGAATGACGACGATCAATTTTTGGTGACAGAGACTCTTTTGACCATCACCAATGAGATTATGGTGACATTTTTCGACCCTCACCAAAATATGAAATGGTGACGGCCAACGAAAGCCACCATATATACACATCAATAGTGACGACCATAAAAGGTTCCTCACCATAAATCGTTGTTGCTGATATGAAATGGTGAGGGTCATTGTTTGTCATTATACACATTATTCGTGACAGACCTTGATGTCACCAATGAACTTATCATGACACTTTTTGACCCTCACCAAATATGAAATGGTGACGGTCAACGAACGTCGCCATATATATGCACCAATAGTGATGGCCATGAAAGTTCCATCACAAAAAATCGTTGTTGTTCATATGAAATGGTGACAGTCACTATTTGTCATTATAATAATATTCGTGATGGACCTTGAATGTCACCACAACACATACTTTCGACGATGCCACCTTTGGTGACGTTCAGTTTTTTGGTGACAGAGGCTATTGTCCGTCACCATTGCTCATATGAAATGGTGACGGTCACTATCTGTCATTATAAATCATTATTGGTTGAATGTCACCACAACACCTATACTCTCGGCGACGCCACCTTTGGTGACGTTTAGGTTTTGGTGACGAAGGCTCTTTTGATCGTCACCAATTGTTGAGAATTTGGAGGGCTGTAGGTTAATAAAAATTCTCTTCTTGATAATTACTTGTGATCTTACTTGTAATACTTATGTCTTCTCTTCTTTTAGTTTAGTTAGTCTTTCATCAAGTCAATTATCAAATGGCACAAGACACAAAAGTCAGGCTCCTAGAGCCAGGGCAAAACCTTTCCCTTTTGGAGAGGAAAACCCATGAGAAATTCTTCTTATAGACTTTCATATGATAAGTACCATGACCAAGACTCAGATCCTTGACCCTTGTATGCCTCCAAGACCTTGTCACTACTTCTTCATTCACTTCTTTAAGTTGATCCTTCTTTTCTGCACCGTCCTACACCATCTTGCACTTTTCTACACCAGGACTAGAGAGCTTGGTCTCTAACTGTATTTCCCTACTCTGGCTGTATGTGATCCTTACTTAGATATCAACACCTTGTTATAGAATTTCCTGTGCACACCTTGCACCTTCACTTCACCTTGTTGGCTAGTCTTCAACATACACACATATCTTGTTTCCTTTTCGATGAACAATCCACCCTTTTCATACTCTAATGATACCCTTACTTGTGCTGCATTACTTCATTGAGCATACTTATTATACTTAGCACTTCACGGTCCTGTAACTACTAAATGCAGTCCTGTAACTTCGCATATATATAACATAATTACTTTTGATTACTTCGTTGTTCCACCTCTAATTCTGCACTTTGTTTCTGTCTCGACCTTCACATTAAATCACAAAATTGTTCCTGAAGTCATCGCAGATTTTGTTGCTGATATTTTTGTCTGAAAATATCAGAGTCGATTTCTGTTTTGTCACAGTTCTGCACAGCGCAGTGGGCTATTTATAGTGGTCAAGCCTTATAATAAGCCGACCTGACCATGAAGAGATGTGACGGTTTGTGAGCCGACTGTGCTTGCTGTTTATAGGCTGACTTGTAGAGGAATTCTTCCAACGTATTGTTGGCTGCCTTGAGGAGTATTTACATCAAGTAGTATCATCATTCTTGAGTCATGTCTTCAAGCTTATTTGACAAGGTCCTGAGGCATACCATCATTGACTTTACTTCATATACATGACTATATTTATGACAAGATGACAAATCCTTAACAGACATCAAGAAGATGTCTTTTGACTTATAATAAAAATCCTTGCTCATGAAACCCATGAAGCAAGCTTAATACATTTTATTATCTTTGTCTTCTTCTTTACATAAATACATAATTACATAGTCAACATGAAGACCGACCTAGTTACACTTTTCAACACCAATGAGCTTATGGTGACATTTTTCGCCCCTCACCAATGACTCTTTTTCTAGTAGTGATCCATAGAGTTTGCAGAGCTTGTCAGGTAGGGAAGTTAAATTGAATACCATTTTATGAAGGACAAGCTTGGAGAGTGTAAAGGGTCCTTCAGTTGGTACTTTCAGACATATGTGGACCAATGAACATGACATCAACCACTAGTGCTAGGTACTTCCTTCCGTTTGTTGATTATTTGAGTAGAAAAATGTGGGTATATTTTCTATAATTAAAATATGATGTGTTTAATGAATTTCAAAAGTTCAAAGCATTAATAGAGAAACAGTTAGGTTGTCATATTGGCTCTCTTAGATATGATACTAGTGGGGAATTCTACTTAAAAGATTTCAATAAATTTTGTGCTAATCATGGGATCCAAAGACAATATGGGATGAAAACACCTTTCAAGACCTTGTGGCGGCCATACAAGAAGAAGAAGCTCCCACCCCTCTTGAAGATGATAACAATATCATTGAAAGGGACCCTCCAAATTCACAATATTAGTTCATGATGGACAGGCTACTTTGTGACCAACATAGCCCCACAGCAAACCCCATCCTCATCAAAGAACTGGTATGTGTCCTAGATTCTATGAAATATTTGCATGGAAAAAAGGAGCATGATAATAATTTTCACCATTGTGAGGAGGCTAGTCATGATGTCCGACATGACAAAGCAATAAGCATAGGAAATGAATTTTTTTTGAATAGTTCCACCAATGATACAAGATGTATGCAGTTCTAGTCGGGTAGAAACCATGTTTCTACCCAAAGGATCAACCATTTCAAAAGTATGATGAAGATCATGCTTCCCTTGTTGATAATTTAAATCCTAAAAACACTTTTGAGGCATAGAATTATACTTCAATCACACTAATCCTATTTTGTCAAACAGTGAAAGTAAGGGAGCTGCAGACTTTCATGGTAATATACTTGGCACCTCAACATTCCATTGTGACTTTGAGTAGAGCAGCAATGTACCCCCATGTTGCACTTTGATTTTAATCATGATCGTGTAAGAAATAAACGGAAGTAATCATGGTTTCCTAGAGTTTGAGGTCAATAAACTCAAAGGGTTTTTCAAAACCATGAAAGTAATAATGTGACCCTCGTGATTATCTAAGTGAAGAAACAATTAATTTTATAGTTCAACCCTCAAATATCCTATATCATGGAATCTGATGGTCCCCCTATTTTTGATGCCTATGATCTAAATTTATTCCTCAATCCTGATGGGATAGGAAAGTTTCTCCCTTTTACTGTCAATACTCATCTAGAAGACAAAGTTATTGACATATGTCATGAATATTCCATGGGAGAAAAACAAAAAAGTATGTTATAAACATGCAATTAATGAAGCTCTCAGTGATACAAATCCATTTCCACCTCTATATGGCTCTATTGTTGAAAATAATAAAGTTGGACAACCCCAGAAGATTGATGAAACTTGTAATGAAACCCTCAATGATATTTACAACTACAGTGCTAAGAATGAAAGCGATTTCAAGAAAATCATTGATGAAGAATACAAGCTTGAACTAAATAAAAATTCTCTCTAGACCACATCAAATGCAAAGATATTCTCTTCTCCATGAACATTTGGACAATCACTCATGCACTAGATTTTTACAAGGAGGAAATGTAGACAGCGAACATCTAACAAATCCACATGAAGTCGACACTGAAGGACAACTTTGGGGCCTGGAAAAGGTGCATTCTGGAATGATCGATGATATAGGTCAAAATGATCTTGAAACCAACAAGAGGACATTTTCTCAACGTAGTCATAAACAAGATTTTGTTGCTCCGACCACTCAACTTATGGGGTACCTTTCAAAGTGTGATTCATATAAATAAGATCTATATATGCACAGGTAACCAAAAACATGAATTGCAAAAAAAAAGGCTACTAGCAGGAGTAACAAGTTTGGATATGATCATGAGCCTTGTAATATTTTTCATAGGAAATATGCTCTCTAGCACATTGAGGATGTGGTTCACCCTGAGTGGAATATTTGCTTGCATCATTGCATTGGTGTCAACACCATGAGTGAAAGGGCTGATGCCAAGTTAAATATTCGACTCAACCATGTTGGAACCAAGAAATCAGTGGTTCTTAACTATAGGCCTATTGAGTACCATGCAAAGATAGCTAAAGGAGAACATTACAATGCACAATCTAGTGCCAAAAACCTTGTACAACCCAGTCAAGAAACTGAAATATTTATCAAAAACTTTAAGTGCAACTTATATGACATGATCCCACAAATAGTTGTAGTTGTATACATGTACCTGGCTACTTCGTATAAATATCCTAGAACACAATCGACGAATGAATTTGTACCCAATCTTTTGCATGCTTTGGGGGATAGGACCAGTTCTAATATAATTCAAAAATAAACAAGAATTGGCAGAGGTGATCAATGTGAAATGTTTTTGAGGAGTGCTCTTCATGATACTAGAAGAATAGCTAACTCAGATGATATTTTGTATCCAGAGGAACAATGGGACCCAAACCCCTTTCATAACCTTTGAGTACCTTGTCCACAATAAAAGAATGGAAAGCATTTTAAGCTTAAATGATTTAGAGTTTTCATTTTTAGCACAGAATGGAAGGGTGGTTGACCAAGAGTCTATTATGATGTGGAAACCATCTTAAAATAGCCTAATAGACAAATACAATGTGCTTGTACTCTAAAATTACTTAGTGTTTGACATGAGATTGAGAAATGAAAATTGGATTTTGGAAGTATTTCACATGGATCAATGCTGGCCCAAAAAATGATTGAATAGGGGTCAATTTGGTATCACAAATTCCACAAGTACTTATCTTTGAGGTTGTTGCATCTTACTCTGGATTACATAGACCTTGCAAACCAGTACAACATAATTGGGTCAAGCAGGTTATTAGTGCAATATTGTCCAAGAGAGCGACAAAAGCGTGCGATTACATTTTCTAGGGTAATTGTGTAGTGTTGTTCAGAAGTCTGAGCCAACCATAGCCTTTAAGGTTAATATTAGCCCTAAGCAGAGGGACCAAGCCTACTGGAATTCAACAAACAACTTGATTTCTTGAGACTAGCGGAGACATTTCCAGGTCTATGGTTATCTCTAAGATAAGTCGGAGCCCTGTGCAATAAACTTAGAATACCCAATAGACATTAAATTAAGATAGTATGCTTGGATTGGTCAATGTAGTAGAATTGTAGTGTGTATGGCTTTATCAACCCTGTATTGACTATTGATTGGATGCATACATTGCTACTGGGCAGTCAGCCCTGAGTTGTTGTCCTTTGACTGAAGTATTATTTCTATGGGAATTTTATATTCATGCATATGTTATATAGTTTTTGAGACTCTTTATAATTATGCATACATATTTTTTATGAATGTGTACTACTACTAAATATTTATTGAAGAAACCTTTGCTAGAATAACAACTCTAAGGGAAAAAATCACCCTAGGACACTAGATAATATTGGATAAGAACTGTCGATAAATCTTAAGCCTGATGATGTTAATTGGTTGATGCTTGTGTTTGAAAATACAAAAGGTTGTGGAAGTGTGGATGTGATCTCTCAGGGGAAACTCTGTAGCTATAACAGTGGACTGGATTCCCCAACTATTTATAGGCCTATCACTTAGAGCCTTAGGTGCATAAATTCCAGATGGGTTGGATCACTAGCACTTGTGGTGGCCTAATAATGGTTATGGAAGACTATGGAATCAATATTCCTTAAAAGACAAAATTGTAGATCATGCTTCCCTTGTGACACGTTGTCATATATCCAATACAAACCTTTAACAACAATAATTTGGACAATAGTATGTGCTCTCATGTGATGGCAAAATGGGAGTTTCAAGAAAAGGGGGCAATATGTAGTTTGACAGAGTTCACAAACATCCTCTTTAGGACGACTACACATACCTTGTGGCAGATCATGTACACTGTTGCATCAAAATTGATGACATTTTTCATTTGCAAGTACCCAGGTTCTGTTGTAGACCAACAATGACAAGATTCCATCCTGCAAACATTTTGGTTTTGACATATCTGGTTTAATGGTAAGTTTCGCTTGGTGAAACCCACGAGACTGCGGTTCAAATCCCATTGAGTATATTGTCCTGCTATGATCTCGGCTCAAGGAGTAGGCTCCCCCATACTTGTTTGGGGTCTCGGCTCTTGCTAAATCATAAAGAATTGACATATATGGCTTGCAGGTTGCTGGAATATGCTAACGGTGTTATAAGGCAACCATGAGGATTGATCTTCGGACCTCCCTTAGATTAGTCTAAAGAGTTACTGATTCACCATTCTAAAAAAAAAAAACATTTTGGTTTTGAGGTTTCCTAGTTTTGCATGATGACTAAGCACATAGGAAATGACCATTGTATCCATGAGGTGCTGCGATGGTTGCATTAATTTACTAATTTCAACTCGAGGCCTTATTTTGGCACATGCTACAGCAGGATAGGAAATGAATAAGCTCTACTGAGCAGTAGTTTAGAGTTGAATAAGATCTTTTGAGCAACAGTCTTGATTTCTTCGATTCATAGGCTTTAATGTCTTGTGCTTTTCTTTATAAGGGCCAACCTTTTATGTAGTGATGATATTTTTGTTGAACGTGGAGGCTAGTTTCATATGTGCATGAAATGATTCTGAGGTTCTCGTGCACTTCTAAGAAGAACACGTCCCCAAGTTGGAACCAAGTGTTGTCCACCAATGAAAAGGGACTGCACATGTGATTTTCATCACATTTGTAGAGTAGCACGGTGATCCCAACTTTCCAAAAGTTGGAAATATGTAAAAATCCCTTTTCATCAAGCACAACTACATGCACATGTTTGAAAACATCATAGATTGTAAACCTATGGGAAAGACCATCAGCTACAACACTATTGTTAGGCTACATGTGGCATATTTGTGATCTCATCTCTTGGATGACTTGTAATTTCTTGATTGTTATAGCCAAAAATAAAGGTACAATAAACCAACACCTGCTCTGAATCTTATGAGGTGAGACTTAAGGGGAAAACCATAGTTTTTCAGATGTTTCATGGGCTTGATGACAGCAAGAAAGACAGGCATATTGGTGTGTAAAGAATGTCTGTGAATGATTGTTTTGACATATCTAAAGGTAGAGCCACTAAAGAAGAGGAACACACAACCCATTAAAAGAAAAAAGAAAAGATTTACATGGCACATGTGGGAGAGAAATTCAACATAGAAATAAAGTGTCATAAGGGCATTACTAGGGAGAGTGTCCAGCTTAAGGACCATAGTCAAAAGGGTGTAACTCATGCATTTCTAATAAAAATCCCAACAATAATCAATAAACTTATAGAGAAAGTTAACTATGGAAGATTCATCTTTGAAAATGGTCTCATATCTCATGTCTGAAAAAAGGTACAATAAACCAGCACTTGATCTGAATCTTATGAGGCCAAACTCAAGGGAGAACCACATTTTTTCATATCTGCTGATGACAATAGGAAATACATACATTGTTGATTACAAAATGCATATGAATGGTTTTTTGGGAAGATATAAAGGTAGATGCACTGAAGAAGAGGAATGCCCAACCCATTAAAAGAAAAATAATGAGGTTTACACGATGCATGCAAAAGACAAATTCAACAAAGAAAGAAAACATCATAAGGGCATTACTGGAGAAAGCATCCAACTTTAGGAGCACGGCCAAAAAGGAGTAACTCATGCATTTTTTATAGAAGATCCAAACAATAATAAATAGTAATCAATAAACTTATAGAGAAAGTCCACTATGGAAGATGCCTCTTTGAAAATGGTCTCAACTCTCATGTTTGAACAATTGTGAAGCAGTAATATGTAGTTTAGAATTATGCATGATATAAGGCCTCTAATTCTACATGTTTAGTCCCATTCTAGTGTTTTTTGAGTAAGAGGTTTGTAGATTTAGGAAATTGGATAGGCCTATCAGAATCAAAGCTTGGATCACCTGAGCACTTTGCTCACTTCACTCATAAAAATTAAGATGCACTAAATATGTGCAAAATCATCTTTGTAATACAAAACATTGAAGCCAAAAAGACACCTACTTTAGGCAAAAACCATGGAAGATCAGGCCTCGCAGAGAAAATGGCTATAACTGCATAGCTCGTAACCCTGTCGTGCTAGACCCAGAAGAGCCTCACTTGTTAATTAATCTCTCTGAAACAACAATTTACTGCATTCACATAGCAAGAAATAAATAACAACTATTTTACCCATTAAATCTTGGAATAATCAAAAGAAAATAATTAACATCCAGATGATGAATCCTTGACGCAGGTCTGAAGTGAAATCAACAATCCCAACCAAGAATATGGCTGACAAAAAATGAAAACCATTTAACTGAATTACCATGCGTAAGGGGCAACTCAAGCACATTTATTGCTCTGAAATATTTTTAAATGTATGGCTTTGTTTGAATCAATAACTCAAAACATAAGAACCTTGAAACTGGTATTCTCGTTAAGTGTCTAAATCTCAACCAAAAAAATATGAAGCACTAAAGCTCATCCTTCATACCTTAAGCAAAATTGAATATTTTAAGTGGAAATTATTTAGGCACCGGTCAAAAATATTATCTTGTAAGTGTGAAGCATCGCCCCACAATCTCACCAACGCAACCCCATGCATAGCATTCCAGTGCAAATACAGCTCCTATTCCAACATCCTCTACTTTCAGCTCCTTCCTGTTTTTCAATTTTTGCTTCAGAAGGTCCACTTCCTTCCAGAATGATTCATATCGGCCAGGCATTCTTTGAAAGCTCATTTCATTTCTCGATAGTAGTCGGTTCCTGGATATATTGCTTATTCTGCTCCAATAGTTTCTTGCAATAGGCACTACCATGCTTTGCTACAAACTATGAAGCCACAATTGCCTTGTTTTGCAGTTGAACAAACTTCGAAGCCATGTCCTCCGAAGGGAGAGGAGTGATCTGCTGATTCAAATAGAACCTAACAATTTGCTGATGCAATGCAATGTAGAGGAAGAGAGGGCTCCACCGTGCTCCTCGATTTGAAAAGTGCTTGAAATTTGAAAAAGTTCCCACAAAATTGTTTGAGAAGCCTTTTAAATTTGAAAAGTGCGCCATCATTGTGGGAAAATGACTCTCCCAATAAGTAATAATGATTATAAAATCTTAATATAACATGTTAATTATGATTTATTATATAATCTCAATATAACCTGTTAATTATGATTTATTGATTTAATAATTACTAATTATTTTATTTAATGTGTTAATTAAAATTTATTGATTCAATATTGGTGAACACAATTATTGATTTAATATCAGTGAACACAAACTTTACAAGGATAGACATGTTGGTGAAGGAAAAGTAGTTTTCTACTAACCCAATGAGCATGGTGGTGTTAAAATTTAAATTAAGGAATGGATTACAATGGGGTTGGCAAAGCTGAGAGCCCAAAGAACCAAAAGACCATGGAGGACACAAAATTTAAAGAGCAAGTTGAACAAGCTTTCAAGAAGTAGAGATAACTAACCAATGGTGGTTGAACTAGATGTGAGAAAATGAAGAAGGAAATGAGGAGTTGCAAAAAGAGATTAGCGAGGAAGGGAGTTGGCCAGAGAATGGTTGTGAAATAAATGGTTGATGATAAAATATAGCTCAATAAGGAGGAGTAGTCAAGGCACCTCAATGAGGTATGATGAACACACTAGAGTGGATTTACAATAGGTATGTGATTACAAAGTGATAGGTTGGATGAAATGTAGAATTATATTGTGGATGAGAAAGAATCAAATGAACTAATGGGAAACCATATCCTAAGGCCAACATATGTGTCCCAACTATTAAGGGAGGATGAGAACCTAGTAGTGGGCATGGCATTAGACAATAGATAAGTTGGCATTGTACCAACCCCACCCCTTACGCTTCTTAAATACAATTAGGTAACACTACACTAGCTTGTTAATAATGGTTCAAGCCCACCTAGTAGTTAGCTTACTTATGGAGAAACACTAAGAATTAGAAGAAGCACTCTTAACAATAGGGCAAGTTTGAATATTAAGAGTAGCACAATTGGGAGTTTTAGTTTTTTAGAGAAAAAAACAAAAGTTTCATGAGTTTTAGTACCTATGTTGCTTTGAATTATAACCTAGGAGCATGTAAGAGAAATAATATTATATTAATGTACTATTTAAAAATTTTAGTCATATGTAAATGCATTGGAAAAAAACATAATGATCCTCATACCTTGATATAAAAAAAACCCTAAAAATGTCATTCTTAAACTCTCTTGTGTAGTTACCTGATGCCATCCAAGTAGAATATCACAATTACTTATGTTAGTAATCATGCGATCATCTTTTTTGTTCTCTTAAAGGAACTCTTTCTAGACATGCACCCCATCAAGCATAAATCATCCTAACATATACCTTTGAAGTAATATAAATAATCCTATGTGTTATCACCCAAAAAATTTCAAAACATCATTGTGTCAAGTTTGTTTTTGGTCATGGTTGAAAATTGGGTTTAGAAGTCAATTTAGGATTTGGCTAAGGGTAGGTTAGATTTTTATAAGTTCAAAGGTTATCATTGGCTTCAAAAAAAGTCAAGGTCCATTCATTGTCAAAATATCCATAATTTCCATTTGGGAGTCATTCCATAAAGTTTCAGGTCAAAAATTTGCAATTAGCCAAGAATCCACATTTTCGTAGCGCCACTAGCTCAAAAAATTTGATTTGCACTATGAAAGCGCTAATAGTTTCGTAGCGCAAACTGGGAAAAATACACTGCGGGTGCTATGAAAGCGCGGTTTCTTAACAGTCTTGTCATTTGAGCTGGAAATTGTCAGAATTCGTTGGGAAATGATAGGTTAGTGGTATGATGAGTCAGTTAGTGATGAATGTTCAATGTACTTACCCGTCTTACAGTCATCATTGTCATGATAGGGTATGAATGAGGCATCATTCAGTTATGAGATGACATTTCAAATTCAAAATCTTGCCTAATTTGGTCATTCTCGTTTCATTTGCTTCCATATGAGTTTCTGAGCTCTGAAGTAGTCAAGCCAAACCTCTGGTTGTTCCATACAAAGGTTATCTTCATCCTAATCAAGTGAGGCTGTTTCATATACTCAAGTGAGGCATATATATCCTAATCAAGCGAGGTTGTTTCATATATTCAAGAGAAGTTGACAGGTTTTTCTGAGAAGCATGGCAAAGGAAAATAAAGTTCACAAAGGGGGACATTGCTTAAGATATGAGCCTGAAAATATGAAGGCCATAATTTAAGACCCAACAGTGATGGAGACATTCAGCAGAGTAGGTTGTCTTCGGTTTTGTGAAAAATTGCAGGGTTGCCACACACAGGTGTCTAAAGAATTTGCCTTGCACTTCAATGGAACAACTACTGAGGTTGGGATGCTAAATGTTTCAATTTCACCAGAGACTATAGCTACTGTGACAGAGATACCAAGGGGCCAAGAAACTTGGTTTAAAGGTTTCAAATTTGACATGGATCCATGCAAAGAATTTATGAAACATGAGTATGCAGATATAGACCTAAATAATGCAATCCCTAGACGCTGCATCAAGGACACATATGCAAAGCTGCTGCTCAACATCCAGAGATATTTTACATGTGAAGGTAGATATCATAAGGTCTACACATATCATTTCAAGCTTCTGCATTTCACAGGTAAAATTTCACTTGATTTTCCCTTTTACCTGCATAGGAGTCTTGCTAAAATGGCTGATAAAGTACAAGCCAAATCTGAACGTTGTGAAACATCCTTGTTTCATCATGATTTGATGAAGTTGTTGATTTTGAATGAGCTTCAGAAGGTAGGCAGGGATTGGTCATCCTTTTTGTTTATGAATGGTTTTGAGTTGGAAACCTTAACTCCTGCTAGAAACCCTAAAAATAAAGGAACTCCTTCACCACCAGTAGCAGAGTCTAGTCAAACTGTGGTTGCAAAACCAAAGCCAAGGAAATAGGTTGAGAAAAGGAAATAGTAGACACAAATTATTGACACATCAACTCCATCACCTGAAAAACATAAGTTAAAGAGTGTCAAAGAGGCAAAACATAAACAAGTTGCTAGCAAGCAGGAAATCAAGAGAGTGACAAGAAGCCAAGCAGTGGCATCAAAAGGAAAGACAGTTGTTTCAGTTTCATAGGACAACCCAGTAATAAAGGGAAATTTAGATGACATCCTTCTTGCTATTGACATAGAGGAGACATCCATTTTTCAAGCTGAGTTCATTGGAGATGATGAGCCACAGAGCAAAGGCATGAAAATGACAGTGGTTGAAGAACCAATAGGCCAACCGATTGTAAATGAAGAAGAAATACCTCAAGGAGCCTAAAATCCAGTTGGTTTATGATTAATGGATGATGAAGACATATTGGCCACAAGTTTTTTCACTTACAGATTTCAATTTTCAAATTTGTTCAAAAATCTGCATCTACAGCAGTTTCGTAGCGCATTTAGTGTAAAAAAGGCAGAAAGCGCTATGAAACTGCTGAAGCAAAACTCTGTTTTCTGGTTTTGAGAAGTCAACTTAAACAGAGTTTTCTGAGCAAACATAAAGGTATTTTAAGAAATTTAGAGCGGTTATTTTCACAAAAATATCAAATAACAATAACCTCTCTCACTTTTCTCACAGGTGTTATCATTTGGGAGATACAAGGCTTTCCTTGAAGCCCTATTTTCAGAAACAAAATTTTCCTGTTTTACACATGTATTTCAAAGGAATTTTTTGGACAGCAGGAGATGTTTTTCAAAAAACCAAGAGAGGTTTATATTCAAGACATAATGGCCTACAAAAAACTCCTTCAGTTTCTCAAACTACATCATGGATGAGGAGATATAGGCTCTGTCCCAATACCTATTTTTCAGGAAAAAATAGGAAAAATCTTCAAGAAATACCTCCTGAAGGATGGAATGATTGTGTTTTTCACTTGATATGTTTTTTAAATGATGGAATCAGGTTGATTTTTAAGTTTTTGGTACATTTGCAATGTTCATTTTGGAAAATTTTTGACAAAACTGCCCACTCAGCAGTTTCGTAGCGCAGACAGTGTAAAAAGGGAGAAAAGCGCTACGAAACTGCTGTGGCAGCTTTTCTTGCCCTTTTTCATCAAATTTTGAGGGGTAAAACAATGGATCAAGGACTGAAATTGATAGGGAGGATGTATTTAAGGTTAATTAAGATAAATTTGGAGGATAGAAGTCAAAAACTTGAAGAAAAAAGGGGTAAAGGGCAGCGCTACAAAACTGTTCTGTTTTCGTAGCGCAATCTATTACAACTCATTTGAACAATTTGAAGATGGTTTTGGACAGCTGGAGCTTAGGGAGGATTTTTGGAAGGTGTTACTTCAATTTATAATAGCTAAGGAGCTTGAAATAATGAGTTCATGATGGCCATAATGTTCCAAGAGTGCAAAGGACCCTATGCCTAAAAAACAGGGGACTGTTTCCCATTTTGGTGGAGGACAGAAATATGGTCATGAAGAGTTGAAGCCTATAATCCGAATTCGACCATATGTAAACACACTTGGCAAATGATGTAATTTAGTTTAGATAAGGTTGTTATGGATAGAGATAAGGAGTTTGAATCCTATTTGTAATAGGACTGTTTAGTAGATTAGCTGTCTTTTTGTAATAAATACCATGTTATATGGTTATGCAAGGTGTCAAGAGTCAGGAATTCGATGTATCTAACACAAGATAAGATCATCTAATGTTGTAAATGGTCTATTAAAGGCCATTGGGTCGAATTAGCAAAGGGTTTGACATTTTTAGCAAAATACTGTGCTTATTGTAATTAACTGGTTTTCAGCTAATACAGAGATTTCTACTTAGCCAACTTGAGATTCAAAAGGAGTTCTAGCATGTTCTTGTTCTAATTACATCTTTATATTATCCTATTGCAGTGGTGTTTGTCTATGTTACTCAGAATTCATCTTTTATGCTCTGACTTCCTATATAGATAAACTAACTGTGTTTTTTACAGTTTCACATGTGTATGTCTTGACTAAAACTCTGATATGCCTCAACTTCCATGTTAAGTAGATTTATTGATTTACTAAAACTATTTTGACTCCATAAGACCAATGTGTACTTGCTGATATGATTTTCAACCTACATTTATCATCTATTCGATTATTACCCCACATAGAGTTAGCCATGTATATTTTTATAAAAAATCATTAACCCTTTGAGAGAGCCCTCTTAGGTTGAGGAGGCTAAGCCTCAATCAAAATATTGGTTTAAAATAGTTACATGGGATTGATTTGATTAACAACCTATCAGGTCCAATTTTTTGATAACACTATGATTATCCTCAAAAGAATTATCACCCATAGCCTTGGTGATGGTGTAAGGATCGTATAAAAGTGGTATGAGCTTCTTATGGGAGTTTGTCAATTTCTCTTTATACAAGTCGAACGATAATTTGTCACCAACCTGAGACTTATCTAGAACCCAATGGACTATGTATCTAGCTGTCCTTGGAGTTGGAAACTTTCTACAAAATATCATTAACTCAGTGTTGAATTTGTTGGATATGTTCCTTAAAATTGGTTGCTTTGCTTACCTCGTTCAAAGTATGGGAGGTATCTTCATGTGTTATTCCATGAATATAGCTACATTAATTTGTGCCAATTGTTGGGACCCCGAGCACACCTGAAATGGCTTGTGGCTAATAGAAATATGAAGAGTTATGTTAAATTTATGTTGAAAATATGGAAGGCTTTCAACACGTGTATGTGGATGCTCACAATTGTATACTCTAAGGACATCTACAATAATCCTATTGAATATTTTTTATTTATTAATTTAGGGATGGAAGGCAATGGATTTGGTCAAGCTTTATGTCCATCATGGAACAAAGATTAAACCATAAAATATTTAGGAATCTACTCTCCCTATCAGGAAATACGGTCTTTGGCAACCCAAAAATGAACCAAATTATGCTTGAATAAGAGCTTATGATTGGGTTCTATGACAAAAATATTCTTACAAGGTGCCAAAATTCCCATCCTAAGGAAGCGATCAACAACAGCAAACACACATTTTTTTCCTGCATGCTTGGTTGAGGGAAAGCATGTCATAAAATCCATGGGAACTAACTCCCAAGGACTATCTAGAGTAGGAAAAGGCCTACAATTGATGTGGATGGCCATTTACTTTGGAAAAATATAAGTTTTCCACTGCTTACAGCCTTCAGCAATAGAATGCAGCTCGTTGTCATAGGTTGGGTATCTATGAAACCCATCATAGAGTGTTTGGCTATGATAGACCATTGAATGTCCGTGTTGCGTGGGAACTACATCGATGACATGAACAATTGGCTCATAGGGTCCCTGTTGTGTAACCATTCATTGACAAAAGTTACTTCCCCAATGGGATAGAAGCGAAAAATTATAGTAGTAAAGGTAGGAATAATGGTGTCAGAGATAATATTGTTTCCATAAAGAAGAGAACCAAAAATAGCCTCATGAACACCATCAATATATACTGGAGATGTTGCGGTGAAAGAAATAATCAATACAAAATTTGTCGTCAATAGGATAGGGATCATCAAGATGTTGAACCATCCAATGGAAAGAGGTTGCTCAGTGCTAGTGATCTAGTCACATAAAAGACCCCATAAATTTGTGCTTTGGGATACTCCCAATATTCAATAAGTAGTAATCTTAACTTGGTCAAGCTCTTGTACTCAAGTAAGGACTTGGTTGGGTTCCCAAGTTGTAAATTAAAGGCAGTTTTGAGGGCATGATAGCTAGGGAGGGTCAGGGCATGCCTGCAAGGAATGAAAAGGTATGCTAACACATGTCGGACAATGTCAATGCATGATAAGAAGTGTTAGGGAGTTCCAAGGCATCACAAGGGAGAACTAGGTTAAAATGCATGGAAAGGAACAAATAAGAGTATGCGTTAAAGAGTGTCAGTGAATTCAAATGTGCCAAGGACAAAGTGTGTTAGGAGAAGTTCAGAATAGGATTTGCAAGAGGCAAGCCTACAGTTGCAATAAGGGACTTGACATAGTAGTTTTAGACAAAGGGATACCTTGTATTGGGAACAACACTATTTTTCCTTTAGCTATTATTTTTATATGAGATGTGGCACACTTTGGCCACATGCTCATGTTTTAAACCATTCTAGATAATTTCATATTGTACATTGTTGTGTATAAGTTTTTGGGCACTCGACTATGTCGACTTATATCTTGTGTGTCTTGTGCATATTGTGGTTCTTGAAAAATCTTATTTAATGCTCTATTGTTTATTTTAACTGGACATACATGTGAAATGTTGCCTATGTAAGTTATGTTGCTTAGTTGTTTCACGACCATGGCGAGATGTGATCCTTGTCTTGGTAACTAGTTAAGTGGGGCAAGTTGAGCTTCGACACGAATGGCCTAAGATGAGTGATAGGCAATTCTTAGTTGAACAAGGCACAATCTACTTGTAGCAGGTGCAATTGGTCGAGTTGTTGTCGCTAAAGCAGGCCAATGTCACATAAACTGCAGTATCCAAGGACTTGAATGGGTTCCCAAGTCGTGAAAATATGCAAGGCTAGTTGTGAGGGCATGAGTGCCAAGGTGTGCTAGGGAACACTAACATGTGTCAGATAGTGCGAAGGCATGTCAAACATGTTAATATGTGTCAAGTGCTAAGGCATGCCAAAATGTGCAAGGGTGTGACAATGCGTGCCAGGGAATATCAAGGCAACAAAAGGGAGAAACAAGTTAAACTACAAGGAAATGAAAAAATAATAGGGTTAATAATTCATCAATTTTCCTTTTCCAAGAGGGGCATGTTAGGAATACCAACACTAGGTGCCAATAGGTGCCAAGTCTTAGTGCATTCTAAGTGAAAAATCTTCCTCTATTTCTTCTCATCTAATTTCCAATAATTGATCTCAAATAAATTTAATATTAAACCATGCGAAAGCATACCAAGGCATCTCAACTCATGTGAGACATGCTAAGACTTGCAAAGCTCCAACACATGCCAAGTTACAATGTGTGTTAGGGAGTGTTATGTATGCTATGAAGTGGCAGGGCATGTCGAAGAGTGATAAGGTGGGCTAGAGTGCCAATGCATGTTGAGGAGTGTTAGGGAGTACTAGGACAAAATTTGGGAGCACTAAGTCAAAATTCATGGAAGTGAATGAATATGAGGGTGTTCCAGGGAGTGACAAGACTGTTGCTATGTTATATGTTCAATTTCAAGGGCTAGGAACAAAATTTTCAACTTCAACTTCTTTATTTATTTGAGGGTTTCATCGACTTGTCAAACAATAGGCTAAGTGCTATAATTCCTTCATAGTTTGGGTTTCTCAAAGGCCTCAGGAGTTTAAATATCTCCATCAATAAGTTGAGAGGACACAGAAACATCAAATATGGGGTCTAGGCCAAAAAAAATACTAAGTTGGTTAGAGACTATGGAAAACACAACATGCAACTCAGATTCAAGACATAAAAATCAAACAAGCTCAATAAATTCACTTCCAAGGCATTAAAATATGGGGTTTTGACAAGCTAAACGTAATTAGAAAATAGAAAAATATTTAAATTGGTCATTTTTGGAGGTTCATTTTATAAATACCCGGTGGGCAGGCTCTCGACGAAGGTGAGCATCATCTTGAGCTTACTTCCCCCTCATAGGCCAATCTGACGTGCATCTCCATAGCTATGGCATCTGGCGTGCATCTCCACAACTATGGTGTCAACCAGCTACAACAAACGATATAAAGGAGTAGAGCATCCCTCTTCGAAATTTGGCAGAATTCCCACCACACTGTTCCACTTGCTCTGGCTCCTGAAGGGTGGATTTTTTGCAGGAGGGAATAAAAAATTATCAAAAAAATAAAAATATAATTGTTCGCTTCAACTGCAGTTTAAACTTCTGTGTCAACTATTTTTGGCTCATGAACATCATGCAATTGTTGCTTTCTTTAAACCCCTTATTTTTTCTCGGCATGCCATACATGCACAAGATCCATCAAAATGTAAAAAAAATGTAAATTTTCGATTCCTGTAGTTTGAAGACAAATATCTGTCCATTCTGGATTCTAACGATGATTTGTATTAAGAGGAGAAATGAAACCACATAGACACAAGGGAGCACTAGGTAAAATTAATGCATGGAAATGAACAAATAATAGTTTGTGACAGGAAGTGTCAGTGAGTTCCAGGTGTGTTAAGGAGGGAGTGACAAGGTATGCTAGAGGTCAAGGAAACATGCCAATATGTCCAGGTTCTAAGGTGTGTTAATGCATGTCAGGGAGTGTTATGGAGTGCCAAGGAAAGTCAAGGGAGCACTAGTTTCAAATGCATGGAAATGAATAAGAGTGTGTGAAAGGGAGTGTCAGTGAGTTCTAGGTGTGATAAGGAGGGAGTGACAAGGTATGATAGGTAGTTCCAAGGAATGATAGAGTGCCAATGCGACCGACAAGATTTGTTAGGTGTTAGGGCGTGCCAATGTGTGCCAAGGAGTGTTAGGGAGTTCCATAGAAACACAAGGGAGAACTAGTTCAAAATGCATGGAAATGAATGGATAAGAGTGTGTGATAGGGAGTGTCAACGAGTTCCAAGTCTTCTAGGAGAGGGAGTGACAAGGTTATATGTTAGGTAGTGCCAAGGCATGCTAGAGTGTTAGGGAATGTCAGGGAGTGCTAGGGTGTTCTATGGAGTAAAAAACATGCCAATAAATGTATGGGATTCTAACACATGCCACATAGTGCTAAGGGAGTGTTAAACATGCTAGGTGTTATGGAATTTCAAGATGTAAACTATGTTGCTTAGTTGTTTTATGGCCACGGTTGGATGTGAGCCTTGACTTGGTAACTTGTTAAGTGGGATGAGTTGAGATTGGAAATGAGTATCCTAAGATAAGTTATAGGAAGTTCTTAGGTGAACAAGGCATAGTATAGTTGTAGTAATTGTAACTTGGTCAAGCTATTATAGTCAAGGAAGGAATTGGTTGGATTCCCAAGTCTAAAAAAAGGTGAGGGTAGTTGTGATGGCATGATAGCTAAGGAGTGCCAAGGCATGCCAAGGAATGAAAACCTGTGCTAACACATGGAAGACAATGTCAATGCATGTTGAGGAGTGTTATGGAGTTCTAGGGGAACACAATGGAGAAAATGGTCAAAATTATTGGTAATGAACGAATAAGAGTGTGTGCCAAGGAGTGTCAATGAATTCTAGGTGTCCCAAGGATGAAGTGTTTTAGGAGAAGTTCAGAATAAGTCTTGCAAGAGGGAAGCCTGTGGTTGTGATAAGGTGTGGAAAAAGTAATTTTAGAGAAAGGGAGACTTTGGGTTGGGCACAACATTGTTTTTCTAATGACTTGGTTGGGTTCCCAAGTTGCAAAAAAATTAAGGCTATCTATGAGGGTATGACAACTAGGGAGTGCTAAGGTTTTCTAGGGAATGTAAGGTTCCCAAGTAAGGCTAGTTGTGAGGGCATGAGTGCCAAGGTGTGCTTGGGAATGCTAATATGTGACATATAGTGCAAAGGCATGCCAAACATGCTAAGATGTTCCAAGTGTTGAGGAATTCCAAGATGTGCAAGGGTGTGACAATGAGTGTTAGCTACGATTAAGGAAACAAATGGAGAAACAAGTTAAACTACAAGGAGATGAATACATAAGAGGGTTAATAAGTCATCAATTTACCTTTTTTTGTGAGGGGTATGCTAGGCACACCAACACTAGGTGCGAATAGGTGCTGAGTGCCAAGTGTTAGTGCATTCTACGTGCCAAATATTCCTCTATTGATTCTCATCTACGTTCCAATAATTTATCTCAAATAAATTTAATATTAATCCATGCCAAATCATATCAAGTCACCTCAATTCATGTCAGGCATGCTAAGAATTTTCCAAGCACTAACTTGTTACAAGTGCCAATGTGCGTTAGGGAGTGTTATGCATGCTATGAAGTGATAGGGCATGTCGAAAAGTGCTAAGTAGAGAGTGCCAAAGCATGCCGAGGAGTGTTAGGGAGTACTAGGACAACACAAGGGAGCACTAGGTCAAAATGAATGGAAGTGAATGAACATGAGGGTGTGTCAGGGAGTGGAAAGGAGTGCTAGTTGTCATGCCAAGGATGTAGTGAGAAGGTATTCTAAACATCCACACACCATATTAACCACTCACTTCTTACCATTCCCGCATCATAACAGAAAACCCTAAAAATGCCATTCTTGAAATCTCTTGTGTAGCTTCCTAATGTCATTCAAGTAGAATCTTGCAATTACTTACGCCAGTAATGGTGTGATCATTTTTTATTCTCTTAAAAGAACTCTTTCTAGACATGCACACCTTCAAACATAAATCATCGAGTGAAAATGAATGGAAATGAATGAATAGGAGGGTTTTTTGGGGGTGTCAGCGAGTGTTGGCGTGCCAAGGGGGGAGTGACAAGAAATTTTAGGGAATGCTATGGCATTTCAAGAAGTGCTAAGGTGTGCTAACATGTGCGAGATAGTGCCAAGGCATGCCAAGCCATACCATGTGTTAAGGCATGACAAGATGTGCCAGGTGTTAGGGTATGCGAACGCATGTCAAGGAGTGTCAGGCGACAAAAGGGAACACCAAGTTAAAATGAAAATAAATGAACACATATGACAGTTAATAATTCATGACCTTACCTTTTCAAGAGGGGAATGCTATGCATACCAACATTAGTGCCAATTCATGCCAACAACTAAGTTTTAGCGTGTCTTAAGTGACAAATCATCCTCTATTACTTCTCTTTTAATTTTGAATAATTGATCTCAAATAAATTTTATCTTAAACAATGCCAAGGAATTCTAGGGAATTCAAACACATGCCAATAATTTTCAAGTACCACTAAGTGCCAAGAGCCAATATGTGCTAGGGATTTATAGGGCATGCTATGGAGTTCCAAGTTTGCTAAGGAGGGACTGACAAGATATGCTAGATATTTCCAAGGCATGCTAAAGAGTTAGGGAAGCATACCAAGATGTGCCAAGTGCTAATGTGTGTTTAGTGTTGGTGAGTTCCAGGGAAACATAAGGGAGCACTATTTAAAAATGCATGGAAATTAATGAATAAGAGTGTGTGACAGGGAGTGTCAGCGAGTTCCATGTGTGCTGAGGGAGTGACATGGTATGCTAGGTAGTGTTAAGTCATGCTAGTGTGCCAGAGTGGCATGTGGTCAAGATGTGCCAGGTGCCAGGGTGTGCCAACATATGCTAGGAAGTGTTAGGGAGTCCTAGCGACACAAGAGGGAGCACTAGGTGAAAATAATGCATGCAAATGAACAATTAAGAGATTGTGACAGGAAGTGTCAGTGAGTTCCAAGTGTGTTAAGGAGGGAGTGAAAAGGTATGTTAGGCAGTGCTAAGGTATGCTAAATGTTAGTATGAATCTTTCGTCGTAAAAGATCACTTTAGCTACACATAAAAAATAGCCCTAACATCGATTATGGCTGCAAAATATCTTTAAGTCTGCTGCACAAATTCAGATCTAAGCACAAAAGACATTAAGCAGATAAAATAAAATATGGCTCCATGCATCCAATAGACAAGACAAGAACAATGTATTTAAAAGAATTTATATTATATTAAAGAATGGGGCACCTGAGAGGAAAACAAGAAAGGTGTTTTCCGATTCTCCTCAATGGGATGGGTTCTTGAAAGTCCTCAGTGTTTCAGATCTAAAATTCCTCTCTCTTATTGGTGTGGAAAACCCAGACAAACATAGAACTCAATGGGAGCTCACAAAGCAAAAATGGAAAATGGTGACCAAGAGTAGATCCAGAGTGATCTAATGCAATGGAGGTGACTAATGAATGGGGAAAACCTTCCTATTTATAACAAAATATTAGGGTTATCTAGAACTTGGTGCATGAATAAAATATTATTAATCAAATTCTAGAACCACCCTTTAGGAATATTTTATTATATTTGTTGGAGGGAAAAGGTATTTTGACTTGGGTCAATTCCTTTATTTATAAAAAATAAATAAATAAATGATTTATTTATTATTTTAGGGAGATGGTGGGAATATAATTAAATAAATAATGATTTATTTAATTATTTACAAATTATTTAGTCAAATTTAACTAGGAATATTATTAAATAATGATTTGAATAACTTATTCCTAGGAAATAATTAAATAAATAATGATTTATTTAATTAATTTCCTTGTTTTGGGTTAAATATGACCAGGAAATATAGAAAAATGTTATTTTACATGGTGAAAGCAATTTTACTTAGGGTAAAATTGGTCTTACGTGGTGTACTTGGGTTCATCTAATGATAATGGGTTAGATGACCAAAAAAATGGTGTAACAGATTGCCCCCCAACATACGAGTGTTAGGAGCAAATCGTATGATCGAAGTACGTTGTAAGAACTCAATCACTAGGCATCAAGAGGGAAGTGAGAGAGAGAAATGTAAGGTAGTCTAATGTGCTAAAGGACTAGACCCAGAGGAGACGAGACTTACAGGTGCAACAAGTCTCTAGGTGATGAAGTGGTACTAGTGTTAAAGGCGGCGGGGAAGGCATACCTATGCCCGTCGAGACAATAGTACAAAGAATAAGGCGCCCGGAAAACCACAGAACGCAATAATGAAGCATGTGCTGGCCTAAACATGAGCCAGATAAATAAAATGATGAATCCCACATACATGCGATGCCTGGAATAACCTTAAGGACTTATACAAGAATATTTTAGTACATGAGATACAAAGACACCCAAATGCCCCCTACACACGGGGAAGGGCTCGCAAAATCTGACTGATACATGCAAATCGAAGAGGCGCTGCAAGCGGTTGAGGCCGATATCATCAAATGAGAGGAGCTGCATCAAGGGCGGAAGTGAAGAAGTCATTCGGTCATGTGGGGGGCTACTTGCAGGGCCACCCCCTCATGAGGGTTGAGACATCTCACACACGCCCGAGAATCACCAATAGCTGTTGCTGCATCACTGGACCATCAAGTGTATAGATCACGATCATGCTAGGAAGAGCTTGAACCAAGGTACACTGCCCCCTAAACCTGGCTTCTGGAGTAAATGAGCTGATGTTGACAGAAGTAGGTCCACCATAGGTGAGGCAATAAGGGAACCCCAATTAAGGCACGAGGGAAAATAGTAGAGCGACGAATAGATATACAGTAATGATGATGATGGAATGAGGGGTACTGAGTAGCGGATGGACGACTTCCCTTGTGAGAGCATAAAGGGCATGAATGGCTTGGCAGCGACTGACACAATATCATGAGGGATAGGGGAAAATGGTACTGAAGGCCATAATGTGCAACACGAGAGAGTTACCAAGCAATGAAGGATGGAGGACTATGGCGGGATACAAGAGGACTCGAGATAGACTCCATGACTGATAATGACTCAACTCGGATACTCTAAACAAGGGCGACTCGATGGTGCTGCCACACAGTAAAGGTCCAATGGGGGATCATAAAAACATGAATATAATAGGGTATCTCATGACAAAAATCAACACGAACAAAGACAAGTAAGGAGGCAAAGTGGTGCCCCAAGTACAAGTGTTGGAAGTGAAGAAATTCGATTTGGAGGAGGGTTATGGTTGAGGGGCATAGGTTCCCCCAAGCATGTTGTGGTCACGCCAAAATGTATAAAGGGGAATCTAAACACATTTTAATGATGTGGTGCGCCATTTGTTTTCGTTATGGTTATGCAGTATGAGAAAGGAAATGGAGGATTACCAATCTCTTTTAGTACTACATATATGAATCAAATGGACTTTAAGTTTTGGGGTTGGCATACTTGGTGTCACTATCCCAAAGAGAGGATTTGGAGATAATGAACTGATGCTCTCTTAGAAAACCTATAGGTTGGTCAACAACAATGTCTAAGAGACTGGGTTGTGGATGTAAAATGAAGGAACGATAAGGGGTATCATCCTGAGAGTGATTTGAAGTGGTATGGGACTCTAGAGGTTCGTCTAAATGCGGAAGAATAAAGGTACTAGAGTCGACATAACCAGATACACTAGGAGAGTTGTGGAGAATTACTTCTCCTGGTCGCTCAAATATGGGTGCCCCCTTACCCAAACATTGGGTTGCAATGTAATGGCCACAAGGTGTATGTGGTTCAAATGCATGGTTTCGATGTAAGGGGGGAAGAGGGAAATTCAGGGGAGATGATTCCTTCCATAATGTCATCATCATGATAGAAGATGGGGTGACTGGTGGAAGAAATACCACCTGACGTGGCGAAGCTACCTAACTCATCATCATGAGAAGAGAGGTTCACATGCGCATCGTCACAAGGGGTGACCGAAGAGTAAGCAGATAAATGATCTACCGATGTTGAGCCCAAGGTGATCGCTGAAGGAAGGTCAAGCGAAACAACGGGGGAGGATTCAGAGGGAATTTTCCCCAAGGGTCTCATGGAGAATGATAGGTAGAAGATGGTGGACGAAGGCTCTGTAATCTCGACATCAGGAGGGGGAATGTCAATGGGAGCCATCATGTCTAGTAGTTCTGCCGAAGAAAAACGCGCAAATAGGGGAGAGGTGGACTCGTTGCGCTTGGCCTCTAATTGGTGGACTGCGGCTAGAGAGGTGCGGAAGTCCTTGAGGCAGGAAAAAAGGTGGGTGTAATGGCCATGGAGATCACACAAAGCACAGGGGTGGTTGGTGTGAATAGTCCTGGGGTTCTTGGCCGTGGTCACGGAAGGAACCAAGGCTTCCAGGACCTTGGACTCAGGGAACGAAAAATTAACCATGGGCTTGAGATGAGGCAATTAAGGACAAGTATGTGTGGTGTGACCGACAACATCACATAAGGCACATTGGATGGTATGCTTTGGAGGCCGAGGAGGGGCAGGGTTTGTCGGGGCAGCCTTGTCCTTTGATGCCCCCTTGTGATATTTTCCGTTCTTACCCGAAGCAGTTGCAACAGGGGGTGGTTCCTGTTGAGGTGACTGAGGCACTGTTGCAGTGGGAGAAGTCATGGGGACCAGTTGAACCAGGGTTAAAGCAAGATAAGGTTGGGGTTGACCAGGAAGGGTTGCGGCTGGTGGATCAAGGTACCAGACGGGAATCCCAAGGGTCAGGTTAGGAAGAGAGAGGGTGGCATGACAGGTGCTGTGTACACTCCTGGTGGGGGAGCTAGGAATGGTATCTGACCAGAGGGGTAGTGGCCAGGTGGGACGGCTCCTAAATGGCTAAGGCTTGGAGGAACCATTCCAGGAGGATAAAGAGGCTCATGAATACCAGCTGTAGGAGAAGGGCCAGAAGGAAGAGGTCCAGCTGGCTGAGGCGAAGGGCTAGGAGGAAGTTGCGGTGGGCAAGGTTGAGGTTGAGGTTGCTGACTAGCCGAAGCGGGCCATTTAAGGTCGGCCCGAGACGATTGCATCATGCAAACATTCGCTAAGCTGGGATTAGAGATAGGAGGAGGAATACCAGGGAAAGTTCCAAGCAAGGAGGAACGCCAGGGGAGACATTGGTCAAAGAATCGACGGTTTTCTTATCGGCTACAGAAGAGATGGTCAACTCAGGGGAGGTCTGAGACTTTGGCTCATGATATATCAACTGGTCAATGGTGACTATCTTTCCATTATGAGGGAAAAACATCTTGCGATGGACCGCGGATGGGATAGCAGACATGGCATAGGTGTAACTACGCCCTAAAAGAATGTTATAATCAAGAGGGGCATCGATAAATTCAACGTCGACACAAACAGTCTTGCCCGCAAGGGTGATAGGACAATTACGGAAGAGGCCAATGGGCTGGGAGGCATGGCCATCCCACGCACGAAGGGTGATTGTGGAAGGGGCCAGCTTAGGAGATCCGAGTTGTTTCCAAACCGAAGCGGACATTACACAAGTGGATGCCCCCTCGTCAATGATGCACCGGGAAATGTTAGCGTTCTGGATTTTGATGGAGATTTGGAAAGCTACGACACCAGGAAGAGGAGGAGACTCTGACTGATGGGCATCGAAAACAATCAATTGGTCATCTGCTGGATCTATAGCGCCAAGGGAAGATAGTAGAGATTTTCTTTGGGAGGGGCACGACTGGAGGATTTCCAGCGTTGAAATGGCAACAGGAGATTGGGCCAGCTCATCTACTATGCTAAACGAATGGGCATCTTGGTAAGAAACAACATTTCGGCGTAATGGTCCCTTACGAATCTTGGTATGAACCTCGGCATTGGGCGGAGGGATATGCAAGGGACCATTAGTTGTCGAAAGAGGCTCTGTAGAACCTGAAGAAGGTGACTCGGGGACAGATGGAGCAGGAGGTTGGGGGTGCGGACGAGACTGAGTGTGAAGGTTAAGGTCGACGGTTATAGGTTGGTCAGAGTTCATCATGAGGATTTGGTAATCAGAGGTACTAGATGGAGGAGGTTGAGTGGTTACCGGTTTGTGAGGTGGTTGGGTAGTCACGAAGCGTTGCTGCGGGAAAGGATTGGTCGCGCTTTGCTATGCATACACCTGCCCCTGAGGGGGTGGTGGCTGCTGTTTTGAGGGTTGAGAAGACAAGGGAGGCGGGGGTGTTAATGCTGGAGGAGTTGGAGCACTAGGCTGTGGATATGGATGATAATGACGTTGGGTAACAATGGGTTGGGCAGAAAGAGGAGGCATGCCGGATCCTGGATGCGTGCTACCGGGAGGGGGAGAAGTGCAGGAAGTGGTGTCCCCTCCCCCAGGAAAACTATATCTCATGGGAGGTTGAACGAATGGATGAGAGATGGCTCCAACGATACTGTTGGCGGCATGAGGTGCCCCCGGTGCATGGGCATTACTGGGTCTAGGGAGATCAGGTAGAACAATATAAACATAACCCGTTTGAGTGTAGATCAAGTCATATTTTAACGCCATTTGGAGGGAAACTTCTTTGGTTTGAGGAAAATGCGATGCCACATCTTTCCTGATAGGTGGCAAGAGAGATCTAAGGAACTAGTCCATGTAGACACGGTCTTCGAAGGTAGGATATTGACATAGGCTCTTTCTTCTCTGCCATTCCTGGACATGATTGGATAGGCAGGTCGCAGATGATTGAAGGAAAGAAGTCAAAAGTTTGATACCAGTGTCATAATGAAGGGGAAGCTGGAAGTAAGATAAAAAAGCCCGGGCAAGAGTCGAAAAGGTGGTATGAGAGGAAGTGGGCTGATCAACATACCACTTAGAAGCTTCACCAGTAAGCGTGCGTTGGAACAATCTAAGACAGATGGAATCATCAGTAATGGAATGGGATGAACACCACATGTGGAAAGATCGGATATAGTTGGAGGGATCCTCCCCAGCAAGGCCTTTGAACTTGGGAATGTCGAAAGGGAGCTTGGTTGGCATAGCAGGCCAACCAACATCGTGGCAGATAGGATCATTGATCAACTGATTGAAATCGGGGAGACTGAGGCATGCCATGAAGGGGAGTAAGGGAGAATTCGAGGTAGTTCCAGTGGCAGTTTCACTAGTAACAGTCCCAACATTAGGGCCGGGGTTGCCACTAGCATTAGGTCCGGAACTAAACATGGTGAAGGTAACAGGAGGAGAACCAGAAGGAGGGGTAGAGCTCGAACAATCAGAAGAAGAGTCGGAGTGCGGACTCGAGGGAGGATTTACTCGATGACGATGGGAAGGAGGAAGTCGACCAACCGAAAACTGAGGGTAAAGGCCAAGAAGTCTCCGGGACAAACGCCTTGGGGGCGCAATGATGGCGGGAAGAAGAAAAACCGACAAGGGCAGGGAGGTGCAAAATCAAGTGAGGTCAATGTCGAAACAAGGGTAGAGAGGTGCAGTGTCAAGTGATTTTAAAATCTTTTCCAGGCGGTGTTAACCAGGCTCTTCTTCGCCTAGGGTCAATGTGTGACGTGCGTTAATTTTAATTGTTTAAACCTAGACGTTTTGAGAGTAAAATAAAAAGTGTAGTGCGTAACTGAAAATAAATCTGCAGTAAATAAGACTGAAAGAACATAAAATTAACAGCTAATAATGCATTAATATAACCCAAGAAGGTGGGTCTCTCAAAACTAGTCTATAAGAGAGAAAAAAATCTAATCAAAGCATGCTAAAAGAGGCCAATAGAGCTAAGGTCGGGAGGGACAGGGATCTAAAGGAGAAATCTGCTGAAAGAGGTGCAGAAAACAACAAATAGGTAGAGGCAAGGTTGCTGTTACACAAGAGGGGATTAGCTAAAGGTAGGAGGGTCAAAGAGGTGACCATAGAGATAAACCCAAACAAAACTATATGAGGTGTTTCGAAAGGGAAAAGAGCTGATCTATAGGGATCTGAAAATGAGGTATTAGATATGGCTGAAACTCTGAAAAGTTAGACACTTACAGCAGCTAAAACTATTCCACAAATGGTGGAGGGTACTAAAGCCCTAGGGGGCTAGATTCCCACTTAGTTGAGTAAAAAAGAGCAAGAATAGGTCTAAATGGGCGAAGACAGAGGTCAGACAACCCTGACAGAGGTTCAGACAAAACCCAGAAAAATTTCAAAAAAATTGCAGAAAAAAGTCCAGGTCACAGTTTTTGGCCTGTTTTTCGCTCAGGTCGCAGTTTTTGGGCTGTTTTCCACAACCTGAAGCTCCAGGACGCATTTTTTGGGCCAAAAAGTGCGACCTGCACTTCCAGCACTCTCGACGGCAGATTTCATAAAAAAAATGTTGTCTCAGCTGCGGCTGATGTCTGTCACCTGCGCAATAGGGCTAGAAACACACGGAAGTTAAAAATTTTAATGTTTGAGGGTTTTAGAGGTGAAAGGCACCATAAAAAGAGGAAAAATAGAAAAATGAAGAGAAACCCTAGGGTCTGAAACAACTGGATATGCAGGAATATATAAAACGACAGCGGTCGCAAAATAAAACCCGTGTGGAGTCACCAATTGTTAGTATGAATCTTTCGTCGTAAAATATCACTTTAGCTACGCATAAAAAATAGCCCTACCATCGATTATGGCTGCAAAATATCTTTAAGTCTGCTGCAAAAATTCAGATCTAAGCACAAAAGACATTAAGAAGATAAAATATAACATGGCTCCATGCATCCAACAGACAAAACAAGAACAATGTATTTAAAAGAATTTTATATTATATTAAAGAATGGGGCACCTGAGAGGAAAACAAGAAAGGTGTTTTTCGGTTCTCCTCAATGGGATGGGTTCTTGAAAGTCCTCAGTGTTTCAGATCTAAAATTCCTCTCTCTTATTGGTGTGGAAAACCCAGACAAACATAGAACTCAATGGGAGCTCACAAAGCAAAAATGGAAAATGGTGACCAAGAGTAGATCCAGAGTGATCTAATGCAATGGAGGTGACTAATGAATGGGGAAAACCCTTATATTTATAACAAAATATTGGGGTGTTCTAGAACTCGATGCATGAATAAAATATTATTAATTAAATTCTAGAATCACCCTTTAGGAATATTTTATTATATTTGTTGGAGGGAAAAGGTCTTTTGACTTGGGTCAATTCCTTTTTTTCACAAAGAAAAAATTCGTAACTTTTCATTACTGATAGGTTACATGTTACATACGCTGGTAGTATGTACTACTGTTGCCGAAAGTATAAGTGAGGGAGCTAGAACAAAACCTCCCAAAACAGCTGTACAACTAAACAACCAAAATAGCAGGTGCCTCCTCGATAAAAGGCCGATGAAAATATCTGTAAATCTATCCATCAATGTGTTCTGTAATATGCCAGGTGCCCAGATCAGCTTCGAAGCTTCTTTGGATAGTTGGTCAGCCACTTTGTTCCGATACCTGTAAATATGAGTCACTGAGATGGAATCAAAAAGTGCTCTGAGATGGTGTACCTCTCGCAGCAGTGCAGATAGTGTGTGCGAGTGACAATGAGTTAGATTATTGAACCATTGGGTCAATTCCTTTATTTATAAACAATAAATAGATAAATGATTTATTTATTATTTTAGGGAGATGGTGGGAATATAATTAAATAAATAATGATTTATTTAATTATTTACAAATGATTTAGTCAAATTTAACTAGGAATATTATTAAATAATGATTTGAATAACTTATTCCTAGGAAATAATTAAATAAATAATGATTTATTTAATCAATTTCCTTGTTTTGGGTTAAATATGACTAGGAAATATAGACAAATGTTATTTTACATGGTGAAAGCAATTTTACTTAGGGTAAAATTGGTCTTACATGGTGTACTTGGGTTCATCTAATGATAATGGGTTAGATGACCAAAAAAATGGTGTAACACTAAAGGTTAGGGAAACATGCCAAGATGTGCCAAGTGCTAAGGTGTGCCAATGTATGTCAGGGGAGTGTTTTGGAGTGCCCGGGAAAAACAAGGGAGAAATAGTTTCAAATGAATGGAAATGACTGAATAAGAGTGTGTGACAGGGATTGTTAGCAAATTATAGGTGTGCTAAGGAGGGAGTGACAATGTATGTTAGGTAGTTCCAAGGAATTTTAGAGTGCTATGGCGACATGCAAAGATGTGCCAAGTTACAGGGTGTGCCAATGTGTGTCAGGAAGTGTTAGGGAGTGCCATGTAAATATAGGGGGAAATAGTTCAAAATGCATGGAAATGAATGAATATAGAGTGTGTGATAGGGAGTGTCAGTGAGTTCCAACTGTGCTAAGGAGGGGATGACAAGGTTATATTCTAGGCAATGCTAAGGAATGCTAGAGTTCCAAGGCATGTTAGGGAATGGTAGGTTGTGTTAGGGAGTTCCAAAGCATGTCAAGGAATGCAAGGGATGCTAACATGTGCCACACAATTCCAAGGGATTGTTAGACATTTAAGGTGTTATGGCATGTCAAGATGTAAACTATGTTGCTCAGTTGTTTTATGGCCACGATTGGATGTGAGCCTTGACTTGGTAACTTGTTAAGTGGGATACATTAATATTGTACATGAGTAGCCTAAGATTATTTATAAGCCATTATTAGGTGAAAAAGGCATAGTATAGTTGTAGTAAATGAAAGTTGGTCAAGTTGTTGTAGTCGAGGCAAGACTTAGTTGGGTTCCCAAGTCTAAAAAAAATAAGGGTAGTTATGAGGAAATGACAGTTAAGGAGTGCCAGGGCATCCCAATGAATTAAAATGTGTGCTAACACATTTCAGTTAGTGTCAATGCATGATAAGGAGTGTTTGGGAGTGTCAGGGCATCACAAGGGAGAAATAGTAAAAAGTGAATGGAAAGGAATGAATAAGAGTGTTTGTCAGGGAGTGTCAGTTAATTCCAGGTGTCCCATGGACGAAGTGTGTTAAGAAAATTTCATAATAGGACTTGAAGGAGGCAAGCTTATGATTGCGATAAGGGGATCGACGACGTAGTTTCATACAAAGGGAGACTTTGTGCTAGACACAACATTATTTTTTCAATGACTTGGTTGGGTTCCCAAGTCGCAAAAAAAATAAGGTTATCTATGAGGGAATGACAACTAGGGAGTGCCAAGGTATGCAGGGAATATCAGGAAGTGCTAACACATGATATAAAGTTCCAACACATGTTAGGAATTCCAAAGTGTTCTATGTGCTAGGATTTGGCACCAGCGCATGCTAGGGAGTGCAAGGGAAACAAAATGGAGGACTAGTTTCAATAGCGTGGAAATGAATGAATAAGAGTGTGTGACAGGGAGTGTTAGAAAGTTATAGGTGTGTTAAGGAGGGAGTGACAAGGTATTCTAGGCAATTACAAGGCATGATAGAGTGCTCAGAAAGCATGTTAAGATGTTCCAAGTTCCAGGGTGTGCCAAGGAGTGTTAAGGAGTGCTAGAGAAACACAAGGGAACACTATGTCATAATTCATGGAAATGAATGAATAAGAATATGTGTCAAGGAGTTTCAACGAGTTCCAAGTGTGATAAGGAGGAGCTACAAGGCATGCTTGGCAATGCTAAGGAATGATAGAGTGATAGGGTAGCATGCAACTAAGATGTGCCAACGCATGCAAGGAAGTGTTAACTAGGAGTGCTAGGGAAACACAAGGGAGCGCTACGTCAAAATGCATGGAAATGAACAAATAAGAGTTTTTGATTGGAAGTGTCAGTGACTTCCAGGTGTGATAAGGAGGGAGTGACAAGGTATCCTAAGTAGTGTTAAGGCATGTTAGAAGTAGGTGCAATTGATCAACTTGTAGTAGGTTCAAATGAGCAAGTTGTTATAGCTGAAGCAGACCAATGTCACATGAACTACATTAGCTAAGGACTTGATTGGGTTGCAAAGTCGTGAAAAAATGTAAGGATGGTTGTGAGGGAATGAGTGCCAAGGCATGCTAGGGAATGCTAACATGTGCCAGATAGTTTGAAGGCATGTCAAATATGCTAAGATGTGTCAAGTGCTAAGGCATGCCAAGATGTGCAAGGGTGTGACAATACATGCCAGGGACTATCAAGGCAACAAAAAGGAGAAACATCTTAAAAATCAAGGAAATGAACACATCATAGGGTTAATAAGTCATCAATTTACATTTTCTAGGAGGGGAATGATATGCACACCAACACTAGGTGGAAATAAGTGTCAAGTGCCAAGTGTTAGTGCATTCTAAGTGCCAAGTCATCCTCTGTTAGTTCTCTTCTACTTTCCAATAATTGATCTCAAATAAATTTAATATTAAACCATGCTAAAGCATACTGAGGCATCTTAATGAATGCTAGACATGCTAATGATCATGGCCTCTTTAGGACTACATCTCTCTTCTCCCCATTGATCAAATGAGCTCCTTCTCACTTGATGTTATTTCCTTCATCCTAAGGACTCCTTAAATAGTTTTTCCTAGACATCTTAGGAACCCTCTATAACTTATAACTTTTATCCACTTAGACCTTAGGAAATATTAATTTTCCTTTTTAATTTTCTTTTAGATTTTAAACCCCATCTTGGGTCCAAAATCCCCTTGCTTGGATTCTTTTCCCACAAAGCCTTTTGTGACCAAACTCACACAAACCCATCTCACTAGGCTTCTCGAGTACCTCCCAAGCTATACAATTCAACAACATAGTCTAGTTGTAGTAACTATAACTTGGTAAAGCTCTTGTAGTCAAGCGAGGGCTTGGTTGGGTTCCCAAGATGAAAATTAAGTAAGGGTAGTTGTGAGGGAATGATAACTAGGGAGGGTCAGGGCATGCAAACGAATTAAAAGTCATGCTAACACTAGAGTGTTAGTGAGTGTCGGGGCATATCAAGGGATAACTAGGTCAAAATGCATGGAAAGGAACGAATAAGAGTTTTTTCCAGGGAATGTCAATGAATTCAAGTGTGCTAAGGACGAAGTGTGTTAGGAGAACTTTAGAATAGGATTTATAGGAGGAAAGCCTATGATTGTTATACGAGGCTCGAAATAATAGTTTTAGACAAAGGGAGATCACTTTGTGCTAGGCACAACATTGTTTTTCCCTTAGCTATTTTTTTATATGAGATGTTTCACACTTTGGATACATGATCATGTTTTAACTATTCTAGATAATTGCATATTGTACATTGCTGTGTATAAGTTTTGGGGCACTCAGCTTGTGTCAGCTTATATCTTGTGTGTGTTGTGCATCTTGTGGTTCTTGCAAACTCTCAGTTAATGTTCTACTATTTATATGAACTGCACATACATGTGAAATATTGCCTGTGTAAGCTATGTTGCTTAGTTGTTTTATGGCCATTTATAGATCATATGATCCTTTGGTAACTAGTTAAGTGGGACAAGTTGAGCTTGGAAATGAGTGGCATAAGATGAGTTATAGGCAGTTCTTAGGTGAACAAGGCACAATCTACTTGCAGTAGGTGAAATTGGTCAAGTTGTTGTGGTTGAAGCAAGCCAATGTTTTCATATGAACTGCAGTATCCAAGGACTTGATTGGGTTCCCAAGTCGTGAAAAAATGTAAAGGATATTTTTTAGGACATGAGTACCAAGGCATGCTAGTGAATGCTATGATGTGCGAGGTAATGCAAAGGCATGTCAAACAAGCTAAGATGTGCCAAGTGATAAGGCATGCCAAGATGTGCAAGGGTGTGTCAATGTGTGCCAAGGATTGTCAAGGAAAAGAAAGGGAGAAACAAGTTAAACTACAAGGAAATGAACACATAAGAGGGTTAATAAGTCATCAATTTACCTTTTCCAAGAGGGGCATGCTAGGCACACCAAAAATAGGCACCAATAGGTGCCAAGTGAGAAGTCTTAGTGCATTCTAAGTGCCAAGTCTTTGTTTGTTTCTTCTCATCTACTTTCCAACAATTGATCTCAAATAAATTTAATATTGAACCATGCCAAATCATACCAAGGCATCTCAACGTATTCCATACATGCTAAGACTTTCCAAGCGTAAACACATGCCAAGCACCAATATGTGTCAGGTAGTGTTATGCATTCTATGAAGTGGAAGGGCATGTTGAAGAGTGTTAAGGTGTGCTAGAGAGTGCTAATGCATGTCAAGAAGTGTTAAGGAGTACTAGGAAAAAACATTAAGGGAGAACTAGGTCAAAATTCATTGATGTTAATGAATATGAGGAATGTGTGCCAGGGACTAGTGTTAATGGGTGCTAGATGTCATGCCAAGGAGGGAGTGACAAGGTATGCTAAGCATTGGTAAGGCATGTTAGGGAATATCAAGACATGTCAAGAAGTGCCAAAGTGTGCTAGGGATTTCCAGGGTGTGCTAATTATATGTGCCAAGATATCCCAATACATGCCAGGTGCTAAGGATGTGCAGGGTGCCAGGGTATGTCTATATGTGTCACGAAGTGTCAAGGCAACAAAAGGAAGAACCAAGCCAAAATGCAAGGAAATGAACACATAAGAGGGTTAACAAGTCGAGACTTTATCTTTTTGAAAAGGGGCATGCTAGGCACACTAATAATAGGTTCCAATACATGCCAAGTGGAATTGTGTGCCAAGTGCTAATGTATGTCAATGCATGCAACCAAGGTGTGACAAGGCATGCTAGGGACCACATGCATGCCAACACATGCTAAGAGAATTCTATGTTGTGCTAGCGCATGCCACCATGTGCTTGGGGGTCAGTGTCATGGCAATATGTTATAGGTACAAAGATGTTCCAAGACAGGAAAATTGATAAGAAATGTTAGTGTGTGCCAAAGAATTAATTTAAGGTGTGCCCAGATTATTAAGGAGTGTTAGGTATATCTCATTAATAGAATTGACAGAGTTTTATTAAGTATTAAATAATATGTTTCCTACACACACTAGTGTAACTTTATCTAAAGGGAATTTTCTATATAATAAACTTAATAGATATGAATCATGTGTTGACTCATAGGAAAACTTTATTCGACTAGTCATTACTTGAGGGAAGTGATACACACTAATTACTTCCTAACAAATTGACTGACTCTAACCACTATGGTGTTGGACATATTATAAAAAAATACTCCACAATAATGGTCTTAAATCATTATCTTTTGACAAAAAATATTGTAACATGCACATAGCGTCATCAAAAATTCATTGGAATGATCAATGATGACAAAATTTTTTTGGCCGTCACCAAAAGTAACAAAAAGAGCATTGGTGAGGGTCATTAAAATTTAGTCACTAGAAGTGTCACCAAAGAGATAATTAGGGATGGACCTTTAATGACCCTCACCAAAAGTGTCATTGAAAATGGCTTTGGTGATGAACCTTAAAGGACCATCACTATATACACTTGCAATGACTCTTTTTTAAGGACCGTCACCATATGTGAAATTGGTGACATACCTTAAAGGTCTGTCACAAGCATGACCCTCACTAAAGTCCTTTTTTCTTGTAGTGTTACTTCTAAAACTCTTGTTTTGTTCCCCTATTCTGACAATGGCCACCATCATGGGAGGAAGCTCAAGCTTCCTTTCTTTCCCATTTTCTCAAGCTGCTGTTAAGAGGTTGGATAGATCAATTGTGAAGAGATCCCTATTAACAAAGCCCTGATTTTTGCAATCAACATACTCATTAGGAAATTTAATGGGACTTGGCCCTGGATGTGTGGATAAGGATTCAAAAGGAACTATCAATTCAAATATCTTTAAATCAGTTTTATTATGGAAAAGGATTTTACTCATTCCTCATTGAGCACAAGGAGGATGGACAACTTTTAGATGATGTCCATGATTTTTATGTCCTAATGGGTGGTAACTCAATCACTATACACTAACCCAAAATATAATATTCCAATAAGAGTACCTGTTTGGTTTTGTCTCCCATTTCGTAGGAAGTTGTGCTAGATTCAAAATGGGTTGTTCATGCAATGTTATGTTTCACTCTGGAAATTTCATGTGTGGTACCAAAACCAATGAACTACAACTATAGATTAGTATTTTTGGCCTGTTTAGTCTCATGGGTATTGTTAGTGTTGATGCTTTTTGAAATTTTTGGTTTGTGCGTTTTTAAGAGGATACAGAAAGCATCAAAATTGTATCCAAACAACTGAATTGGGATTGTTTTGAGTCTGGGCTATTGCCAAAGCTGGGATTTGACTCCATGTTCGATCTAGGCCTTTTTATGGACAATGACCAGCCACTTTATTGTAAATGCAAGAAGCAACCCCAACTGGTCATTGTCTGTTAAAAGGCCTAGATCGAACATGCAATCAAATTCCAGCTTTGGCAATAGCCTAGACTCGAAACAAAAAACTAAATCTCTCCAAAAAACCTGATCATGCTTATTCATCACTAACTGAACATTGACTTGGTTTTATCGACTGCTATCTTACGAATTTTGATTCATAATAAAAAATTCTACTGTGCAAGCCACATCTGCATTCTTAATCCATTCTCTTAGTTAATACAATTCAAGGAACACCATTTGACATACCTCTCAATGCTAACTTGTTGCTATTTGATGCTTTGAATTCCATCTCCATTACTTGGTATTTCATTCATAACTTTCCCAATGAATATAACAACTATAACCCCAATACAACATTGGTGTCTACAAGATCCACCACATAGAAATCATCGGTGAATGTGTAATTTCCCAGTGTCACACTCAAGCGTGGAATATTTTATATGAATTTCATGTTGTACCCATCAACCACCACAACATTAAAGCCCTCAAAATATTCTGTAGGATTACCTATCTTTGCCACCAAAACTATATCGATGAAATTTCAAGTTGTTGTGCCATAGACCAAAGATATATATTTTACCAAAAAGGCTCACTATGTGAGACTAATAAAAATTGATAAAACACATGAACATGTCAAGGGACTGATAAAAACACATAACAACATGAGGGATTGCAAACAACTGCGGATAATAAGATATGGAAACACAAGTGAAAATTAAAAATACACACACCAGATTGATAATAAGTCCTCATAAGTTTCTTTCAATTTCAATCACTAAAAAGTACTAATCATATGAGTCAAGATTCTAAAACCACGAACCCTTTTTACATACACACTAGACTCTTAAATATAGCCTTGCAAAACACATTGTTACAAAGTTTTAGGAATACTGATTAATAAAATAAACTAAAAATAGACATTCCAATAAATGAACTTGCATAATCATTGGAATTGTTGCTTAAGAAAAGGCATCGAATCCATTTTATTTTGAAACTATTTTTGTTTTGACTGCCACCTTTGCTTATCTGCCTCCTTAAAATTCATGATATCCAACTGCTACAGAAAATGTTGAACTGACTACCACATGCACCAATTATTCCCTTAAAATCTAGAAATTATTCGATGAACTGATATTTATGCTTTTCCTTGGAATCTGAGTCAAATCTACCACCTAACGAATAATTAAATTTGCTACAAGAAATGTGAAAATGACTGCCACTTAATCAATCCTTTTCCACCTGCCCTAATTGTCTTCAACTCCTGTAAGAAAGGTGGAAATGTTGGACACCTACGTGCTCAAAATTAGGAAGGTAAAACCTGCCGCTTAATCAATCCTTTTCCACCTATGTCAATTGAAATCAAAAGAAAAATGACCACTTGGAACAAAAACTTCATCTATTTGGCCGAATTCTTGTCTTTAAAATGCTTAGACATTTGTTTTTCAAGCTATAATTCTGCCTTTTATAATTTTTGGGAAAATAGCTACCTGCTGGGTTTGCTGATAAAATGTAATATTCCCAATTAGCCACTGCTACTTGGAATATTATAACTGCTCCATTTTTGAACTAGAAGAGTAGAAAGGACAATAAAACAAATCCTAGTGTGAAAAGGGATTAGATTAGGAGGACAAATAAAACCACCTTGGTGTGAAAGAGGGGGAAATCAAATGAAATAGATCCAGTTGACCAAGTCAACCGTGCTGCTACAAGAGGAGGGAAACCAACAAGGAAAACGCAGTTTTGAAAGAGGAATCTTTCCTAGGAAGTCACCACAACAATGAGTGGGGTCCGGGGTGAGGAGGCTCACCAAGGATAAGAAGGAGGAGATAGCAGCAAGAAAGGCATTCAGTATTCATCTATTCTTGGTCTTCTTGGCTACTTGCAAGCTTCAGCTATTTAGCTGTAGCTGCAACACTGTTTAGTGCAAAGGATTATCATGTAGGAATTCTACCTTCACCTTTCGTTCAGGTTGTTTAAGAGATCAAAAGGGAAGGTCCTGAGCTCATTTTCCATCATCTAACTTGAGGTTATTCAACCATCAACACCTACAACATAGTCACTTCCAGTAACTGCGTCTTTTCTGCAGTTGCAGCAGTAGCAGGGGTAAACCCCCTTGATTTTATGCTTGTATCAGAGGAGGAGGTGCGTATTTCCCTTCGGGAAGTCTATTGAGGAGGGACTTGGGCCATTTTTTGTATTGTGCATCTATTTTACATCATCTTCAGTTTTATATAATACAGAGTTGCAGTGGACTACGTTATTTTCTGCAGTACTGCATTTTATAGTGATATTTTGTCGGAAACCCCTACCGGGGTGTTCTAATGTCCATGTAAAGGAGGTCAAACCTCCCATTTCTGATTCTATGATTAATGAAAGCTCCAGATATGTATTTTAATATTTTAATATCTTTTTCTCTAGAAAACCTAATGAAAATCACGCTGTTGCAGTCTTCAAAAATTATTTTGTGTGAACTCATGGGATTGGCATGCTTTTGAGCACATTTGAGTTGGGGAGATCTGTTTAGTGTAGCTAGAATAATTTTTTTATGATACCATTTCATATTTAAGCTAAATAAAGCATATATAAGAGGATCCAAACCTTGTTTTGCGTTTCTGTTGCACAGTTTTCCTTATACAACGTCCTCATTAAGAATATTTCATAAATTCCTGAAAAGGGAATATTACAATGGTATCAGAGCTCTGCTCTTGGCTCAACTTGTGGGGATAATATATCTTCAGCATGGAGGAGGAAGATATTTCGAATCTCCTACTTCAGACCTTGCAGAACATTGCAAGGGACCTCAAGGAGATGAGGCATGAAGGGGATTCTATAGGGTTTTGCCATGGGGAAAGCACCAACACTTCAAATGGCATGGAGAATTCAGGTGCACCACAATGCTCTACCATGCCTGCATTTATATCTAGAGGAGATAAGGAGGGAAACCTGGGAGAGTATTTTGAGGAATATGAATCCCAATCTCAAAGGTTCAAAGAGCACTTGAGCTTTCAAGAGCTTTTCCGGATCAAGGATGGAAGGAGGGTCAATCCTCATCAAAAGGAGGAGAAATTGATGCAGGGATCAACGCTACATTGCAGTATGGTCAGATTCTTCTTGCCCACATTTGATGGAACACCTAAGTGTTCAGCCAAGGCTTGGGTGGAAAAGTTGGACACATACTTCCAGCTCAACAAGGTTTCTAAAATAGAAGCCATCAAGATAGCTGTGTTGCACCTAGAAGGGGAGGCTCAAGAATGGTGGTTTCATGGACTAGCCACACTTGGGCATCATCACATCACTTCATACTCAGTTTTCACCAAGAGGCTAGTGGAGAGATTTGATCCAAGAGATCCGGAAGCCCATTTTGTCAAGATAACCAAGCTCAAATAGGAGGGAGATCTTGAGGACTATATTGCTGAATATTTGCAACTTTCAGTGATGGTATCCAACCTCACCATGAGCAGGAAGGTGTTATTCATGGGATGGCTGAACCATTGCAGGGGTTGGTAAAATCCACTAAACCAACCACACTCATTGAATCTATGGAGAAAGCCAAAGACCTACAACACATCTTGCCCAGGGCAAGAACATTATTGCAACAGGAGAACTCCTCAGGGCCAAAGAAGACAATCCTTGCTCGTGATTTGGAGGGAGAATGTGTTGCAAGAGGGACACATTATGTCAATACCTTCTCCAAGAAGGAGGCCAACGCTGTACCATCCATAGAAGACTTTGCTCCAAGAAGGGGGGCTATTGCAGCGTTGAGAGGAGTCCCAAAATATCTAACTTTTAGGGTGAGAGGTACTATTATAGGGCAAAGAGTCTCTGTGTTGATAGATAGTGGGGCAACTCATAATTTTACTGATGCACAACTAGTACAGAGGAGAGGGATCCACATGGAGGAGTTTGAGGGATTCTAAGTTTTGGTCCCAGGAGCTATGACCCTGTGATGTGCCAAGTATGTTCCGGCACTAACCATTACCATGGGGACCTACACCTTGACATACCACTTTTTTGTGGTAGATATTCCAAACACCAATGTCATATTGGGAGTCCAGTGGTTGATCACTCTTGGGAGAGTTACCACTAATTGGAGAGATGGAATGGACAGAAGGGAAGAATGGACAGCATCAGAAGATCAAGGGTATAAACACATACCCCCCTCAGGTTGTTTCAGCACACAGGATGGAGGTAGATCTATGCAGAGGGGATGTTGAATGGGAAGTAGAGCTGCATATATCAGAAGTAAGGGGCAAATATTCACCAATGCATCCAGATGTTCAGTCTCTTTTGGATCGGTATTCTACAATATTTGGAGATATCCCTCCAGGGAGACCTCCTGACCGAGGGTTTGAACACACTATTGAATTAGAACAAGGGATCAAAGCAGTTATTACCACTCCTTATAGGCACCCCAAGGCTTATAGGGATGAGATTGGGCCATCCAAGAGTTGCTGGCTCTAGGACACATCCAGCCTAGTATTAGTCCTTTTGATTCTTCAGTGGTCCTGGTAAAGAAGAAGGATGGCACATTGAGGATGTGCATTGATTATAGAGCCTTGAACAAGAAGACCATGAAGAACAGGTACCCTATACCCAGGATCGATGAACTCATGGATGAGTTGAGGGGTTATAAATACTTCTCCAAGATTGATTTGAGATCCGAGTATCATCAAATCAAGGTGAGGGAGCAAGATATCCCCAAGATAGCGTTCAAATGCCATTATGGGAATTTTGAGTTTCTGGTGATGCCCTTTGGATTGATCAATGCCCCTGCAACTTTCCAACCTTGCATGAACCACATATTTCGTGGTTATCTGAGAAATTTTGTATTGGTCTTCTTTGATGATATTCTTATCTACAGCCGCACTTGGGAGGAGAACCTACAACATATTGAGACAGTTTTACATATCCTCAAGGAGCAGCAATTCTATGCCAAGCTCTCCAAATGTGAATTTGGTCCCACAGAGATGTTGTATTTTGGGCACATCATAGGATTAGATGGAGTAAGAGTACATGAGGAGAAGTTCCAAGATATTAGAGATTGGCCTGAGCCCAGGAATGTCACAGAACTCAGGGGGTTTGTGGGCATATGCACTTATTACCAGAAGTTTGTGAAAGGGTTTTCACAGCTAGCAGCACCACTCACAGACTTGAAAATGAAGGGGCCTTTCCATTGGACACCAATAGTGTAGAGGGATTTTGATAAGCTCAAGGAGGTAATGAGTAGTTGTCCTGTTTTGGTTTTGCCTGATTTTTCTCAACCTTTTGTTCTAGAATGTGATGCATCAAGTGAAGGGATTGGAGCAGTCTTGATGCAAGGTGGGAATCCTATAGCCTTTGAGAGTAGGAAGCTGCTCCCTCATGAGAGGTTATACCCCATCTATGATAAAGATATGTTGGCTATCATGCATGCATTAGCCAAATTCCGGTAATACTTGGTGGGGAATAAGTTCAAGGTGAAGACTGACCATAACAGTCTTAGATTCTTCCCTGAACAGAATCAACTCCAGGAGAGACAACATAAGTGGGTGAGCAAAATCCAAGCCTATGATTTTGACATAGAATATGTGAAGGGAAAAAGAAATGTAGTAGTTGATGTGTTGAACCTTTAGTTAAACTGAGAGGGGGGGCGGGGGGGGGGGGGGTGAATCAGTTTAACACATTCCTGATCTTTTAGAACTTTTTATTAAACTTATTTACACTTTCATTTCATATCCGATTTTAATGTGTGAGGAATATTAGAATGTAAGCAGCAAGTGTTAGTATAATATAGCAGTAGACTTAATATGAGAGCAACAGGTATTAAGAAGATGATACATATCAGATCAATACATAAATATCATGCACAAAGACACCAGATATAAGTGGAAATCCATAAAGGGAGAAAACCACATCTTATTATTGTTGTGTTGCAAAGGCAAGCTCCAACTCCCTCTCACCACTGTTTTTCTGCAGGCGCCAACCTACAGGAGGCTCCAACCTCAATTCTGCAAGCTACAACTTGCAAGGAAGCACCAAATTCCTTCAATTTTCTATAGGCACCAACCTACAGGAGGCTTCCAACCTCGGTCGGCTACGAGCGGCGGTATGTTGCAACTTGATAGGGAAGCTCCAACTTCCTCAATTTATCAAACTGAATATTTGCTGATTTGCCTCAGATATCAGCGCTATTCTGTAGCTTCTCTTTCTGTGCTTATTTTCTTAATCTTCTCTGCTTCACCTTCTATACTCCGCCTTCTCTATATTTGCTCTCTCTCGCTCTATCACACCCAATGAGCTTATCAAAATTGATATTATATATAGAAATTCTCACATGACTTTTTGTATTTCACAAGGAATCCGAAGTGAACAGTCATGACTCTTTGGCTTCTATCTTCTTATTCCTTTTTCCAACTCCTTTTTAAAATTACTACAATATGTACAAATTTCCAAGCTACAGTGGGATTTTGTCTTTCCTTAGGATACTTGCCTTTGCATCACAAACAATAAAAAAATTAATTACAACATTTACATTCACATTTTTAATTACATATTTCAATTTACTCAGCTCCTTTTCTGGATTTTGGCTTTACTGGATTTGTCTTTTCTTGCTGCTGTTAAGAGTCTATTCTGCATACTCTTTGTTCACTGTCTTCTGCTTATTTTCAATTTTCTATGCTTGTACACCTGTCAAATTTGTTCCTGTGCAAATTCCTATTCACCGTGATTGTATGTCTGTTGTATACATATATCTGCGTTAAAATATATTTCGACTAACACTCCTCTCTTTCTATTTTCCCTACTCATCCATCCAAAAACAACATTCTCCTTTTTGTTTTCTATTTTATTCAGTTCCCCATTTATTGTAGTTATATAATAGCTGTATGTGCAGCCACCCTTTAATCAGCCATAACACAACTCTCGACATTTTCAAAAACTGTGGTCAAACGATAATAAATAAAAAAAACTCATAATGTTCAATTTGCTGGGTATTAAACCCAAGGTATTATATAGTGAATAAGTTGAACAAATGAAACGCCATCGCATATAACCTTTATAACCTTTATAACAATCCCGATGCGTATTATAATATGTACAAGGTCCATGGAGCCCACAATACAATCAAACGAACGCATACTCCATACCTGGCTTATCCTCCGGGCTCTTCCATTAAACCTCAGGCAAGTTCAGAGAGCGACCACCGTTAGATATCAAGCCTCTAGATCAACGGTGCACGTTAATTTCGCTCCACGTCTTCAGTCGAGGTATAACGCGCGAAGGCGCACTTTAAACAATGGTTTTGAAATGTCGGTCAGGACACGTGTTATCAATCCTGTGGAATCGCTGCCCATTACTCTAATACCACTTTCCGACGAATGGTGGTGCGAAGAAACCACGGTTTCGCTCCAACCCACCGTTACTATTCACTAGTCTCGGTTCCGCTCCTCTCCTACGCTCCAGGTTCTGCTCAGGGTTTTAATTTAATAGTTCAATACACCGTTTTAACGCTAATTCCTTCGCATTAACACTAACTCCAGGCAACATCAAACATGCGTTGGTTCCGTCTTATTTACACAAGGTTCCATCCGAATCTCCATTTTATTATTGCTCCGTTACATAGTTCATACATACAAAAGATATGATTCTCAGACTTTTGTATGTATATAAATAACGCCCAGCTTGGAATTTTATAACTGCTCTGCCTTTGCTGTTTCTGTCGCTCTGCCTCTGTTGCTTCTGTCGCTCTGCCTCTGCCTCTGCTTCTGATAACAGTTCTGCCTCTTATTTGCTTCCTCCGCCTCTGCCTCTGCCTATATTGCCTCTTTGCTACCTCCATTGTCTGTCTTTGTCTCCTTGTAACTGTTCCTGTCTCTGCATCTGCTACCTCCTTTGCCATCAATGACAACATTTCCAACAGTCTCCCCCTTTGGCATTGATGGCAATGCATTTTCTCTGTTTTCCTGCTCTTCCTCCTGTTGTTTGCTCTTCCTCCCCCTTTGACATCAATGGCAAAGGGTTGCTTTTTGCATTTCCTCTCTTTGAGTTATGTTTAGGCCCTCTTCTACTGACTTTGTACCATGCTTCTTCAGAGTGATGTATAAGACTTGTTGAGAGAACACTTTGAGGATTATCGAATTTGAATATACACTGTAAATTGATACAGTTCAAACGCATAGTCTTCTTTCACTTGTATAGAGCTAAAAGTGAGAATAATGATACTTCATAGAATAAATTGTATCATCTTTATTTAGTCAGAGATGTATGATTGGATTCAACAACTAAAATGATGAGAGGCTTCAAAAGATAATCACGATTCATATTCTTAATATAATGTTTCAGAACATGATACTGATCCTTTTGATTTGTAATTGAACTTTTCATGCTTGAATAATGCAGATAACTCTAGAATAATAACTTGGTGTTCTTTTGCCTTAATCCTTTGATCCTGAGGACCTGATTCATGCTTTCCTTGCTGGCTTTTCTCCCCCTGAAATGATATTTTCGTTTCTGTTCTCCCCCTGAAACTTTGATTTCTCTTTATATCAGAGAGTAGCATCTACAGATACTACCCCTAATCTGTCTGTTAAATATTCAAATGGCTCTTTAGCAAGTGGTTTGGTAAATATATCTGCTGTCTGTTCTTTTGTTGGTACATACTCCAGTTTGACTATCTTTTGAGCTACTTGTTCTCGGAGAAAATGATACTTGATTGGAATATGTTTGGTTTTTGAATGAAGCACAAGATTTTTAGATATGCTTATAGCACTTGTATTATCACATTTGATTGAAATAGGTTCATCAATGCTTACCTTCATGTCTTGAAGAGTTTGCTTCATCCACATGACTTGTGTACAACATGCTGCTGCTGCTATATATTCTGCTTCAGCTGTAGACAGAGAGATGGATGTTTGTTTCTTGCTTAACCATGCCACCAGACTTTCTCCTAGATAGAAAGCACCTCCACTTGTACTCTTCCTGTCATCCAAACAGCTGGCCCAATCTGCATCTGTGTATGCTGATAAAGTGAATTTTTTGCTTTTAGGATACCAAAGTCCATACAGTGTTGTTCCTTGTAGATATCTGAATATTCTTTTGACTGCAAGAAGTTGATTTTGTTTAGGTGCTGCTTGATATCTAGCCACTAGTCCTACTGCTAGCATGATGTCCGGTCTTGATGCAGTCAGGTACAATAGATTTCCAATCATGGATCTGTAGAGTTTTTGATCTATATCAGCAAACCCATCATCAGCACACAACTTGCAACCTGTGGTCATGGGAGTTGACACAGGTTTTCAATCTTCCATTTTGAATTTTTTCAGCATTTCTTTTAGGTATTTTACTTGAGAGATGAAGGTGCCTGTGTTCTTTTGTTGAATTTTCAGTCCCAAGTAGAAAATGAGCTCTCCAATCATAGACATTTCAAACTCTATTTTCATCTCATCAACAAACCCTTTTGCTAGTTCATCTTTGTTGCTTCCAAACATAATGTCATCAACATACACTACAACAATTAGGAGTTCATTTTCATGGGCTTTTATGTATAGATTGCTGTCTACTCTACCTCTCTTAAAACCCTGTTTTTGCAAATATTTATCCAGTCTTGAGTACCAAGCACGAGGAGCTTGTTTCAGTCCATATAGGGCCTTCTTCAGTTTGCATACATAGTCTTCTTTGTCTGTCAATGAGAAGCCTTCTGGTTGTTCCATGTACACGTCTTCTTCTAGATCTCCATTAAGAAAAGTAGACTTTACATCCATTTGATATACCTTGAAGTCTTGGTAGCATGCAAATGCCAGGAACATTATGATAGCTTCCATTCTGGCTACAGGGGAAAATTTTTCTTCATAATCAAGTCCTTCAATTTGTGAGTATCCCTTGTCGACCAGCCTGGCTTTATTCCTAATTACTTGTCCTTGCTCATTAATTTTGTTTTTGAATACCCATTTTGAACCAATGATATTCTTCTCAATTGGTCTAGGAACTAGTTCCCAGGTATTGTTCTTCTCAATTTGGTCCAATTCTTCATTGATTGCTTTTACCCAATACTTGTCCTTGCTGGCTTCTTCAAACTTCTTTGGCTCTATTTGTGATAACATTGCTATGTATACTTCTTTTGTCTGTTCAGCTAGCTGCCTTCTTGTTTGCACTCCTACACTCTTGTCTCCTATGATTTGATCTTCTAGATGGTTCTTTTGAGTGTATCTTGAGGGGGTTTTTGAGTTCAGTTCAAAATTTTCTGATGTTTTGCTTATTTCTTCATCATCTTGGTTCTCTTCTTCATGATTTTTAGGATGGCTGCTGCAGTCTGTATCTCTTATCTTGTTTGGAAGTTCTTCATCAAATCTTACATCAATACTTTCTACAATTTTTCGAATAGTCTTGTTGTAGCATCTGTATCCTTTACTCTTGGATGCATATCCTAAGAGTATTCCTTCATCTTCTCTTGCATCAAATTTCCCCAGATTTTCATCATTGTTCTTTATGTAGCACTTGCTGCCAAAGACTCTAAAGTGCTTGATTGATGCAGGTTTACCATGCCATAGCTCATAAGGTGTCTTATCACTGTTAGGTCTTAAATGAGTTTTGTTTAGAATATGTACTGCTGTGTGTACAGCTTCTGCCCAAAAGGTTTGAGTAATGTTATTCTCTTGCATCATAGCTCTGGCCATTTGTTGTACATACCTGTTTTGTCTCTCTGCTACTCCATTCTGCTGAGGTGTCCCTGCAATGGTAAATTGTTGCTTTATTCCATGTTCATTACATAGGTCTGCAAAGTCATAATTTGTGAATTCTCCTCCTCTATCTGATATGATACACTTTAGCTTACATCTAGTTTGGTTTTCTGCTGATGCTTTGAATATCTTAAACTTTTCCAGTGCTTCTGATTTGTTCTTGAGAAAAGTAACCCATGTCATTCTGGAGAAATCATCTATTATCATCATGAAGTAGGATTCTCCACTTGATGTCTTGGTTCTAGCAGGTCCACACAGATCCATGTGCACAATTTGGAGTGGTCTTCTTGTTGATAGCTCATCTTTAGATTTAAAGGATATGCGAGTCTGTTTCCCCAATTGACAAGATTTGCATATGGTATTTGAAGGCCTTTTTATTTCAGGCATATCTCTGACAACTTTCTTCTTACTCAGTCTGATGATATGGTCGAAGCTGAGATGTCCCAATCTCCTATGCCATAACCATGACTCTTCAAGTTTGCTAAGATGGCAGGCTTCATCCTCCTCTTTCACTATGTACACATTACTCTCTGTTCAGACACCTTTGAGCAGAGTCTTTCTTGTTGTGCTTGATCTGACTTCACAGTCTTGTGCTCTAAAGAGAAGTTCACAGCCTTTGTCACACATCTGACTGACACTCAGTAAATTTTCTTTCAGCCCATCTACAAATAGTACATCTTGGGCCTTTCCTCTTCCATTATCTATGCTGACTGAGCCTTTTCCCTTGATCTTACCTGATTTATCATTGCCAAAAGTAACATTGCCAGGTTTATTTTCATCAAGAGTAATAAACTTACTTTTGTCTCCTGTCATGTGTTTAGAGCAGCCACTGTCCAAATACCATTGAATTTTCAGATCTTGAGCAGTTAGAGCCAGGTCACATTTATTCACCTTCTTTATCCACTGGAGGCACCCTTTTGTTTTGTATATTTTGTGAGGTGATGACCTCCATCTTCTTAGAGGACATTTGGAAGACATATGTCCAAATTTATTGCATATACAACATTTGATTATAGTTTTTGTAGAATTATGAGTATGAACATAATTTCTTTGATTCATAAACCTTCTTGAGGTGTTAAACATCAATCTTTGTCCAGACTTTCTACACTCAATGATTTTATGACCAAATTCCTTACAATAAAAGCAGTAACCATAGAAGCTATTTGCATACCTGATGTAAGGTTGTCTCTTCCATTTGTTTTCTTGAGGCAGTCTCTTCAATGTTTGCATCTTTTGTTGGTTTGAATTACTCCTTCTTGCATGACAATATGCAGCAATGTGTCCCAACTTGTGGCAGACATAACAGGTGGAATTCTTCATTGGAGGGAAGAATATTCTTTGATGGTTTCCAAATTTTACATATTCAGGGGTCTTAGTATTTATTACATTCTTTGCTACTAGTGGTTTCTTCTGATATCTATCTCCCTTATTGCAGATTTCTTCTTTTGTAGGAATTATTTGAGCTACTTCATCATTCTTCTTTGCTTTTACAAAAATAATCTCTCTGTCAACCTTTTCTTTTCCTTTACTTGATTCTCCTTCGTAGCCTATTCTATTCTTTATCATAGGGGATCTTTGAGAAACCAAAATTTCATTCAACTTAATAGAGCTTGTTGTTTGGGAAGAGTTTATAACCACTTTCCTTTGATTATTTTCTAATTTCTTTCTGAGACATACTACTTCTTCTTCTAACTTTTCTTGTTCTTGAGTTTTTTCTTTGATTTGCTTAAGTAACATGTCCTCTATCTTCTTGGCTTCTTCAAGCTCTACTTTTAGCTGCTTAAGGACTTCTGAATTCTGTTCTTCTCGTACATATTTGAGGAGAATGTCCTTTTGTTTTCTGCATTTCAGTTTGAGTCTATCAATATCTTTCGGAGCACTTCTTAGCTCCCCCTCAAGTTCGACTTCCCCTTCTTCTTCTTCATCTTCTAGCAGGAGTCCTTCAAGATCTTCTATGGCCATCAATAAGAATTCGGAGGTTCCTTCTTCACTTGAGGGTTCATCTGAATATTCAGATGTACTGCTGTCTTGTTGAGCATAGAAGGATTTTCTGCTGAACTTCTTTCCTTTCTGCCAGTTCTTTGATTTATTTTTCTCTGACTCTTGAGCCTGATTCCTTATTTTCTTGTGAGGACACTTAGAAGCATAGTGTCCCACTCTTCCACAGTTGAAGCATTTGAAGGGGAGTTTACCTTTGTATTTACCTGAGCCTCTATCCAATTTCTTGACAAACTTTGCCTCTTCTTCATCTGAGCAAGAGCATATGTCTCCCTCTTCTTCTTTCTTGTTTTCTGTTTTAAAGGCTGCTTCCCTCGTACTTGGCTTCTTCTGTGGGAGCCTCATTTCATAAGCTGTTGGATTTCCAAGTAGCTGGTTCATGGTCAAGGTCTCCCAATCAACTGTTTCTTCTATTGCAGACACCTTTGGATTAAACCTGGATGGAAGTGATCTTAGAATATTTTGCACAATTATACTTTCTGGCATTTTTTCTCCAAGAGCTTTCATATTGTTAATAATTTCTGCAGCTTTTAGGAAGAAACTGGAAATGTCTTCATCATCATTCATTTTTAAGTTTTCAAATTGGGCTCTATAGACTTGAAGTTTGGCAGTCTTTACTTTCTGGTCTCCCTCATGTATGTTTTCAAGAGTATCCCATATTTTTTTTGCAGTGTCTTTGTGCATTAATTTAATAAACTCTGCTTCACACAATCCATTCAGGATGGCATTCATGGCTTTTGGATTAGCCACAAAGTCTTGTTTTGATTCTTTTTCTGTGTCAGTTGCCTTCGGGGCATATCCTAATTCCACAGCAGCCCAAACTTCTATTCCTAGAGACATTATGTATGTCCTCATTCTGATTTTCCAGAAAGCATAATTTTCACCAGTGAAGAAAGGGGCTTTATTGGTTGAGCATCCTTCTTTACTAGCCATCTTGGGAACCTAGGATCTCCTTTCAGTTGTTAGACTTGAACAAAGGAACCTGCTCTGATACCAATTGTTGAACCTTTAGTTAAACTGAGAGGGGGGGGGGGTGAATCAGTTTAACACATTCCTGATCTTTTAGAACCTTTTATTAAACTTATTTACACTTTCATTTCATATCCAATTTAATGTGTGAGGAATCTTAGAATGTAAGCAACAAGTGTTATTATAATATAGCAGTAGACTTAATATGAGAGCAGCAGGTATTAAGCATATGATACATATCAGATCAATACATAAATATCATGCACAGAGACACCAGATATAAGTGGAAACCCATAAAGGGAGAAAACCACATCTTATTATTGTTGTGATGCAAAGGCAAGCTCCAACTCCCTTTCACCACTGTTTTCTGCAGGCACCTACCTACAGGAGGCTTTGACCTCAGTTCTGCAAGCTACAACTTGCAAGGAAGCACCAACTCCCTTCAATTTTCTGTAGGCACCAACCTACAGGAGGCTTCAACCTCATTAAGCTACAACTGACAGCTATCAAGCTGCAACTTGATAGGGAAGCTCCAACTTCCTCAAATTAACAAACTAAATGTTTGCTGATTTACCTCAGATATCAGCTCTATTCTGTAGCTTCTCTTTCTGCTCTTCTTTTCTTGGTCTTCTCTTCCTTATACTTCTATACTCTACCTTCTCTATATTTGCTCTCTCTCACTCTATCACACCCACTGAGCTTATCAAAATTGATATTATATATAGAAATTCTCACATGACTGTTTGTATTTCACAAGGAATCCGAAGTGAACAGTCACGACTCTTTGGCTTCTATCTTCTTATTCCTTTTTCCAACTCCTTTTTAGAATTACTACAATATGTACAAATTTCCAAGCTACAGTGGGATTTTGTCTTTTCCTTAGGATACTTGCCTTTGCATCACAAACAATAAAAAAAATTAATTACAACATTTACATTCACATTTTTAATTACATATTTCAATTTACTCAGCTCCTTTTTTGGATTTTGGCTTTACTGGATTTGTCTTTTCTTACTGCTGTTAAGAGTCTGTTCTGCATACTCTTTGTTCACTGTCTTCTGCTTAATTTCAATTTTCTGTGCTTGTACACTTATCAAATTTGTTTCTGTGCAAATTCCTGTTCACCGTGATTGTATGTCTGTTGTATACATATATCTGCGTTAAAATATATTTCGACTAGCACTCCTCTCTTTCTATTTTCCCTACTCATCCATCCAAAAACAACATTCTCCTTTTTGTTTTCTCTTTTATTTAGTTCCCCATTTATTGTAGTTATATAATAGCTGTATGTGCAGCCGCCCTTTAATCAACCATAACACAACTCTCGAAATTTTCAAAAACTGTGGTCAAACCATAATAAATAAAAAAAACTCATAATGTTCAATCCGCTGGGTATTAAACCCAACGTATTATATAGTGAATAAGTTGAACAAATGAAACGCCATCACATATAACCTTTATAACCTTTATAACAATCCCGATGCGTATTATAATATGTACAAGGTCCGTGGCAATACAATCAAACGAACGCATACTCCGTACCTGGCTTATCCTCCGGGCTCTTCCATTAAACCTCGGGCAAGTTTAGAGAGCGACCACTGTTAGATATCAAGCCTTTGGATCAACGGTGTATGTTAATTTCGCTCCACGTCTTCAGTCGAGGTATAACACGCAAAGGCGCACTTTAAACAATGGTTTTGAAATGTCGGTTAGGACACGTGTTATCAATCCTGTGGAATCGCTGCCCATTCCTCTAATACCACTTTCCGACGAATGGTGGTGCGAAGAAACCACGATTTCGCTCCAACCCACCGTTACTGTTCATTAGTATCGGTTCCACTCCTGTCCTACGCTCCAGGTTTCGCTCAGGGTTTTAATTTAATAGTTCAATACACCGTTTTAACGCTAATTCCTTCGCATTAACACTAACTCCGGGAAACATCAAACATGCGCTGGTTCCGTCTTATTTACACAAGGTTCTGTCCGAATCTCCATTTTATTATCGCTCCGTTACATAGTTCATACATATACAGGATATGATTCTCAGACTTTTATATGTATATAAATAATGCCCGGCTTGGAATTTTATAACTGCTCTACCTCTGCTGCTTCTGTCGCTCTGCCTCTGCCTCTGCTTCTGATAACGGTTGTGCCTCTTATTTGCTTCCTCCGCCTCTACCTCTACTTGTATTTCCTCTTTGCTACCTCCATTGTCTGTCTTTGTCTCCTTGTAACTGTTCTTGTCTCTGCATCTGCTACCTCCTTTGCCATCAATGACAACATTTCCAACATGATGCTCTATCGAGGAGACCTACAATGTTGTCTTTGAGGGGCATGGACGCAGATTGGAAGGCTCAAATTTTGGTTGAGTATTCCAAAGATGATTTTGCATGTGAGATACTTGATGGAGTGGTATCGGATGAGAGGTATAGGGTGATGGATGAGGTCATCTATTACCGGGACCGGATCTTCTTGGCAAAGAATTCCAAGCTCAAGGAGAAGATCCTACTAGCATCACATGATTCCCCACTTGTAGGGCATCAAGGTTTCACAAAGACTTATAAAGCCATAAGGGAGAGATTCTCATGTAAGGGTATCAAAGAGGATGTGCTCCAACATGTCAGAGGGTGCACAACTTGTCAGTAGAACAAGGGAGAACACACCCACCCTACTGGGTTATTGCAGCCACTACCTATTTCGGATGGGAAGTGGGAAAGCATCTCTATTGACTTCATCACCGGGTTACCGACAGTACAGGATAAGGATTGTATCTTTGTAGTTGTTGATAGACTAACAAAGTACTCTCATTTCTTTGCCATTTCTACACATTATACTGCTTCACAGGTAGCTGAGCTCTTCTTTAGAGATGTATTTAGACTCCATGGTCTCCCAAGGACCATAGTGAGTGATCGGGACATCCGCCTAATGGGTGGATTTTGGCAAGAACTTTTCCGGTTAGTGGGGACTGATTTGACTCCAAGCACTAGCTATCACCACAAACTGAGATAGTGAACAAGTGGCTGGAAGGCTACTTGAGGAACTATGTAGTAGGGTAGCAGAGGGCTTGGTTGCATTGGCTCCACTTGGGAGAGTATTGTTACAACACTACTCACCATATATCTATTGGCATGACTCCATTCCGAGCCTTGTATGGGTATAAGGCACTCTCATTTGCTGATGTTATGTTTGGGGCAAGTAAGGCTCCAAGAGAAAAGGAATGGATTCGGGAGAATCAGGATAGACTCAGAGCACTCAAATACAACATTGCTATTACCCAGAACCAGCAAAAGATGTATGCAGAATGTGGTTGGATAGAGAGATAGTTTGAGGTGGGAGATCTATTCTATCTGCGTCTTCAGCCTTATAAACAGTCCACACTCAAGGAGAAGGGAGTTGAGAATCTCAAACCACGTTTCTATGGGCCATACAAGGTGATCAAGTGTGTTGGTAAGGTAGCATATGAGTTGGAGCTTCCTAAGGGGAGAAAGATCCACAATATCTTCCATGTCTCTTGCCTCAAGAAGGCCATTGGGAGGAATGTAGTTGCCAACATGGATCTTCCCCCCATTGATGATGAGGGCCACCTAATTTTGCAGCCAGAAGCAATCCTGGACACAAGGGAGAGGCAGCTAAGAAACAGAGTCATCAAGGAATATCTGATTCGATGGAGGAATCTACCAGATGAGGATGCCACTTGGGAGGGAGAGAAGATCTTGCATCATCCCTCTTTAGTGTTGCTTGTGGGTAAGCAAATTTGAGCGGGGAGGAATGTAATATTCCCAATTAGCCACTGCTACTTGGAATATTATAACTGCTCCATTTTTGAACTAGAAGAGTAGAAAGGACAATAAAACAAATCCCAGTGTGAAAAGGGATTAGATTAGGAGGAAAAATAAAGCCACCTTGGTGTGAAATAGGGGGAAAGAAAATGAACTATATCCAGTTGACCAAGTCAACAACGTTGCTACAAGAGGAGGGGAACCAACAAGGACAACGCAGTTTTGAAAGAGGAATATTTCCTAGGAAGTCACCACAACAATGAGTGGGGTCCGGGGTGAGGAGGCTCACCAAGGATAAGAAGGATGATATAGCAGCAAGAAAGGCATTTAATATTTATATATTATTGGTCTTCTTGACTACTTGCAAGCTTCAGCTGTAGCTGCAACACTGTTTAGTGCAAAGGATTCTCATGCGGGAATTCTACCTTCACCCTTGGTTCAGGTTGTTTAAGAGATCAAAAGGGAAGGTCCTGAGCTCATTTTACATCATCTAACTTGAGGTTATTCAGCCATCAACACCTACAGTGCAGTCACTTCCAGTAATTGCATCTTTTCTACAGTTGCAGCAGTAGTAGGGGTAAACCCCCTTGATTTTATGCTTGTATCAGAGGAGGAGGTGCTTATTTCCCTCCGGGAAGTCTATTGAAGAGGGCCTTGGGCCATTTTTTGTATTGTGCATCTATTTTACATCATCTTCAGTTTTATATAATACATAGTTGCAGTGGACTGTGTTATTTTCTGCAGTACTGCATTTTATAGTGATATTTTGCCGGAAATCCCTGTCGGGGTGTTCTAATGTCCATGTAAAGGAGGTCAAACCTCCCATTTCTGATTCTATGATTAATGAAGCTCAAGATTTGTATTGTAATATATTTTTCTGTAGAAACCCTAATGAAAATCACGTTGTTTCAGTCTTCAAAAATTCTTTTGTGTGAAGTCATGAGATTTGCATGCTTTTGAGCACATTTGAGCTGGGGAGATCTCTTTAGTGTAGCTAGAATGATTTTTTTCTGATGCCATTTCATATTTAAGCTACATACAACATATATAAGAGGATCCAAGACCTGTTTTGCATTTCTGTTTCATGGTTTTCCTTATATAGCGTCCTCATTGAGAATATTGCAGAAATTCCTGAAAAGGGAATATTACATAAAACCATATTTTCTGTAAAAGGCAACTATTATCAGAAATCCTATAGATAGCTGCGTTTTTTGATTAAAAAAAAATGTGTGTGCCTCTTATATATGCACAAATGTTCAAACTAGATATAGAACCCTACACGTATCCCTAATTTCTTGCTTGAGAATGATAAACTGGTTGCTGGAAATGTAACTTTGTTAGCTTTAATGTTCTCAGAAAACTCGGTCATGAAAAACAACAAACAAAAGCTTCAGGAGTATGCATGCCTTTAATCACGGTGTGATTTAATGAAATGATTTGAAATGATTCAAATCCGAGTGCCAAATCACCTCATACCATATATCACTCTTCCGCATTATTAATAAATTGATACATTGTATCTCATCTTCCACTTCAGCCATAATCAACAGATATAGGTTAGCTCCACCAACAATATAATCACTCCTTTATAATATTATTTCTAATTTATAAATAATTACCCCTTTTTTTAAAAGAATAATATCTCATAACATAGAATATTTTTAACTAATTTCAAAGGAGAATGATCTTTTCTCTGAAAAATGCTCCTTACACGAATTTTCCAGGAAACCTTTTTCACTGTGTTAGTAATGTGACCTTCAATTTGGACTTGAGGTTTGACTTGGCTTGTGGTCAAACTCGTGTTTTTGTGGTGGTTATAGCTAAGGGCTTGAGGTAGACAAAGGGCCATTTTTTTTTATAAATAAAAATATAATAATAATTTCATAAAAATATAAAACTAATATTATTTTTTACTTGCTCTTTTAATAAAAACTCAAATAGGCCAGAGTAGTATAGATATGCTAGATTTTAGGCATAGGATAATATTGGGGTAATTTAGCATTAGAATGCAAATAGCCACATTAGGATTAATTTGAACATTTTTGGAAAATAAGGAAAGGATCGAGGATATTGAAGAGAAATGGCGAAAATCATGCGAAAGAATCAAATCATAAGGATCTAGAGGCCAAATAAAGTGACGGAGAGGGAAAATTTGAAAGGAATCAAAACCAATGCTAACAAATTGTATAATTAACATATGTATGTTCTGCTTTAGCCAAAGAAGTGGATAACATGGTTATGATTGATGTCAATTTCCTTACTTGTTCAATGAGAAAAAAATGGCAGGAAAATGCTAAAACAAATACATTAAAGGGTATCGATGAAACTATGGATTAAGAGACCATCTTGAGCAAAAAATAATTGAGATTTTTTACTGTAAATTTTCATCAAACAGAACAAAAGTATACTTACATTAGAAGGAGAATACAAAATATATAACATGCAATATGGTCCCCCTTTCGTTAAAAATCCAACAAGAATCAAGTTTAAAGCATTGATATCTATGTTAAAGGATCTGAAAATACGGTGTGATGTGATCCATAATAGGCCAACACTTATTGAGATGGTTTCCAAATTGATTTATGTCATGGCTTAAGCTTTAATTTGTTGTATTGCAGTCAATATTACATGTGAACAACTTAAGTTGGCTATTTGATTTTATAATTATTTTACAGATCCTTGCCAAATATGTTCAAGGAAAAAAAAATCCATAGTCAACCATAAAAAAGGACCCTGATAAAGCCAGGTTACAAACTATAGTCTCATATTTCAGAAGAATCCAAATAGCATTTTAAAGGGTCTTAGAGAATTTAGCCCAAGTTCATCCTCAATTTCTATTTTATATAATGTCATTCCATATGATTGGTTTCTCACATACTTTTGACTTATTATAGTGACTCAATTATGTCGTTTACTGACAAACAATACAAAAAAATTGCATGGAATTTCTAAAATGCAATAAAAAAATATGCAGAGATAGTATCAAAGATACAAGCACACCTTCTTCATGGTTTTCAATGCTCTTTTTGCTATTGATTTTTTTTTGACTTGCAGTTTTTGTAGGGTTCTTCACTTTGTTTAGCCCAAGATCTTCTATCGTACTTTTAACATCATCCTTTGAAACTAAATCCTTGGGAGCTAGCTTTGCAGCCACGTATCCAAGATGTTTCCGTGCCTCAGCCACAAGTCCTCTTTCAAAGTCTATCGGAGATCTACCTACCCTCATTCGTCTCATCCCTGCTAAAACAATCACAATCTCTACTGTTTGCTTGATTGGAGCATCAAGTAGTTTTAATCTCTCAAATTTTTCATCCTTATTAGTTTTTAGTTTCTTAGTAACATTTTCAATGTGGTATTCTTCTTCATCCTTGCCATCAGATCATAAATAACTAAACCCTTTACAATCCCTCCTGTGAGAATATCTTGATGCGTATCAATCTCTTTTTCAGAGAAACTATCAGGTAACTGTTGATCGGATAAATCAATCTTGCCTACAAGATCGATCTCCCTAGTACCAAAAGGTAATCTAGCAACAAACAACGAAATAAACCTATATTTCTATAGACATATGCGATTTACAAAATAATACTATAAAGGTGTTAAGGTCTTACCATAGATCCAATGCTTGTTCGAAGTAGTTGTCCCTCGATCACTTGAAGGAGTTATCTTTATAGACCTGCAGTCACAAACAAGAAAACATTAAATAACACCTTTATAATAAATATTATAAATCATGCCTATCACGGTGATTAAGGAATCCATGAAATAAACAGTTAATTAACAGCTTATTGAGAAAAATGAATTCATTTGTATTAACTTTGAATAAAGAAAACCTTACAACCTTAGCCTTGATGTTGAACAGGCCTTCTCGGGGTCCGAAGCAGGAATATCCTCTACTCTAACAAGCCTTGCACTCTTCCAACCAAGACAAATATAGGTATGTGATCTCTCCTCACAAAATCTCAGTTAAATGAGTCTGAATCCCAACATCACTTAACCTCAAATAATTCTAAAGCTTGAACTCCCATTGAGGCTACCCAATGCCTCTTTTTATAGTGAAAAAAAGGAGGTTTAAGTTCCAAATATGAAGGGATATAATCCTCCTTCAAAGGGATAAACTCCTCACATCAAGGGGTTAGCTCCTTAAGGTAGGGGATACATAAACCTCAAAAGAGCGGTTCTGCCACTGCAAGATTCTTTCTAGAGGCTTCTAGAATTTACTGAAAGTGAGATTTTTGAGTTTACTTGCACCTTTTAAATATTTTACAGGGGTCCGCACCCATAACACAAAGAAAGTGCGTTTAGGTATGCAGGAGTCATGAACATTAGGTGTGGGACCGCAGGCAAGACAAAGAGAAAGTGCGATACTAGGGTTAAGGAGATTTTAAACAAATTTTCTCTTATTTTCAAGGCTTAACATGAGGAACTGATGTGTTAGACTTGCAAAGGAGGAAGTATGAGTGCTAATGAGCTCATACAAATAGCAGAATGCCAAGATGACAATTTTTAGTGCAACAGATTGCCCCCTAAAGTGAAAAGTCTGGAATAGATGAAGATGAAGTCTGTCATATATGAAGAGTGTAGTACTTTATCATTCAAGGTTCATCCTCTGGACACCCCAGTTGGAACCTGTAAAAACATTCAATGCAAAATATATATATGTAAACATATCATCGCTGAGGTAGGCATTCCTATACTCAGATCAAAACTAACTAGAAACTGATTTAAACTGTTCTGATACAGGAATGATTTTCAATACATCAACAGTATAGACATGTGTAGACACAGTATGGATGCAACCATCTATTTGTGAATAGTCCACTGTATAAATGATAACAAAATTCCTCGCAGCTTCGATGGTAGAAATGAGATCCAGGGTCTTGATTTCCGCTTCTCGAACTAGTACGATTCTATCCATGTGAATGAATGTGTTGAAGTCGAACATGGTAGAAACCACTTGATTACCAATCAATAATGTAAATTGTTAACAAGTGTGAGAGTAACCACCAGTAATGTCAATGGCTCTCAAAGTACTCATTACAATCCATGAAATGTGAATGAATGAGCTGAAGTCGAACATGTCACAGAATCTTTCGATCGAAGGTCAGTGATGCAATCTATCGTCGAAGGCGAGAAACCTGCCATTAAGGCATGCAGATTTCAAGGTACTGACGATTTCTTGATCAACTTCCTAGATAATGAGCTGTCGTCGATAGAAAGTGATCCGTCGTAGGCAAGCCCACAACAGGAAATCATAGATCAAGTTTTGAAGAAATATATTGGCAAGGACTGACTCAGGGATGGTTAAAATGGAAGACAAATATTTTGCAGATGAATGGTTTGTTTGAACTGTCCTCTTGAACACATAACGACACTGCAGATGGCTTGGTGACAATTGACCCAAAGCTAATACCCAGAAACCGGCTGAAGACTTTCAAAATGGTTTGATCAACTATTAGGCAAAGGATTTCCCAACCCAGGTGAACAAAAAGTGTCGTGTTCAAGAGTGGTTAATGGCTTTTCGAATAGTCAAAATACAACAAACAGGTTCATTTTCCTCTCTTTTCCCCCACCATTTCTGGCAAGTACCTCTTTATTTTTGACAAGCTTGAGGAGGATAACATTTGCTTGTTTATAAGCTCATCCTTCGGATGAGTCCAACTTAGTTTAAGATTCGAACCCTAAGAAGGAGGGGTTCGTTCCTGTTTTGAAATTGAACAGGTCCTTTACTGTTAAATTTTAACAAGTCCAATATAGGAGAAACTCAGTGTTTTTTCAATTTTAGGGAGTCAGAAGAAAAAACTTAAGAAGACTCCATGGGAGTAATTTTTCGTAAATTTAGTCTCTCGAGCCCAAAAAAGGATAAAATAATGCGGGAGAGAACTCTATTGACCGTAATTAGTCAACGTATACCTTTTTCGTAAATAGTCCATCTCAGTTCGTAAAAGGGGTAAACTTATACTGAAAGGACAATCATTCATTTATTTTAACGAGTTCGAATAATCAAGTGCTCGACAATCTTTTCAATTTTTGAGAGTTTGAAAAGAGCTTAAAAGAGGACTCCAAGTTTTCGCTTTTTCGTAAATTTTTGAAAGAGTACGAAAAAGTGATAAAAGTATGTTCTTTGTTGAAAAACAATCAATTTTCCCGAAAAATCCAATTTCTGCACAAAAACTCGAAAGATTACACATACCTGTTTAAGATAAATAAAAATGCTTTCAAAAATAACATTTTTAAAGTGAAAAGTAAACAAATTAAAAATTCATTTATTCGAAAAAACTTATAAAAAGGATTTTTCTAACTTCATTTTTACCATTTGAGTTCAGAGTAAAAAGTAAGAGCTTTTGGGTAAAAAAGTTACTGCGAAGATTCTGGAAAATCCGTCTGGCGAAATCGAGAACCATTAGCTCCATGCAATCCATGACCTCCTTATCTTGCATTTCATCTATTTACATTTCATTTTTAGGCTTTAAATTTCATTTTTAAGGGAAAGACAGGTTCAAAAAATCGCCCGTAGGGGTCCGCAAGTGCAACACACGGGCCCTGCGGACCCCGAATTTTTTCTACATAGAAAAAATTCATGGGTCCACACCTTTTCCACAGTACTCGTGCATACCTACGCACTGTGTATGAAAACAGAGTGCGGACCCCACACAATTAAATTTCAAACTTAAATTTCTTCAATTCCGCCTAAATTTTTTTAAACTAGATTGTTCTAATATATATTTTATGCATTGTAGGATATACAAGATGCTAATTTGGAGAGAACGTGAGCATGAAGACGTAGATAACGCTGTAATGCTTCATTTGCCTACAATGCAGGCATTAAGAGCATGCGATTTGTATAAATTCTGGGCCATTCAAGGCATGAGGGCACATGTAGACCTCCTGATGTGGCTGGTGAACAGATGGAATGTACAGGACCAGTGTTTTATTATTGGCAGCCACCGGCTCGAAATTGAGCTGTAGGATATCTATTTTTTGACTGGTTTGTCCAAGAGAGGCGAAAAAATTTCTTTGTTTGGGACTAGGCCAGGTGGCCAGTCTTTCGCTAGTCTTCGACTGGAGTTCTGTAATGATCAAGAAGACCCCCGAGACAAACGGATTGACATAAAACTATCATCTGTCTCGAGCTTAAAGTTATTGCATTTACTGTCACTAGATTGTGTGGGAGCGCAGCGTTGCATGTGGCTACCGGTTCTCAGATGCGCATTGCTGTAGACTGTTTTTGAGGCACCATTTTCAACTGGTGCGAAGCTGTGTTGGCCAATGTAAAATTTCAACTAACCAGAGCAAAGAACGGAAAGCTAAAAAAATTTGGATATGGATCCATTGTAGTCACCTTTGCTCTAGAGAGGATCCCCATGTTATCTTCGCAGAACATTCCTGTCGATGCTAGTCGACCTCGAGAACCTAGGATGGTTCGTTGGGTTGCATTGATGGCTTGTCATGTTGCTGAGGGCGTCGAGGTTGTTCGATTTCCTTCTACATATTTTCGTTGGCTAGAATGCCAAATTTTTGTTATAGAGGACTTTTCATACGCCGAGATAGATTTTCGCGGCGACCGAGAGATGGCTCTCCCAGCAGGGGAACAGTGGGATGAATCAGGTAAAAATCATTTTTCAACAATTTCTAAGTTTTATTTTTATTTTTTGTAATTTAATCATCCAAAAACTAATAATCAAAAGTATAAATGCAGATGTGGGCCCACGGCGACTAGCCCATCTCCAGCCTTATGAGAGGAGGCATCCAACTACCGCAGCACCATCCCCAGAGGGCCAATCAGTAGATATCCTGTCTGATTTAGAGCATCACCTAGAGCACCTGACTCTAGACATTCCAGAGACCGACATAGATGATATTCCGCTCAGATTACAGAGATATGTGATTGGTGTCCCAAGACCTTTTAGGAGGTTCCTATGTAGGGTGGCCCAGGGAGTGGTCTCTTATCGTGATCATCATCAGTGATAGGATGATCATTTTGTAGACTCATATTTTTGACCTTTTGTATTATCATTTTTGCCGATCATAAGGTGTTTTCAACCTATGATCAGAGACGATGTATATTTTTGAAAAAAAATTCTATTCTATGATATATCACTATTACCGGCTATCTGTGTACATGTTATTGAATGTTGTTTAATTTACTGTTTTGATTATTGCAAATGTCGATTTATCATACTAGAAGCAACTGCATCTGCTAATATATTTAAATGTCTTGGAATATGCTGATATTCAATGTAATCAAATTCACGTCCCAAGAGACGAACTCTTAAAAATAACCGTAATAACACTGGATTTCTAATGGCATAAACCCTGTTAAGCTATAAGACAACAAGTTCAGAATCCAACCTAGCAATCAAACTCTGAATTCCAAACGATATGGATTCAGATAATAACTCAATCACTGCACTATACTCTGCAATGTTATTCATTGTTTGACCGAGGCTTACCCCATGCATGGATACTAACTCGTCAGAGGGTGAATAGATAACCCAAGCTGCGGAAGAAATGTTCCGTGTACTACGACAAGCACCATCAACAAAACCAATGTAGGTTTGAAGAGACGTCGACATCAGCAATATCAAGAGTAAAACTCAGATAAGCAGGAATAGTGATAAAAACACACTCTAAGCTAGGCACACTTTTCTAATCTAAGAGACACTAGCAGTAGAGAAATCTAATGTAATAAAAAATATCCACACCAACTTTAAGCATAATATCTCTTCAGATAAAGCCCATTTCTGGGTTTATCTAAAGGGACACCGTCAAAATTTATCAGCTCATAGGCCCCTTTTTCCAACTTCCACTTAACAATGAAAGGACCATGCCACATGGACACAAATTTTCCAGCCCCTAGCTTATCGTTGGCTTGATTGTATACTAAGACGAGGTCTCCTTCTGAAAAATTACGAGGTGTAACATTTCTATCGTACTAAGCCTTTATTTGTTTGACATGAGCCTCGTTTGATAATGCAACATTTCATTGATTCTCATCTAACTGAGCCAAGTACAAAAAACGTTTATCCTCTTCAGACATAGCTGGGAGTAATTCTATGGCTAATTTCAATGAAAAAATTTCGCATTCAATAGGCAACACAACTTCCAAACCATAAACCAGTTGAAAGGGAGTGAAACCAGTTAATGTTTTTACTAAGGTCTGATATGCCCAAAGTGCTGAAAATAACATGGAATGCCATTTCGACTTATGAATACCAATAATTCGTTTAATCATAGTGACTAAAACTTTATTGATAGCTTCAACCAGACCATTAGCCTGCGGATAATATGGAGTAGAACTATCATGGCGCAGGCCGAGTTGATCGGTTAGTTCAGTCATCATGATATTTCGAAAATGACTTCCATGATCTGTAATTATGGCTTGAGGAACACCGAATCTAGCAATTATATGATTGAATACGAAAGTTGCAGCAGTCTTGCTGTCTGCCGAAAATGTAGGCATCGCCTCGGCCCACTTAGTAAAATAATCTACCGCTAAGATAATATAGGCATGCCCCCCGATCGAGTGAGGGTTACATTTAAGAAAGTCAATACCCCACTTTACCGACAACAATTATAAGGTGAAGAGGAGCGGGTGGTGCACGCATTTTATGATCAAAGACCTGACAATTGTGGCATTTCTGGACTGCATAGATATAATATTTGAATAACGATGGCCAGAAATAACCAGCGCGCAATATCTTTTGGTCTGTGGCATACCCAGACATATGACCGGAACATGCTCCAGAATGGTAGTCATTTAGAACCTTCTCAGCTTCTTCATGAGTAAGACAGCGTCGGAAAATAGAATCCGCTCCATGACGATAGAGTGTATCACCAATAATATTGTATTGTTGGGATTGGAAACGTATTTTCCGTCGCTGAGATCGTGAGATTTCAGGTCGCAAAAATTGGGTTTGGAGATAAACAATAATATCGCCATACCAGGGATCAAGAGTACTGATAAGAAACAAGGATTCGTCTGCAATGGGTTGTTCCACCACAGTTTCAGTATCAGTAAACGGAAAATCACACATTAGTTCGGCAAAAACCAAAGATTTATTTGCCTTGGATTTTTCAAATTCCAAGTCAAATTCTTGTAGGATAACTATCCATTTGGAAAACTTGCCCCCTAGCAATTGTTTGGTCAAAATGTAAATCATAGGGTTACAGTCAGAAATTACTGTGGTTTTGCGTAATAAGATGTAGTGTCGAAATCTTTGGACAACTTGAACAACTGCCAACGCCAATTTCTCCACATGCGTGTATTTAATCTCAGTCGGATGCAGATTCCAACTAAGATAATAAATCACATGTTCATTGTTGAATTCATCTTCCTAAACTAAAACCATCCCAATGGTGGAATGAGAGGCAGCAAGGTACAAAAAATAGTCCTGGTTGTAATTGGGAGGATGCAACAATGGTGCATGGGTCAACACGTGTTTGAGTGCATCAAAAGATCGATTAGCGATCTCATCCCAAAAGAACGGAACATTCTGTTTTAACAACCTGGTAAAACCCTTTGTTAACTCGGCGTAGTTAGGAATGAACCGACGTAAAAAGTTTGCTTTCCCCTGCAAACTTTGGAGATGGTGCAGAGTCGAAGGAGGAGGTAGATTTAAAATAGCTTCGACCTTCGACAGATCAACATGAATTCCTTCTTTTGAAACAATAAATCTTAGTAAGCGACCCGATTCTACACAAAAAACACATTTGTGTGGATTCAGCCGAATTCGATAATGCCTACATCTCATAAATATTGCTCATAAATGAGTGAGATGGCCAGCCCTACGCAATGAATGAGCAGGTAAATCATCGAGATAAAGCTGCACAATGTGCTTAATGTCATGAAATGCGTAAGACATAGCCCTTTGAAAAGTTGCCCCAACGTTCTTCAATCCAAAGGGTAGTTTGCAATAAGCAAATGTTCCCCACAGACAAATGAAAGATGTTTTAGGCTGATCAACAAGGAGTATGTTTATTTGATTGTAACTAGAAAAACCATCCATAAAGGAAAACATTTCACTGCCGGCACAATCATCGATAATTTGATTGATATAGGGGGTTGGATAATTGTCTTTAGGACAAGCTCGATTAATATCCCTATAGTTGATACATACTCTTATTGTTCCTTGTTTTTTGTTAACAGGAACAATATTCGATACCCAATCAATTAAAGGAATTGGATAAATGAAACCTGCACGAAGTAATTTCTCAACTTCGGCTTTGACAGCAGCAACTTTTCTTGGATTTATCTAAGTAAACGTTGACAGACAGGTTTGGCATCCGGGTAAGTCTTGATTTCGTGTACAATAATTGACGGATAAATCCCTAGCATTTCTTCATATGACTAGGCAAACACGTCACGAAATTCTTGAAATAGGGCTTTATAAGTTTGGATTTCATCGTCCGTACAACAAGCACCTATATGAATGTTTTCAATTATTCTTGGCTTAACTGAAATGTCAATTGGAATTGTTCGAGATATATTTTCCGAATTTAACTTAGAATCAAGATTTTGCAATGGATTCTGCAGTTTTTTGACATATTCAGCAGTAAAAATAGAAGCAAAATCATTTTCAAAATGATCCAGCTCAGGTAAAAACAAAGATCGGTGATGTAGATATTCCCATAGTAAATCTTCAACAGACCAAAGTTCACGAATCTGCTCATCAGTATGAACAAGATCGGGAAATGTCATTGTGGCTGAGCTAGATATAGAAAGTGATTCCTCATGAATCCCATTCATTGGATTAGTTTCAGTTGAAAAAGGATCGGAAAGCGGCTGTACAGCCTGATATGCAATTTCAAAGGGACTCAAAGGCATGGCACCATCAAATGAATCCAACTCAGAGTTGGAAGGTATGATCCAAGGATCATCAAATGTAATAGTATTCGATGAAATAATATGAATAGTTGCGATAGAAGGTGATACGTTAGGAGGAGGAAAGGAAAAAGTTCCTAGTAAACCAGAATATTTAATCAAACCTACCCCAACATCCTTGTAAGGGATAGCCGTTTTACCGACGTACTGGATTGTTTCTGTAGAGGTTGGATCGGAGGAGAAATAACTTAACTGGTCTATTGTAACGATTTTTCCTTGATGTGGAAACTTGATAAGCCAAAAGAATGAAGAAACAACAACAGTCATAGCATAAGACCAACTACGACCCAGGAGAAGGTTGTAATCTAGAGGGGCATCAACCACTTCCACATCTAGATTTACGGTTTTTCCTTCGGCCCCTATAGGTAAATCCTGCAAAATACTGAAAGGATGGAACCCTCATCCATCAAAAGCCTTTATAATTTTCGGAGACTAATTGAGTGTAGGAGAACCAAGCAATTTCCAACACTGGATCGACATAATACACATAGAAGCCCCCTCATCAATCACAGTCTGAAATATTGGTCTGTTTTTGACTAATACTGGAATCTGGAAAGCCATTTGATGAGGTAGGTGAGGTGTACTATTCTCTAAATCGAAGATTATTAGGTTCAAGTCCTAAACATCGACAACTCCTATTGCAGACAAAAGTAATTTACGCTGTGCTGGGCACGATTGCAGTACTTCCAAAGCTGACATTGCTGAAGGGGAAATAGCTAAGTCCTCAAAAATGTTGTAATTATGAGCAGCTCTCGCATGTAGATTGAAAGCTGATTTACGAAGGACACCTTTAGCAAGCAGTTTGATTACTAAGTCTCGATTGGGTTTCTCGATCTGTAGCGGATCAGAAATGGGAGGAGGTGTAGTTGATGTGTTTGAATTAGAAGATTTTGCTTCTTTACCACCAATAGGAATTTTACTACCATAATCTTGCGATCGCGTCACAATCCTGACATGAGACATCATCATAATAGGTTCTTCTAAGGCATTCGAGGTGGAACCAATCATCTTACTATCTTGAGTGGGAAAAGGATCCTTCAAGATAGCAGGTTGTTGAGAACCTTTAACGAATTTCGAAACCTCTGCTCGATATGGGAATTCCTTAGTAAAATGATCCTCATCGCAAATGAAACAAGGATAGCGAGGCTTGAGTTTTTCATCATTAGATTCATTTTAATCAGTTTTATCTTTTGAATTCTTTTTGTTTTTATTCTTCCCCTTCTTTTTACCGCCTGATTTAGATTTGGACATAGATGTCTCTACGACATGAATGTCGGCAAAAATTTCAGCGGAAGACTCTCCTTTCGGGGAATCAGGTAAAGTTATTATAGGAGAAGAATTCTTCGAAGATTTCTTCTTGCTTTTAGTATTAACTGTACCAATCATACCATCAGTGGCATGAGACCCTGAAGGAGCTGCAGTTATTTGACCTTGTTTTGGAAGATCGGGGATTTTTTCATGTAAAGTACCTGACTGCGTATAAACGAGGTCAAGGTACTAAGCTTGAGCAATGACTTGCTCCTTAGTAACAACTCCGACCTTAGCTACATCTTTAGTGATTTTGGGTAATAATGATTTAACAAACCACTACGCCAAAATTTGATCCGGAATATAAAATTTCACTAAATGCCTTCTACGTCGCCATTCGTGAATATGATCAAAAATATATGTGGACGTGGATTTCTTTATCGAATTCAATAGTTCCGTGCCATTTTCGTATTTGACAGGCAACTGAAAATGAGTTAAGAAGGCAGTTGCTAACTGATTGAAATTATTAAAAGAGCCTCGTGGTAACTCAATGTACCATTTGGCGGCAAGACCAATAAGAGTTCATTGAAAAAGACGTAAGAGAATTGAATCATCAATTATTGAATTAGACGCACACCAGAGGTGATAAGTCATAACGTGATTTGACGGATCCTCTCCTGACTTACCCTTGAATTTAGGTATATCACTGGGCAACTTATGTGGCATTGGCGGCCAATACGGATGATAAAAAATTGGATCATTCGTAAGGCATGTCAAATCAGGTAAATCCAAAGTTGCAATAAATGGTAACTGATGGTTAGGGTCGCGAAAACCTTGAGTAACAAGAGCAGTTCCGGGAGGAGGATACCCAGGATGACTGGGAATTGGATTTGCATTAGATATGGTATAACCCCCCTGGAAACCAAGATTAACCGGACCAAACTGTGGTTTTTGAGGCTATCGATAAGTATAGCCAGGGTATGGTTGATACTAATAAACTGGGTTTTGTGAAATGGGACCGAATTGATACTGTCCTTGGTACGGTTGATACGTGAATTGCGGTTGACTTGTGACAATCGTACTTGTACTAGCTTGTCCCACAGGTATTTGGACCGAAGTCTAAACTGTAGGTCCTGACTGGGGTACAAAGACTTGAGGGATTTGCACAGATGCAGGGATAGAAGAAACCAGAGCTATAGATACTCCAGAGACAGGTGTTATAGGTTGAATAGATGTTGCAGTAGTTGAAGTAGTTTGAGGTGGAGTCTGAGGTGTACTAGGCCCAGACTACTGAACAGAACTAGGTGCAGGGGTTTGAATAATAGGCTGGACAAATTGCTGGGTTGGACCAGAAACTAAAGGCTGTCCAGGTTGAGTAGACAACTGCACATTAGGTTGCATAGTCTGTTGAATTTGGGACGGATCCCACACTATGTTTATTTCGGGGTATTGTCCCGTAGAAGGTTGAACGTAAGGACCATAGCCTGGTTGAACGTAGGGTTGATAATTAAGTGGTAAATTTCCAGCTCCTTGTACAAATGATTGACCAGAAGGCAGTTGGAAGCCTTGAGTTGGGTACTGACCTTGAAATTGATAACCTTGATGCACGTACTGAATTTGGGGTTGATAAGGACCTTGAGGAACATACTGAGTTTGGGGTTGACCTTGGGGTATGTATTGTCCTGAAGGTTGATAACCTTGAGGTATGTACTGTCCTTGAGGTTGTTCTCCAAAATAATATTGTGCCACAATTTTTCCTGGGAAAAAGTTACCTTGAGGTTGCCCCCCAGGTGGTAACTGACTTCCTTGAGGTTGCCCCCCAGGTGGTAACTGACTACCTTGGGGTTGCCCCCCAAGCTGTAACTGACTTCCCTGAAGTTGTCCCCCAGGCGGTAACTGACTACCGTGAGGTTGAGGATTCAGAATATTACCAGACATCATAAATATTTTCTTTGCGTTCGACGTTTCAGTTTTAATTCCATTAAGACCAGATGATAATACTTGTTCAATTGGACAAGGAGCTGCTCCTGAGAAAGTACCAGAAAGAGTCTGATGCCCCGAAGGAACATAAGGACTATCGTGTAAAAATGCTTCTGGTGTTTGGGAAAACATAGATGACTCTCTTGCCATGATAGATGAAGGATAATAACCTCTGGGCATAGGATGAAATGGAATTCGAGGTGGAGAAAAAGCAAGACCCAGGTTTTCTAAAAAGTTTGTCAAAGATAGATACCAAGCGTCACTCCAAATAGGGCTGTATAAAATGGATTCACGCTCCCTAAGATTTAAAGACTGAGGGGATTCGGGAAGAGATATCTCTTCGTCTAGACTAGAAAGTTCTTCAATAGAAATAAGGCCAGATGGAAGATATTCAGTAACAATATTTCTTACCCTAGGTGAACCAAGATCGCTAGAAGTTGGTGTAATAAATCCTGAGGATGTTTCCAAAATAGAATGTTTAGTGTCAGGCTCAGAAATTTCAGGGTCTTCAGCTAGTTCACTGGAAGGAGAAATACTACCAGTAACTTCGGAAACTGAAATCGGTTCTTGAATGTGTTCTGTCGTGGGTATTTCATGATCAGGATGAACAACTATAGATGAAATTCCAATTTTTGTTGATCTAATTCTACCGCTACTAGATGATACTAGAGCATGTAGCCCTTCAAGCTGACTTGGTGTATATTCCGGGGGCTTCCCCTGAAGTCTTCGGGACTGTCTCGGTAATTCTGCCATGATTAAATATTAATCAATCACACGCAAACAAAGAAAATCTCAATAAAAACACCTAAAGTATCTAAAGAAACAAACAGCTGAATCACACGCCTAAAAAATCTAAGAGTTCAAACCACACACAAACAGTAACTTCTCGTACTAAAAACACTAGTTGGTGATGAAATCCAACTTAGTACAAATTTAATACAGAAAGGGCAGTTGGAACAGTTACCCCGACAACTTGCTTAATGAAACAGACTGGCACAAGTTTCTTCACAAAACCATCTCGTGTGAAGAGAACCCCCCAGAGAGTCCAAGTGAGTCTAGTCGATGTCTACTCTAGGTACAGTGAGATCTTTCCTTCACCATCACCTTAGGAAATAATCTTAAGCTTATGGATACTAAGGTTACCAACAGTAACAAATACAATTGGGGGAACAGTCTACGATCTGATTCCACACGCAAGGGCAGCATAACAAAGCTCAATCCCCTTGAAGGCTCCTCGACATGGTTAATCCGACGTTTACCGACAAGTGACCCCAGGCTCCTCGACAATGGTTAATTCGAGGTTTACCGTTTGTAATGCGCGCAGATCTTCTATCTTTCCCAATGAAACAGAATTGATTGTTTCAAAGGTTCGGACATGATCTCGTGATTAAATCCTTTAAGAGAATCTTCCCAGATTGTATCAATTACAATTGGATTTATTTCCTACCGCAAGATTTATCTACTCGTTTGTTTTTACTATCTTGGAGAGTTAATTACTCCCTACTCCAAGATACTAGCCTAAGCTATATTGGTGATAAGAGCCCTAGAAATAAAAAGATGATGAATTCTACAAAAGGCCAAAGTAATACAAAAGGTACCCGTAGAACTTGTTCAATATTCCCTTGCATCACTATTTCGAATCAGGCTATTGTTGTGATATTGGCAGAGAAGATGAATTCTACCAGTGGTTCGCCATTTGTTGTAGCCGCTACAACAACACCCAAAATTTTGGGTATATTTAAAATTTCGGGTTCCCCCTCTACCTGCTTAGCCGTAAAGGTTTTAACCTAGCCTGTAAACAATGATATCCTCGTAACTCATCCCAAGCCCACATGAGCCCTCTCACCATTATGACGAGATACTCCTACCGCAGCCGCGCCATGTGTGAAGGGATCACCTTGCATGCATTCGAATGAAAATTTTTTGTATTTACATTTAAAGCTCTTGCACCATGGATTATTTAGGCACTCAGTTTGGGTACTTCACCAAGCTCATAATCTGATGTTAATTATTTGGGGGCATCGTTCTCTAAAGGGTAACTGTGAACTAATTAAGGTTATAATGTTTCATGCAGGTGAATCCCACGGGTGATATACTCATTAATGTCATCACCATACCAAGGAAAATGCACTGAAGCTGAACAACAAGGTCACAGCTGTAAGACAAGACACTTCCATACCCTGCCCATTGGGGGATAAGAACTAAGGCTACAATTGAAAACCTCATCGAGGTAGATGACAAGGATAAATGTGGTTCGAGCTGGAATATAAGAAGTAGTAAATATGCATCACATGTATGCAGGGAACAAGAGCGCACTAGTTGAGGAAATTTTCGGCCATAATTAAGTCACAACTTCATTCCTAAACAAAGTGGGGTACCTTACTCGAATAAGTTATATGATTCAACGAAGGATTGAAATAACAACACCGATTTTCCATGTGGTAGTTGTAGCAAGGCTTCTTAAGGCAACCTTTGACATTCCAATTTCTCACGTTCATGACATTCAGCGGAATCCTAATAAGATTAAGGGCCTATATATCGAAAATAACTCTATCATTTTGTTTATAATGATGTTAAGACTATTATAAAGTTTCCCAAAAGCATGATGGAAATCTTGGCCGCACAAGCAATATTTTTGACTTCATGACTAAAGCCTAGTTTCCTATCAGCGCCCGGATGTTTGGTTAATTACGGGTGTTACGAAGTTCTGACCCCATTACTAAATCTGCAAGGAAGTAGTCTAATGCATATTCGAGTATAGCCCCACCAGTGGTAAAAAATGATATCGTGGCTCATATTCATTCACGAAGGACACGACAGGTTTTTCTAGCTGCATGTTTGATAATAGTCATTATGCGCGGAAAGCATGGATGTTGCACTTGTGCTTTTTAAAAGTCCCGTAGGAGGGACGAGCTCCCATTTTCTGTTTCTATTATACTTTCTATTATAGTTCCAAGTGGAAACCATGCAAGATGCAAGAATATTTAGCGCGAATTAATAGCCCACAGCGCGGACGTTCACTCTATGCCAGGTTCGAAAGGATATTTTCGGTCACGCATTTGAACTAGAGCATATTGTTACCAAGATAGAGTCTGGTTATGTGAAAAGTGAGCCTCGACAGCCGAGCATCGGGTTTGATATGTTAATAACAGAGGAATGTTTGTCATTCAAAGTGAGTCACGACGATTTATAGAAAGTCTCGCAGGCGGCGTACCCATAATATTATCGCCGCGGAATGTTGAAGTAATCTGGTTGCCCCACCTACTGTTCACAAAGCTCACTCCCGCCATGGCCTCAGCATGCCAAACACAACAATAGTACCCATGTTCACAGAGTATGTTTAACGATGCATATCCCTTCGTTATGAGTTGATGCCATGGCTGGAATATATGGTGCGAATGCCAATGGTTACGGAAAAATAAGTATAACAATTTAAAGATCAGAAAACATCAATCAGTGGGAGCCCATAGTGCATGCGACTCCTCGACCATGTGAGGGAAAACCAAATCGAAGAGTCATAGTTAAGTGCATCCGAGAGAGATCGCGACTGGTGCGACTCTCCAACTGTGCGACCTCCGCACCAGAATTGCGACTTCACATCCTCAGGCACTCAAACCTCATAATGATCACATGCACTCAAGTTGTTGCAGTAAGTCGCAGTTCAGCCCAGGTCACTGAGTTGCAAACCTGTGAGGCAAGTGAAAAGTGTGACTTGGTGGTATAGCGACCCTGCGACCCTTTTGAGGTCTCAACACAAGTGAAGATAAAGTTGCGCGACCCCTCTAGGTCGCTAAGTCGCAATACACACTTCTGGATAGGATATGCGACCATGTGACTGTGCGACCTCCCCGAGGTCGCAAGGTTGCAAAAGGATGTGTCCAAGGGAAGCTGCGACTGTTCCATTTCTCTAACTACGCAACCCTGCTCCAGAAGTACGACCTCTCTCAAAGACAACTCCCATCGCACTCTTAAAATTGGTGGGCACACCCTTACATTACAGGGAGTGGTAGAGGCTTTAAATAAAAGGGTGAAGAACCTTGTGAGCTATTCATGGAAAGCCTACGAGTCTTGGTAATCAAAAGAAGCCTAATTTTTATCAATATTTCCTGTATCACACGTTAAATTGCATGTGTTCCCGTAGACTTGCAAATATAAAAATCTTGGCCTTTTAAAAGCTGCTGGTATCCTTTGGCCTTTGCGTTGTGGTTATTAAATGGTTGATTTGAAGGTTCAAAAAGGTTATGGGCTCGCTGCTTCAGAGTTGCTGATTACTTGTGCGTATGGTCATGGTGTGATTCACCATTCATGCAAGGAACTAGTTTTCCGGAACATCTCTTGCTGTTATACACGGAGATCACAACCTGAATGCATGAGATGTACATAATCGATGCACACTTGTTCACAATGCCTGTATTTTAAATTTTCCTGAGCTTCTACTAAGTCAAAAGCTGGAGGCTATAAACCCATCGCGTTCTGTGGGAGATGGCGCTGGCAGGGGGTTTAAGCTGGAGGCTATAAACCGATCGCGTTCTATGGGAGATGGCGTTGGTAGGGGGTTTTTCTTTATTCTATGATGGACCTCACCACAAACATACAAATCCTGGAAGAAATCAATAGAGTTCACATCGTGACACAACATTTGACTACATAGGGGTCTAACTGATTTTAGCTGTGACCAGATTATTACATGTTTATGTTGATTCCCTAACGTGTGTGTATATATATATATATATATATATACACACACGTTAGGGAATCAACATAAACATGTATACCGTCACAAACTTAAAATCGATAGACATATATATATATATATATATATATATATATATATATATATATATATATATGGCTGATTCAATTTGTTTTCTTGCAGGTAACACAAGAAAACAATGATGTCCACTCAAATGAAGAGAGCTGCTAGCCCTCCCCAGAGGATGCACAACTAGTTTTCAAATCGACAACAAAACCTGCATTATGCGGATGCTTAGTATCTCACTCACAACAGAAACAACACTCTCCCACTTACCAACACAGGAAATTTCCCTTTGTACGACAATGAAATCTCCAGCAGATAGAAGCTGCTGTTTCATGTGGTCGCAGATTGACCAAGGTCGCAGGTCGCGGATGGTCTGAGGTCGCGGGTTGCGGATGGTCCGAGGTCGCAGGTCGCGGATAGTCCAAGGTCGCGGGTCACAAGGAAACCCAATGGTCAGGAATATGAAAAGTCAAGGAAGCCCAAAGGGCAAGTTTTTCTTATAAATACTCCTTTCGGGAGCTGGGAAAGGATCTTTGGTTTGGGACTCGAGCTGAGTACACTGTATTACCAGGATTATACATTTGAGCATGAATACAAGCATTTTGAAAAATACCTTTGTGGATATGGTGTTGACATATGTATGAGCGCTATTGAGTATTATGTTTTTAGTTTCTGAACATTTTAGATTAAGGGAACTGTATCTTTAATTCATATCACAATTGCATAACATTTTGCTGAGTATGTTAATGGTGGTTGAGTTCATTTCAATTTCTTAGTTGATGACTTTGCATTATCATTTAAAACTTTTAGGAAGTGAAGGGTGTTCTTTCCATAAGGAATTGTTTCTTTTGTGGTCAGAACAGTTTACAAGCATGACCCTAATGAAGTGTTGTTAACAACACTTCCTTCGGTACTCATGCTTTATTATTTCCTCTTGCTACTCATAGTGTTATATGTACATTTAATGCATCAATCATATGTCTTGTATCATTTGATTAAGTGTGTATCCACTATTCTATAGAGTTTAAGCGAAACCCAAAGAAAGGAGAAATCAGTGGTAGCCAGACCCACACCCCGGATGGGATTCCTATTCCAAAATGTTCAAGGTCTAATTGGGACTTTTACTGGGGAGATCCCCTGTTGTTGGCTGGACAAATTTTCCCATCAACAGGTACCAAAACCAATGAACTAAAATTATAGATTTGTATTTATGGCCTGTTTAGTCTCATTAGTACTGTTAGTGTTGATGATTTTTGAAATTTTTGGTTTGCGTTTTTTTAAGAGGATATGGAAAGCATCAAAATAGTATCCAAACAATTGAATTGAGATTGTTTTAAGTCTGGGCTATTTCCAAAGTTGGGATTTGACTGCATATTCGATCTAGTCCTTTTGACGGACAGTGACCAGCTGAGGTTGCTTCCTGCATTTAAAGTAAAGTGGGTGGTGAAGTAAGGTTTTCATACATGGGGAAATTTGTGGGACAAGGTGCAGGTAAGTAATTATCTTGGTGGGGTCTAAATCACTTTCAAAAAATTCATGTTGTTATCCATTTTATTAATATTGAAAAATCAAGGCAATTGATATCAATCACAACCATGTTATCCACTTCTTTGGCTAAAGAAGAACATACATTTGTTAATTATACAAGCCATGGTACCTCGTTGGCATTGACAAATCATGGAGCCCAACTAGCGCCAGTGAAACTGTCAGCCTCAATTTTACAACCTCTTCCAACAGTGTTGTTATTTATGCCAACTATTTTAGTTACACCACAGATTCCACTAGCACAATAAATTTCAATCAAGCCAAGGACTCCAATTGTAACAACAAATTCAATTGTATGACATCTCCCATGTGGGCCAGCATCATTAGTTTCTCAGTAGGCTCAAGTTTCACTGATGGCACCAGTTGCAGTATTTTCTCATGGTGCATAAGCAACAAAGACAATGCCACCGGTAGTTGAACTACTTGTGACCTATGTCACATGGTTCGGGTTTGAATTCGAGTTTGGCAACGATTAAGTTCGATTTTAATTCGAATTTTCTGATGAGGTTTGCATGAGGTTCGACTAGACATATTTTTCAGCATATATATATGACATAAAGTAATAAAAAATCAAAGTCAATCAATAAAGTTAAATGAATAGCAGTGAGCACCCACGAGTCAAAAATCACAACCAATATTCACTTTACACTCCAGGAGGTGGGGACAAGCAACATTTAGAAACTGAATTCAGGAAATTGCAGAGAATACAACACTGAGTACAATAGAGTGAGTTGTTGAGATTCAACAAAATGATGAGCTTAGTGAAAATGAGTCGCCTTCACTAAGTGGGCCCGCAGGCTATATTTAGGTGCAAGTCTATTTTTAGACATGGTGATCATATTTCAGAAGTTGCATGATGCTATTTGTGGATGGTTGGTCAATTTGGAAAAATAGATGAAATTTTGTTTTTAGAATATTGGGTGAAGTCTATTTATAGATCATCGATCTAAAAATAGAAGTGTCGATTATTATTAGCTCTTAATAATAATCTGACAATAAATAACAACTTATTCTCTTGGATGAATTAATTTCAGTGCATAGATTTGGAAAATTGGTGGGCTGAAGGAATTACGCAATTCCTAGGGTTTACTGGTGGTTCATGCATGGAGGACTCAATTAGAACTGAAGTGGAAAAGTTATGACAGAGTTGGAAGAGTAGTTCATGGAGTTGTTATTCAGTTTAACTCAGTTATTGGAGTTAAACTTCCGCTAAGGTTGTATCTAGTCTAATCTCAATGATACACTAGTGAGAGTGGGAGCTTAATTAATTAGTTAATAAATTAACAACAATAACTGTTAATCAACCGAACAAATACAATAGCTAACTACAAAAGGTATGTCGGGCCTGAAGGAGACCAAAGGAAGAGATAGGTGAAAGGGGCATAATGTGGACTATCTGTTGTGACTATAGTGATGCATTGATTGCACCACACACACATTGGAGTTTCCAATGAGGATTGTGTAGTCAAGGCAAGGGTAATTAGAATTCATTCAGAGATATTCTTCAGCAGGGATTTCGCAGTGGAGGCAGGTTATCAGGTGGCAAGAAATCGGTGCATGGATTTGAAAATTTCTTCTGATTAGTGTGTGACGATTGATTGTACTGAGAGCTTGATGTACTAAGCTTTGTATGAGATTGTTACATGATCTCCAAGATACATAACATATGATAGTTTGGGTTTTCAGCTTCAGGATTTCTCGTTAAACAACTGTGTTATGTGCGATTGTTTTTATTGCTTCATGTGTTTGCAATTGATTTTAATTTCCGCAAAATATTAACAGTGGAAGGATTATGTATTTAGAAAGAAGATAAATATTGTTAGATCAGGAGAATCTGGATATATACATGCATCTTGTATATAGTTTCTACATGGTATTAGAGCAGGTTTAATTCAGGAAGATTACAATTGTGAAGAATTGTTGAGTTTGTGCTAGTGGACAATTTAGATTTGCTGCAGAAAATTCTTGGTGCGATAGTTGAGTGTACATTGAAATCTATTTCAATGGGTTGCGATTGGAGTATGCCCTTGATGGTAGCTCAAATTACATAGCCTGGAAGGATAGGATGGAGGCGGTGCTGGAGGATAATGGACTGAAGGAGTTCATCGATAGTGATGTTCCTAAGCTGGGATCTAGCGATGATGCATTACTTGACGCATGGAAAAAGAAGATAGCAAAGACAAGAAGAATTCTGTTGGAAGGTGTGAAGGATCACATTGTGTCCAAAATTCACGGGAAAGCCACTCCATTTTCAATGTGGAAGGCTTTGACAGATTTGTTCCAAAGAAGCAACGACCAGAGGAAGTTGGCACTGAAAGACAAGCTCAGAAAAATAAAAATGGAGAAGGGTGACAGTATTCCAAAATATCTGACGAAGTTTGTCCACTGTAGGGATGAACTGGGAAGTGTGGGGATTACTGTTGATGATGAAGACTTGGTGAGTTTGGCTCTCCTTGGGCTTCCGAAGATTTGGCATAGCTACGAAGACTCTGACAATGGACGGGATAAACTGTTGGGATGGGAGCGAATTGGTCAGATCTTGTGCAGGAGGAGATGAGGCGAAGTACCAGGGATGGCTCTTCATCGAAGAATGAAGATGAAGATAATTTTGCTTTGGATGCCAAAGCAAGGAAAGGGAAGGGGAAGAAATTTCCTTCAAAATCTGAAGCAAAAGGTAAGAAGCAGGATCTGTCCAAGGTGAAGTGTTTTCACTATCACGAACATGAGCATTTCGCCAGTAACTACGCACAGAAGAAGAAGAACAAGAAGGCTACTGGAGCTGCATCTGGAGAGGCCTTAGCCTTGAAATTTGAACTTGATTTCTCTTGGATTGCATGCTTGGTTTCAAGCTATATGGGATCGGTGTGGTATCTTGATAGTGGTGCGTATTTCCATATGATGGGAGACAAGGAGTTGTTTAGTGACTTGGAGGAGAAGGACCTTCAAATGCACATAGAGATGGGCGACGATGGTCGATACAGTGCGACCGAAATTGTGACCATTACCTTTGAGAGGGAGTCAGGTAATCAATTTATATTAAAAGATGTTATGCATGTTCCATGTCTGAAGAAGAACTTGGTCTCGGTCGCAATGTTGGAAGACAAAGGTTATGACATTGTTTTTAGCGATGGAAAAGCTTTCCTGCGACATAAAACTACGGGTCAAACCAAGAGGATAGGGATTCGAGTTAAGAATATATACAAGCTGGAGGTAGATGGTTGCGCTGCAATGATGGGCAAAGTAGAAGAAGTGGTGAGCCGGGATGAGGGCGAATTATGGCACAGGAGATTGGGCCATATTCACCATGGTGCTTTGAAGATTTTGCAATAGATTTCTACTGGACTTCCCAAGGGTACCCTTGCGCAGTCAGATCAGTGCAAGAGATGTACTATGGGTAAGTTTGTGAAGACCACCTTTCATGAGAAGGAGAACTGTGCTTCGGTGATCCTAGAGAGAATTCACACAGACGTGTGTGGACCTTTCTCGGTTGCTTCAACAACAAAACAAAGGTATTATGTTATATTTTTTGATGACTATTCTCGTAGATGTTGGATCTTCTTCATGCAGAAGAAGAGCGAAAAATTCTCAAAGTTATGTGAGTTTAAAGCATTGGTGGAGAAGGATTCGGGGAAGCAGGTGAAAGCTCTAAGGAGCGATAATGGTGGTGAATACATCTCAGGCGAATTCAAATACTTTTGTAGAAAAGAAGGAGTTCGAAGAGAGCTCATAGAGCCTCATAACCCACAGCAGAATGGGGTCGTGGAGAGGAATAACAGAACGATCGTGGGTGCTGCACAAGCGATGTTACATGACCAGGGCCTACCGATGCACTTGTGGGTGGAAGCATGCAACACTGCAGTTTATGTGCAAAACCGTTGTCCTCATAAAGTACTTGGCATGACTACACCTAAAGAAGCTTTTACTAGTAAGAGGCCTGATATTTCTCATTTGAAGATTTTTGGCTCATATGTTTACATTCATGTGACAAAGGACGCCAGGAAGAAGCTGGAGCCGGTTGCAGAAGTTGGGATATTTGTGGGGTACACAGAAACATCCCATAATTACCGTGTGTTTTTTCCAGACAGTCGGATGACAGTGGTGCGATGGGATATAAAATTCAATGAGGTGAAAGCCATGAAGTTGTCGCTTGAGAGGGAGCTACACTTGCATGCAGAGGAGGAAATTCTTGTTCCCAAAGATGAGCCTCTAGATGTGGATCAGCCACAGGAGGAGATTAAGGGAGTGGAGGAGTTCCACTCATGTAGAACCAAACATCAGACAAGGCAGAAAGCGTACCATAGAAGGTGAGAGACTGAAGCTTGATGCGGCACAGAATGTAGGAGTCCCTACAACATAGCGCAGACAAAGACAATCACCTGATCGTTTTACTAGATACATGGCTCTTATGAGCAAGTGTGTCGTGAAAGAGCCATATTCTTTTGAAGAAGGAGTGCAGGAGCCCACATGGGTAGATTCCATGGTGGAGGAGTATGACTCCATTGTCAGAAACAGTGCTTGGGATATTGTTCCAAGGCCGGTGGGTAAATCAGTTGTAGGATCAAGATGGAGCTACAAGGTAAAGCAAGCTGCTGATGGGAGCGTCGAGAAGTATAAGCAAGATTTGTTGCCCGGGGCTTCTCACAGATCGAGGGGATTGATTATGAAGAAACCTTTGCACCTGTCACACGGTATTCTTCCATAAGGACCATCCTTGCTCTCTCAGCACAGATGGGTTGGCACATTCATAAAATGGATGTGAAGACTGCGTTCCTTAATGGGATCATTGAGGAAGAGGTGTACGTTGAGCAGCCTGAAGTATTTGAGATCTTCAGCAGCGAGTCGCATGTGTGTAGGCTCAAAAGAGCGTTGTATGGGCTGAAGCAAGCACCTAGTGCTTGGTACACACAGATCAACAACTATTTCACTAGACTTGGCTTCACCGAGAGTGAGGCGGATGCAAACCCATACCAAATTGTAGTGGAGGGTAAGCTTTTAATCATTGTTCTTTATGTTGATGATTTAATACTAATGGGTGATGAGAAGTTGATACACTCATGCAAGGAAAATCTTGCAAAGGAGTTTGAGATGAAGAATTTGGGCCTCCTTCATTATTTCCTTGGATTGGAAATATGGCAGTGGGAAGGTGAACTGTTTGTGTCTCAAGGCAAGTATGATCGAGAGATAATTGAGAAGTTTCACATGCAAGGTTGCAAGCCTATTGACACTCCTCTTCCAGAAAATTGGAGGAAAGAGGATGCTACATCGGCAGAGGTAGTGGATGCCATTGTTTATTGACAGTTGGTGGGTTCACTCATGTATTTAGTTAATACAAGACCAGACATATGATATACGGTGAACCAACTTTCACAAGTGATGGTTAAGACTACCAGGATCTTTTGGAAGGTAGGAAAGCATGTCCTGAGATATCTCAGGGGCACATATGAGCATCGCTTATGGTACAGACAGACGGATGAGGTGAAGTTACATGGCTTCACGGATGCAAATTGGGCAGGTAGCCCAATAGACAGAAAGAGCACATCAGGAGGGGTTTTCAGTATTGGATCTACAGTTGTTTCTTGGTACAACAGGAAACAAAGATCTGTGGCACTCATTTCAGCAGAAGAAAAATACATGGTAGCAATTCAAGCTGCATATGAGGCTATCTGGACGAGGAAGGTCCTGGTCGGTTTTCTTGGTTCACATTTAGATCCTACAGTGATACATTGTGATAATCAGAGTTGCATTAAACTCTCGATTAATCCCGCGTTTCATGATAGATCTAAACATATTGATATCTAGTATCATCATATCAGATATTGTGTGCAGCGAAAGATCATGTTGCTTCAGTACATTCCTACGGAAGATCAGGATATAGATATTCTGACGAAGGCGCTCACCAGGAGCAAATTCGAATACCATAGAGGCAGGATCGAGGTGAAGGATAATCCTTATCTTGTTGAGAGGGAGTGTTGAGATTCAACAAGATGATGAGCTTAGTGAATATGAGTCACCTTCACTAAGTGGGCCCGTAGGCTATTTTTAGGTGCAAGTCTATTTTTAGACACGGTGATCATATTTCAGAAGTTGCAGGATGTTATTTGTGGATGGTTGGTCAAGTTGGAAAAATAGATGAAATTCTATTTTTAGAATATTGGGTGAAGTCTATTTATATATCGTCGATCTAAAAATAGAAGTGTCGATTACTATTAGCTCTTAATAATAATCCGACAATAAACAACAACTTATTCTCTTGGGGCACTTAATTTCAGTGCACAGATTTGGCAAATCAGTAGGCTAAAGGAATTACATAATTCCTAGGGTTTATTGGTGGTTCATGCATGGAGGACTTAGTTAGAACTGAAGTGGAAAAATTATGACAGAGTTGGAAGAGTAGTTCATGGAGTTGTTATTCAGTTTAACTCAGTTATTGGAGTTAAACTCAGTTGAGCTAGTTGTATCTAGTTTAACTGAATGATACACTAGTGAGAGTGGAGTGAATTAATTAGTTAATTAATTCACAAATAATAACTCATTAATCAACTGAACAAATACAACAGTTAACTATAGTGCATGTCAATTCTAGTGGAGACCCAGTGGAGAGATAGGTGAAAGGGTAAGATGGACTATCTATTGTGACTATAGTGATACATTGATTGCACCACACACACATTGGAGTTGCCAATGAGGATTGCGCAGTCCAGGCAAGGGTAATTAAAATTCATTCAGAGCTATTCTTTAGCAAGGATTGCGTAGTGGAGGTAGGCTATCAGGTGGCAAGAAATCGGTGCATGGATTTGCAGATTTCTTCTAATTAGTGTGTGACGATTGATTGTACTAAGCTCTTGATGTACTAAGCTTTGTATGAGATTGTTACATGATCTCCATGATACATAATATATGATAGTTGGGTTTTTAGCTTCAGACTTTCCCGTTAAACAACTGTGTTATGTGCGATTGTTTTTATTTTATTTTATTCTAAGTAAGATTAAATTCTATTAATTAAACATATAATACATGGAAGCTTTGGCCTCTGCAGTTCAGGCTTGTATCATTGGCATTGTTTGCAACAAAACAGCAAAAATGGAGCTACCCTCGCAGGGGAAACCAACCCATAGAGAGTTTGAGTTGCTGCCTCGAGTGAGGAAACCAACATTATACAGACATGAGTGATTGTACCAAACATAGATATAAACAGATAACAAAATTAAGAGGCTAGGAACTGTAAACTGAATAAAACCTGCAAGTCTAAGTATCATGGGGTGCTGAAGGTGGTTCTTCGACTATGAGGCATCTGTATTCATCTTCATCATCTTGTTGGGAGCCTGGTGCAGCCTGTCGTGGCACCGTGACATCATTACCTTTGCCACCGTCCTGCCTGCTTTTCTCCTTGTAGTATCCCAAGCTACTACTGCCGTCCAAGCACGAACTATGCTTGGCAGGAACCTGTTGCTTCTTCACCTCTTTAGGAGGGCCGAGGTCACTACGAGGACGCATTGGCAGGATGGGCTAACTGTGGCTGGGAACCTCGACGGGTACCTCATGGAAGGAGACCGAGATGGTGGCAACGACATGAGGGCGGTCGGAGGTGCACTGAAAGTGGAATTGGGCAATGGTGGGGGTCTGCAGAGAGGCTGAGGGGACCAGGCGAGGCGGAGGTTGCGGTGAAGGCTCAAAGGCAGGGGGTCGAGCGGAGGAACGAGACAGACTAAACAAACGACCACGACCGTTGTGGGTGTCGGGGTACCTGCCCAAGAATGATCAAGGGAGGAGGATGAGGAACTGGACAAGGAGGAGGGGGATGGATGAGAGGCATGGCCCCTACTGCTGCCATGCCTGCATCGCATGCGATGCCTGAGACGAGGCATATTGACGCAGAGGGGGTGGAAGACGCTATGAGAAGAGGAGGGGACAGGGCTGGTGGAAGGAAACTGAAACGTGGAGGAGGGGTTGAGGCCAAAGGAAGTAGAGAAGCGCAATTGGAAAAGGAAACTCTAAGAGTAATGGTGGCCCGGAAGAAATTCAATGCAGCTCCGAAGAATGCAGCACCGCCCAGTCGACATGCGAAAGCTTGGCTCCGCAACATCAGGGGAGCAGCAGCTTCGCAGGGGGGAATATTGGAGCGGCATAGAAGCAGAGGGATGAAAGGCAAAACTAGAAGGCTGAAAGGTAGTGCCAGAGGGCCAAAGAACATAGCCAGACGAGTGAGCAAGGAGTAGCATTTTGATGCAAGAGAAGCAGCCTCGACGAATGCAGCAGAGTAAATTCTGCTCGGGGTGACCACCCAAGTTAATAAATGAGATTGATGACCATAGGTGTGGCTTGTGGGTGGCCATGTGGCCTTGCCAAGCGCCGTCCCACAAGCCCAAAACCTTCTTAGCGCCTTTAAACACCGGCATCTGGGGGTGCGATTGTTTTTATTACTTCATGTGTTTGCAATTGATTTTAATTTCCGCAAAATATTAACAGTGGAAGGATTCTGTATTTAGAAAGAAGATAAATATTGTTAGATAAGGAGAATCTAGAATATACATGCATATTGCATATAACTTCTACACGAGTACACTTAGACTGAAGTTAGCTTCTGAAAACATATTGACAACCATGGTAAATAAAGACAAACCAGTGGCCACTGCGGGAAAGTAATTGGCGGGAAGTAGAACAAGAGAAAGCCATGTTCTACCCATGGTTTTTCTCATAAACCTTAAAACAACTAAAAAAAACTGCCCAAACTCTAAGCTCAAACCCCAATTTTTTTTTTTAATTATAAAATTCGACTTCAGGTTCGTGTTTAGGTTCTCCTTTAGGTTTTAATTTATTGAGGTTTGAATTTGTTGAGGTTTGAATTTGAGGTTCAACTATTAGGTTTGTCAAACCTGAACGATTTTTTTTTTTTTTGGGGTTCGCTGAATTTCAAATCTCAAATTTCAAATTCAGCAAACCCTATGACATAACTATGACAAGGGTGATGGAACTTGTTCTAGAGGCACATCCATTATTAGTTCAAAATCTTGGTGAGGTCGTGAAGCCATTGGCAACTCCTGGTAAAGGTAGTCTATTCATTGAGTTTCAAGTTGCTAGATTTAATTTCATCTCTACTAATACATGTTTAGGTAATATAGGGTTGCATGCTTTAAAATTTACTTACACATGACCTATCGTGCTTTAAAATTTACTTACCTTGTATGCGAATTAAGGGTGGTATTATTGCCACTCTTTCTGGAGTCCCTAGATATTACACATTTAGGATTAGGGGGTTCATATAGAGACAATGAATCACAATTTTGGTCTATGGCAGAGAAACTTGCAATTTCATCGATGCAGCTTTGGTGGAAAAGATAGGTAATCCTACAGAATATTTCGAGGGCTTTAGTGTTGTGGTGGTTCAATGGGTACAACATGACATTCAAAGAAAAGATTCCACGCTTGAGTGTGACACTGGGAAATTACACATTCACCGATGATTTTTATGTGGTAGATCTTGTAGACACCAATGTTGTATTGGGGTTATAGTTGTTATATTCATTGTGATAGTTCTAGATGAACTACCAAGTAATGGAAATGGAATTCAAAGCATCAAATAGCAAAAAGGTAGTGTTGAGAGATATGTCAAATGGTGGTCCTTGAATTGTATTAACTAAGAGAATGAAGGATATATTTAAGCATGGAGATGTGGCTTGCGTAGTAAAATGTTTCATTATGAATCAGAAGTCGTAAGATAGCAGTCGATAAAACCATACCAATATTCAATTATTGATGAATAAGCATGAGCATGTTTTTTGGAGAGATTCCAGGGTTTTTGTTTCGAGTTCGGGCTATTGCCGAAGCTGGGATTTGACTGCATGTTCGATCTAGGCCTTTTGATGTACAGTGGCCAGCTGGGGTTGTTTCTTGAATTTACAATAAAGTGGTTGGTGAAGTAAGGTTTTCATACACGGGGCAATTTGTGGGACAAGGTGCAAGTAATTAATTATCTTGGTGGGGTCAAAATCACTTTCAAAAGATTTGTGTTGTTGGTTGTCCTGCTTACACGGTTCTATGTTAGATGATTCCAGGCATTTGTTTCCAAATTAAATTTTCTTCTAGGCCTACTGTGAATGATAATTGGGCAAAAAAAATTTGCATGTAAATCAATCAACAAGGATGCCAAAAAGGACATTTGGGAAGGCCAAATACTCAAAATTCCTAAATTTGAAGAAATAAAGCAATCTGCAACTGCATTTATGGGTTTAATGTTTTTCAGCCTCAAATTTAATGTTTTTCTGCCACAAAATGTTATTGAGATGGTTTATGCTATTAGAAATTATGAGAGAGCAGAAACTCACAGGAATAACACACAATAATAATTTCTATTATGATCAAATGAATATATCACAATTTTTATAGTGCTGTTGAGACCCAACTAATTCCACTCTTGGAGGGAGAAGTTGAGAGAATCTCTCAACATCCTCCAACAAGCCAAACCAATCCCTAATCTTTAGCATGCATCATAAATGAGGCATTATCTCAAACACCCCCCCTTAATGCCTACATTACAGAAATGAAGAACACACTAATTTAATACAAACATTTGTCTACCCTGGTCTTTATTAACATTCGTACCCACTCTGAGATCTCATAGACAACGCTCTTTTCTCCACCATTTTTGAGCTACCATTCAACCCATTTAAAATACATTTGTTTCTGACCAGCAATACTGAATTTGTAAGATCAAAGATTCTTGACACCCCCGAAGAAGAGTCTCGACACTGAACTATCCTATGGAAATATTTCCATCTGTGAAATAACCCCGAAGAATAAATTTCAACAGTCTATAGGAAAATATTCTGGATACAGAATATGATCAGTGATTAATCCTACAAAGTGACCTTTACACACAAGGATCTCATTGTATAACCTGTAACCGATGCTATTGAAGCCCCAAGAAACGACAAGATCCATCAACATGTAACAAATTCACACAATCAAATTAGCCAATTGTTCTCTCGGCACCGAAGAACGTCGAGAACAACTAATTTAAATTATGCTAAATTGTTCATAGTTGGTTATGCACTACACAAATCTCACCAATAAACCCACAAATCCAACGTAAATCAAACCAATAGCATACATAACCAGCAATTTCAGCGATTTCGATTTATGAAGACATTCGATCCTCAACGCCTCAGCTCAATAAGTGGCAGATAGACACAGAAACAAGTACTATGTATACAAATCAAATAAAAAAAAAACTCTTGAATTTCAAGAAGGTCCTCTTTTTATATGCAGAAATAGCAACGCCGAAGTCATTAGCCATTCCAGCGGCATACAAACAAGCTATGCTCCAAGGTTTGGAAGGGAACGCAGAGATCCCTTGATTCTGTTCAACAGTTTTGACAGAATTTCTGTGAAATTCTTCAGGCCTCCTGAATTATTAAGCCAAGTAATTCATTTTCAACTGGTGCCAAACAAAATTATAATCATAGCGTTAAAAAACTGGTGGACTCAGCTAAGAGTACGTGTATATCCAACCAATGGCTTCGAATCTCTGCTACAAGAAAATTTTCACTGCCAGAAAGAGGGAAAATACTCAGTTCAATGATGATAATGGTCCATTACCTTAAAAAAAATGACACTTGGTAAATTTGATAAAGGCCCACGGCCTTAACCAGTAAGGTAGTGTGATTTTCTCATACCCAAAATACGTCCTCAAGCAAGGGATATCCACCCATCCATCTGTGAGAAACACAAAACCTTCTGTAATTTAATTGAACTCGACTCTTAAATCATTGGTGCATAATATCTCCTTCATATTAATTAATCGATCCATAGAGAGATGAGGATCCTAGTTCCTCCAAGTAGCAGATCTCGACACCTTTGGGGAAATGGAAAATCTCAACTTGTTCCTGTGATGACCTTATTAGAAATTATGAGAATACAACATAATGGGCACGTTAGAGAACCTAGTTTGTGCACAACGTTCTCTCTTCAATTTGATGCTCAGTATTTAACACATCATTGTCATAAATCTCCCAAGAGAACCGGCCTCTTATCCCTCTGTCTTTCTGCCTCAGTCACAACTACAATAAAACCACACAGTTCCACCCTCGTCGAAACTCCAACGCTAAGAGAAGATGGAAAAAGATAAACCAAAGCCGTTGTTTGGGAAATCGAAATCAAATAACAGCTATATAAAACACATAACACATTTCACTAAAACGCTTATGTACAAAGAATTGATGGTCTAGAAACTCACATTTTCCTGGCCTTCCCGTGAGGGAATGAAGCCAGAACTGGCTCTGATACAATATTAGAAATTATGAGAGAGCATAAACTCACATGAATAACACACAATAATAATTTGTATTATGATCAAATGAATATATCACAATTTTTATAGTGCTGTTGAGACCCAACTAATTCCACTCTTGGAGGGAGAAGTTGAGAGAATCTCTCAACATCCTCCAACAAGCCAAACCAATCCCTAATCTTTAGCATGCATCATAAATGAGGCATTATCTCAAACATATGCAGCTCCATGAACATTTTTTGCAGCCCCATGACTTGTTGAACCTCCAAAATTTATGAATTTAGCCGTATATTTTTGCAAGAATATTACAAGAGATTACCAGTATTTTTTTTAAGAGAAAAAATGTGATTTTCTATGATTGCATTGTGGACACAATTTCATGTGAGTGTTTGATAGTCACAGGCTTGGAAAAAAAAAAATATATTCATGATTTAATTTTCAATTTCAGATTTCAATATTTCAGCCAAAATTTTAAATTTATAGATAACTACTAAACACGCTCAAGAATTTATGATCAATTTACTGAGTGTGAAGCTATAGAGTTGTTCTTGTATGGGTTCGTAGTATTAAAATATTCTTAATGCCTAATATTTGGGGTTGCTATTTATTTTTGATTTCTATTGGATATAAATGATGGAAATTACTTTTGAAACTCTTGTCATGTTCCCCTATTCTTCCAATGGCCACCACCATGGGAGGAAGCTCAAGCTTCCTTTCTTGCCCATTTTCTCAAGTTGTTGTCAAGAAGTTGGTTAAATTGATTGTGAAGGGATGCCTATTAAAAAAGCCCCGATTTTTGCAATAAACATACTCATTAGGAAATTTAATGGGACTTGGCCCTAGATGTGTGGATATAGATTCACAAGGCACTATAAATTCAAAGCTTTTTAAATCACTTTTATTATGGAAAAGGATTTTACACATTCCTCATTGAGAACAAGCAGGATGGACAACTTTTATATGATGTCCACGATTTTTATGTCCTAATGGGTGGTACCTCAATCACTGTACTCTTACCCAAAATATAAGATTCCAACAAGAGTACCTGTTTGGTTTTGTATACCAGTTCGTAGGGAGTTGTGCTAGATTCCAAATGGGTTGTTCATGCAATGTTATGTTGCACTCTGGAAATTTCGTGTGTGGTACCAAAACCAATGAAATACAACTATAGAACTGTATTTCTGACCTGTTTAGTCTCATTGGTATTGTTAGTGTTGATGCTTTTTGAAAATTTTGGTTTGTGTGTTTTTAAGAGGAAATGGAAAGCATCAAAATTGTATTCAAACCACTAAATTGGGATTGTTTCGAGTCTGGGCTATTGCCAAACCTGGGATTTTACTACATGTTTGATCTAGGCCTTTTGATGGACAGTGGCCAGTTGGAGTTTCTTATTGCATTTATATTAAAGTGGCTAGTGAAGTAAGGTTTTCATACATGGGGCATTTTGTGGGACAAGGTGCAGGTAAGTAATTATCTTGGTGGGGTCAAAATCACTTTTAAAAACTTTGTGTTGTTATCCATTTTGTTCTTATTGAACAACCAAGGAAATTGAAATCAATCACAGCCATGTTATCCACTTCATTGGCTAAATTAGAACATACATCTATTAATTATACAAGCCATGGTACCTCGTTGGCATTGACAAAACATGGAACCCAACCATCTACAGTGAAACTTTCAGCCTCAATTTCACAACCTCTTCTAGCAGTGTTGTTATTTATGCCAACTATTTTAGTCACACCATAGATTCTACTTGCACAATAAATTTCAATCAAGCTAAGGAATCCAGTTGTACGACATCTCCCATGTGGGCCAACATCATTAGTTTCTCAGCATGCTCAAGTTTCATTGATGGCACCAATTGCAGTATTTTCTCTTGTTGCAGAAGCAACAGAGACAATGCCAGACGGTTCAGATAAATATTCAAGTTTGGAAACAATTAAGTTAGTTTCGAATTCGAATTTTCCGATGAGGTTTGCATGAGGTTCGACATTTAGTTTGACTATACATATTTTTCAACATATATATATATATGACATAAATTATTAAAAAAAAAAAATCAATCAATAAAGTTAGATGAATAGCAGTGAACACCCAAGAGTCACAAATCACAACCATTATTCACTTTACACTCCGGGAGGCGGGGACAAGCAACGTCTAGAAATTTAATTCAGGAAATTGCAGATAATACAACACTGAGCACAATAGAGCGAGTACACTCAGACTGAAGTTGGCTTGTGAAAATCTATCGACAACCATGGTAAATAAAGACAAACCAGTGGTCACTGCAGGAAACTAATTGGCAGGAAGAAGAATAAGAGAATGCCATGTGCTGCCCATGGTTTTTCTCATAAACCTTACAAAGCTAACAAAAACAGCCTGAACTCTAAACTCAAACCCCAATTTTTTTTTTTTAAATTATAAAATTCGGCTTTAAGTTCGTCTTTAGGTTTGAATTTATTGAGGTTCGAATTTGTTGACGTTCGAATTTGAGGTTCAACTATCAAGTTTGTCGAACTTGAACAAATTTGAATTTTTTTTTGGATTCGCTGAATTTCGAATCTCAAGGTTCAAATTCGGTGAACCCTATGACATAACCTGTGACAAGGGTGATGCAACTTGTTCCAGAGGTACATCCATTCTTACTTCAAAAGCTTGGTGGGGTAGTGAAGCCATTGGAAACTCCTGTTAAAGGTAGTCTAGTCATTGAGTTTCAAGTGTCTAGATTTAATTTCATCTCTGCTATGTCTAGGTAATTTAGGGATGCATGCTTTAAATTTTACTTACACATGACCAATAATGCTTTAAAATTTACTTATCTTTTATGGTAATTAAGGGTGGTATTATCGCCACTCTTTCTGGAGTCCCTAGATATTACACATTCAAGATTAGGGGGGTCATATAGAGACAGTGAATCACAACTTTGGTCTATGGCGGAGCAACTAGCAATTTCATCAATGCAGCTTTGGTGGCAAAGATAGGTAATCCTACAGAATATTTCGAGGGCTTTAGTGTTGTGGTGGTTGATGGGTATAACATCACATTCATAGAAAAAATCCCACGCTTGAGTGTGACACTGGGAAATTACACATTCACAGATGATTTATATGTAGTAGATCTTGTAGACACCAATGTTGTATTGGGTTATAGTTTTTATATTCATTGGGAAAGTTCTGAATGAATTACCAGGTAATGGAGATGGAATTCAGAGCATAAAATTGCAACAAGGTAGCATTGAGAGGTACGTCAAATGATGGTCTTAGAATTGTATTAAATAAGAGAATGGAGGCTATATTTCGGCATTGAGATGTCGCTTGCGCAGTAGAATGTTTGATTATGAATCAGAAGTCGTAAGATAGCATTCGATAAAACCGAGCCGATATTCAGTTATTGATGAATAAGCATGACTAGGTTTTTTTTGGAGAGATTACAGGTTTTTGTTTTGATTATGGGCTATTGCCAATGCTAGGATTTAACTGCATGTTCGATCTAGGCCTTTTGATGGACAGTGAACAGATGGGGCTGCTTCTTGCATTTATAGTAAAGTGGTTGGCAAAGTAAGGTTTTCATACATGGGGCAATTTTTGGGAAAAGGTGTAGGTAATTAATTACTTGGTGGGGTCACAATCACTTTCAAAAGCTTCGCGTTGTTGGTTGTCTTGCCTACACGGTGCTATGTTAGATGATTCCAAGCATTTGTTTCCAAATTGAATTTTCTTTTAGGCCTATTGTGAATGATAATTGCTCAACAAAATTTTGGATGGAAATCAATCAACAAGGGTGCCAAAAAGGATATTTGGGAAGGAAAAATTATACTCAAAATTCCTAAATTTAAAGTAATAAAGCAATCTGCAACTACATTTATGGGTTTAATGTTTTGTAGCCTCAAATTTAATGTTTTTATACCACAAAATTTTATTGAGATGGTTTATGCAGCTCCACGAACATTTTTTGCAGCCCCATGACTTGTTGAACCTCCAAAATTTATGAATCTGGCCATATATTTTTGCAAGAATATTACAAGAGATTAACAGTATTATTTTTTAAGAGAAAAAATGTGATTTTCTGTGACTGCATTGTGGACAAAATTTCATGCTAGTGTTTGATAGTCACAAGCTTTGACAAAAAAATTTATATTCATGATTCAATTTTCAATTATAGATTTCAATATTTCAGCCATAATTTTAAATTTATAGATAACTACTAAACTCGCTCGAGAATTTATGATCAATTTACTAAGTGTGAAGCTATAGAGTTGTTCTTGTATGGGGTCATAATATTACAATATTCTTAATGCCTACTCTTTGGGGTTGCTGTTTATTTTTGCTTTCTATTGGCTATAAAGGATGGAAATTACTTCTGAAACTCTTTTCATGCTCCCCTATTCCTCCAATGGCCACCATCATGGGAGGAAGTTCAAGCTTCCTTTCTTGCACATTTTCTCAAGCCGTTGTCAAGAGTTTGGATAGATCGATTGTGAAGGGATACCTATTAACAAAGCCCTGTTTTTTGCAATCAACATACTCATTAGGAAATTTAATGGAACTTGGCCCTGGATGTGTGGATCTAGATTCACAAGGCACTCTCAATTCAAATATCTTTAAATGAATTTTATTATGGAAAAGGATTTTACTCATTCCTCATTGAGCACAAGGAGAATGGACAGCTTTTAGATGATGCCCATGATTTTTGTCCTAATGGGTGGTACCTCAATCAGTGTACTCTTACCCAAAATATAAGATTCCAACAAGAGTACCTGTTTGGTTTTGGCTCCCATTTCGTAGGAAGTTGTGCTAGATTCCAAATGGGTTGTTCATGCAATGTTATGTTGCACTCTGGAAATTTCGTGTGTGGTACCAAAACCAATGAAATACAACTATAGATTTGTATTTATGGCTTGTTTAGTCTCATTGGTATAGTTAATGTTGATGTTTTTTGAAATTTTTGGTTTTTGTTTTTTTAAGAGGATATGGAAATCATCAAAATTTTATCCAAACAACTGAATTGGGATTGTTTCGAGTCTGGGATATTGCCAAAGCTGGGATTTGACTGCATGTTCGATCTAGGCCTTTTGACGGACATTGACCAGCTAAGGGTTCTTCTTGTATTTATAGTAAAGTGGCTGGTGAAGTAAGGTTTTCATACATGGGGCAATTTGTGGGACAAGGTGCAGGTAAGTAATTATCTTGGCGGGGTCAAAATAATTTTAAAAAACTTCATTCTATTATCCACTTTGTTCTTATTGAACAAGCAAGCCAATTGACATCAATCACACCCATGTTATCTAGTTCATTGGCTAAGGAGAACATACATTTGTTAATTATACAAGCCATGGTACCTCATTGGCATTGACAAATCATGGAGCCCAACCAGCTCCAGTGAAACTGTCATCCTCAATTTCACAACCTCTTCCAACAACACTATTATTTATGCCAGCTATTTTAGTCACAACATAGATTCCACTAGCACCATAAATTTCAATCAAGCCAAGGACTCCAGTTGTAACAACAACTTCAGTTGTATGACATCTCCCATGTGGGCCAACATCATTAGTTTCTCAGCAGGCTCAAGTTTCACTAATGGCACCAGTTGCAATATTTTCTTCTTTTGCACAAGCAACAGAGAAAACACCACCAGTAATTGAACTACCTGTGACCTATGTCACACAGTTCGGGTTCGAATTCGAGTTTGGAAATGATTAAGTTCGATTTGAATTCGAATTTTCCGATGAGGTTCGCATGAGGTTCGGAATTAAGTTCGACTATACATATTTTTCAACATATATATATATGACATAATATAATAAAAAATAAAAATCAATGAATAAAGTTATATGAATAGCAGTGAGCACCCACGAGTCACAAATCACAACCACTATTCACTTTACGCTCCAAGAGGTGGGGACAAGTAGCGTCTAGAAATTGAATTTAGGAAATTGAAGAGAATACAACACTAAGAACAATAGAGCGAGTACACTCAGACTGAAGTTGGCTTGTGAAAATATATCGACAACCATGGTAAATAAAAACAAACCAGTGGCCACTGCGGGAAACTAATTGGCGAGAAGCAGAACAAGAGAAATCCATGTGGTTCCCATGGTTTTTCTCATAAACCTTAAAACAACTAACAAAAACTTCCCAAACTCTAACCTCAAACCCCAATATTATTATTATTATTATTTTTAATTTTTTAATTTTTAATTTATTTATTTATTTAATTTTTATTTATTTAATTTATTTATTTATTTATTTTTTTCAGGTTCGTCTTTAGGTTTGCCTTTAGGTTTGAATTTATTGAATTCAAATTCGTTGAGGTTCAAATTTGAGGTTCGACTATCAGGTTTTTCGAACGTGAACGAATTTATTTATTTTATTTATTTATTTATTTTTTCGGTTCGCTGAATTTCGAATCTCAAAGTACAAATTCAGTGAACCCTATGACATAACGTGTGACAAGGGTGATGCAACCTGTTCCAGAGGCACATCCATTATTACTTCAAAAGCTTAGTGAGGTGGTGAAGCCATTGGCAACACTTGGTAAAGGTAGTCTAGTCATTGAGTTTCATGTTTCCAGATTTAATTGCATCTTTGATAATACATGTCTAGGTAATATAGGGCTGCATGCTTTAAAATTTACTTACCCATGATCTATCGTGCTTTAAAATTTACTTACCTTGTATGGGAATTAAGGGTGGTATTATCGCCACTCTTTCTGGAGTTCCTAGATATTACACATTCAGGATTAGGGGGTCATATAGAGACAATGAAACACAATTTTGTTCTATGGCAAAGCAACTCGCAATTTGACTGCATGTTCGATCTAGGCCTTTTGACGGACAATGACCAGTTGGGGTTGCTTCTTGCATTTACAGTAAAGTGGCTGGTGAAGTAAGGTTTTCATACATGGGGCAATTTGTGGAACAAGGTGAAGGTAATTAATTATCTTGGTGGGGTCAAAATCACTTTCAGAAGCTTCGTGTTGTTGGTTGTTCCGGTTACACGGTGCTATCTTAGATGATTCCAAGTATTTGTTTCCAAATTGAATTTTCTTTCAGGCCTATTGTGAATGATAATTGGAGAACAATATTTTTCATGGCAATCAATCAACAAGGGTGCCAAAAAGGAAATGTTCCACGAAATCCCCTGGAGGTGGGAGCGAGGAGGCGAGGGAGCGGCCTATGCAAAATCTCCCTACCGATTTTCTGGAAATGTTGGTGGACGTCAGGGTCATAAAAATTATTATATATATATATATATATATATGATATGAAATGTCATTGAAAATTTTAAATTTAATAATAAATATTTATAATGCAACTGTATTTTTCATTTTTGCAAGGAATGTATATACAATCATCAGACACTTACATCATGAAAGATAAATGATAAATGATAAATGATAAAATTTAAAAATTATAAATCAGTTAATGATGAATCATGAATCATCTAACTGAAACAAATTTAAAAGTTAAAAGTTAAAACATACATCATAGATTCATATGTAACTTTGTAACTGTATAATCATTAATGTAACTACTAACAATGTACAGTGAAAATAAATTTTAAGATATCATATGAGTCATGACATGTATGATATTATATCAAGATTCAAAATAAACTTTAAACTGAAGTTTACAACTCAAGTCTGAAACATAAATGTTAAAACTTAAAAGAAAATAAGTTTAAAGTTATGTATGAAACAGTGAAACATAAAACATAACATATGAATATCAAATGATATCATCATAATGATAAATGAGCATAAATTCTCAAGGTAATGCCCCACTATTCTCTGCATCTAGCTGCTGCATGAATATATCAGGATCAACCATGTCACCATTTGATTCAGAATCACTTGGATTCTCAAACATGCTAATTGGCACACCAACCAACCCCATCTGTGTCTCATCAAGCCTCTCCTCCATATCAACCTGTGCATCATCCTTTGGATCAAAATCCCATCGGGTTGCTGGTCCCTTCAAATACTCAGGTGTCTTCCTATGCTCAAGATGTAGGGCACTGTGCGCAACAACTAACCTCTCTTCTCTTTTAGAGGTAAGCCTGTTCCTCTTGATAGAGTGGATGAAGCTATATGTGGACCAATTCCTCTCTACTGTAGAGGAACTAGAAATCTGAGACAACACACTATTACACCATTTTTTTGGTCATCTAACTCATTATCATTAGATGAACCCAAGTACACCATGTAAGACCAATTTTACCCTAAGTAAAATTGCTTTCACCATGTAAAATAACATTTGTCTGGTCACATTTAACCCAAAACAAGGAAATTAATTAAATAAATCATTATTTATTTAAGTATTTCCTAGGAATAAGTTATTCAAATCATTATTTAAATAATATTCCTAGTTAAATTTGACTAAATCATTTTTAAATAATTAAATAAATCATTATTTATTTAATTATATTCCCACCATCTCCCTAAAATAATAAATAAATCATTTATTTATTTATTGTTCATAAATAAAGGAATTGACCCAAGTCAAAAGACCTTTTCCCTCCAACAAATATAATAAAATATTCCTAAAGGGTGATTCTAGAATTTGATTAATAATATTTTATTCATGCACCGAGTTCTAGAACACCCCAATATTTTGTTATAAATAGAAGGGTTTTCCCTAGTCATTAGTCACCTTCATTGCATTAGATCACACTGGATCTACTCTTGGTCACCATTTTTGCTTTGTGAGCTCCCATTGAGTTCTATGTTTGTCAGGGTTTTCTACCACAATAAGAGAGAGGAATTTTAGATCTGAAACACTGAGGACTTTCAAGAACCCATCCCATTGAGGAGAATTGGAAAAAACCTTTCTTGTTTTCCTCTCAGGTGCCCCATTCTTTAATATAATATAAAACATTATTTTAAACACATTATTCTTGTCTTGTCTATTGGATGCATGGAGCCATACTATATTTTATCTGTTTAATGTCTTTTGTGCTTAGATCTGGATTTGTGCAGCAGACTTAAAGATATTTTGCAGCCATAATCGATGTTAGGGCTATTTGTTATGCGTAGCTAAAGTGATATTTTACGACGAAAGATTCATACTAACACACACACATAGCAAGATGTTTGAGCTCTGGAGCACCATCCCCATTCATCCTCCACCAACCAACCGGGTCATCTTGGTCTAGATCATCACGATCTGCTCGAGCACCATGTGTGTTGAAGGGGCCACTAAGATAGGCAAACTGAACAAAATATCTTCGCAACTTTGTCCCCTCCTCCTCACTGTACATCTTTGCTATTGCAGCTAGGAAGCCACTCTTTACCTCTGGATCATCAATAGGAGGTACTCTCCTAGGCCTTTCAACATACCATTTTGGGTTTAATTCCTATTCTTCCATGTGTAAAGGTGTGTTCATGTGATTCCACCTACGTTGAATGATGGGTCAAATCTGGGATGTATAGAACTCTAATGAGGGCTCCCTCTGCTTAATGGTCCCTTTCACACGACCCGGCATGCTATCAAATGTCTCATAGATTTATCCAAGACTAGGAGAATATGTATCAATGTAACGAATGACCTCCACAATAGGGCCCAAGAATGACACCAAATACACACAATCTTCCCACCAATCATTGTCCAACACTTGAAGCCTAACCTTCTTCCCTGAGTCTGTCTTTGATTCTGACCACCTTCCCCAGTCTGAACTCACAACCAAGGATTGTAGAGGTGCTTGTACCTCTAACATCCTCTCCAATAAGAGAAAATAGCTAGCATATCTAGTATCGGTGGGCTTGAGGAATTCCTTCCTCGTGTGAGCCTTTTACATGGCCAAGGAGGTGTGGTGGTTGCAGATAAACATCTGCACATCTCTAGTAGTTTTCACGAAATCTAATATCCACTGAATTTGCCAATGTCCTTCAGTGCATTATTGAGTGCATGCACACAAAAAGTCCAAAAAATTTGTTGATACCTACTTTGAATCAATAACCTAGCTGATCTACAAATTGCTGCTGCATCTATCACAACCTTCACCACACTATCAACACCAAAATCCTCTATAGCTTCTTGAAGAAGCTCATATTGGAAAGATGCATCCTTATGCTTTCCAGAACATTCAACAGCTTTAAGAAAGAATGGACCTTCTGCACATGTCACTATGATGTTGATTAGTGGGCCTTTTCGGATGTTAGTCCATCCATCCATAACAACAGAGCAACCAAACCTCAACCATGTTTGTCTCATTCTCTCTTTCTGCACATTAATTTTAGACACTTGTCTATCTAAAATTGATGTTCTTAGCTTATGTTCTCCAGGTGGTACATATGAAGGCCCTATTTTTGCAATTGCTTGGACCATTTCCTTGTAATAAGATGAACACACAACATGGAAGGGAATTCCATTGGAAAAAAGAAATTTTCCAATTGCATCATCTATGTCATCTCGATCTAGAACATTGTACATCATAGAAAATGTAGCACCCATTCCAGAAGAACGAGATGCAACTACATAACCTATAGCACCCTTTGCCTTTTTTGATGAAATAGTGGATGGATCAACATATCTACTAGAAAACATTCCTTTTGAAGTGGCTGCCTTTTCTAGCCTCCAAAGTTGCTCTCTTAGAGCTGGAGTCATGTGCTTTGAGAGACACATATTGACTCCTTTACCTGTGATTGCTAAAATATGTTGATTCACCCTGGTATAGTTGGCAACAAAGTGACAACCACAAATATTTCAAACCCAATCATGTGAGCCACCACCAGCTTTTGGATTTTTTTAGGAAGTTTGGTTGCATAGATTAGAAGTGGTTTATGATGATTAAATGTCTCCTCTACAATTTTTTCTAGATCTCTTGCTGGGCCTTCATAATTTAGTGACCTCTTGTGACTGCTTTGAATTTCTTATTGTGCGTCATCTAACGGATTAGCACTATAGGTGCTCTCATTGTCACGAATGTTAGTGGAATGACTTTGGCTCATGGTTTAAACTTGCAACAATTGAAAAAAAATTAAAAATTAAAAATTTCAATTTCGAAATAAAACAAATGTAATTATTGAAAAAAAAATTAATTAGTAGGTACTGTGTTTCAACTTACAAACGCTGCAAATTTGCAGCACTTGTAAGTTTGTAACGCAGTAACTGTGCTACTGTTCAAACTTCACCATAAAAATTTAAATGTATGTCATTTTAATTTTAAAATTTATAAACTAAAAAATAATTAAATTTAAAAATAGAATTTTAATTATGAGGGGTTTTCATAGTGCATTATATTAGATATCATTTTTGGGATTCAACTGCGTTAAGTAAGTCATTAATCTATGACCATTTCCATAAGATGTAGTCGTAACTGACTAATTTCTCATGATTTTTGAATAGTCCACTTAGCACTCATTGCATCAGGTGATGCTCATAGGGGTGAAGAAGTGGGATTGAAACTAGTGAAATGAATCGCATAGCATCAATCATCACTTCTGGGGCTTGCACCCGTTAACCAAGACTTCCTAGTAGGTCACCCATCCCAAAGGAGTGACCTTGAGCCAGAGGAGTTCTGGGATGGGTGACCTCCCGAGAAGTCCTGGTTACTGGGTGCAAGCCCTGGAAGTGATGATTGATGCTATGTGATTCATTTCACTAGTTTCAATCCCACTTCTTCACCCCTGTGAGCATCACTCGATGCAATGAGTGCTAAGTGGACTATTCAAAAATCATGAGAAATTAGTTAGTTACGACTACGTCTCATGGAAATGTTCATAGATTAATGACTTACTTAACACAATTGAATCCCAAAAATGATATCTAATATAATGCACTGCGAAAACCCCTCATACTTAAATACAAAGAGTAAAGGGATCTCTACTTGAATGGTTCATGAGGCACAATACTTGGTAAGGTTTTGAAAATGGGGTAGCAAGCTAAGTGGGCTTGATTGTGGAGAAAAACTCCACAGTTAAGTGCGCTTGAGCTAGAGGAGTTTTGGGATGGGTGACCTCCTGGGAAGTCCTATTTACTGGGTGCAAGCCCTGGAAGTGATGATTGATGCTACGTGATTCATTTCACTTGTTTCAATCCCACTTCTTCACCCCTGTGAGCATCACCCGATGCAATGAGTGCTAAGTGCACTATTCAAAAATCATGAGAAATTAGTTAGTCACCCGATGCAATGAGTGCTAAGTGCACTATTCAAAAATCATGAGAAATTAGTCAGTTACGACTACGTCTCATGGAAATGGTCATATATTAATGAATTAACGCAGTTGAATCCCAAAAATGATATCTAGAATTTTAATTTTTTAATTTAACTTTAAAAAATTAAAAAATACTAAACAACATTTAAAATTTTGGTTTCAAAGAACTTATAAAACTTAAATATTTAAATTTAAATGTTAAAACTTAGAAATTTGAAACTGGAAACGATTTAAAAATTAAAATTAAAAAAAAATAAAAATAAAATTACTAATTTATAAGTTAAATTTTATTTTTTTTAATTATCTGTTATACAGTACACTTTTTAATTTTTTTCACTTACTCGAGAGAGGAGGCCGAGCATGTTGCTCAAGGAGGTCGAGTGTGCTGTTGGAGGAGGCCAAGCATGCTGCTGAGAGGAGCTGCGTGCTGCTGGAGGAGGCCGAGCGTGCAGTTGGAGTTGGAGTGCTGAGAGGAGCTGTGATGGCTGAGACGGCAACAATGACGGAGTGCAGCAACTGCTGCGGGTTGTTGCGAGCGGCTTCTTTTGACGGCTACGGGAACTTGGCGGAAGTGTTGGGTGGAAGTGCAGAAGGGTTGGGTAGATAATCATACAAATGAAAACTTTAAAAGTAAACAAATGAAACCTAAAAGTAAAACTTAATTTAATTAAAAATCGATTATTATTATTTTTTTTTCATTTAAAAATATATATATTTTTTAATTGTGGGCCCCACCCACCCCCTCCCATCCCCTCTCGCCCCCTTCATGCCCCCTCAAGCACCCTCAAGCACCCTTGACCCCTCAATTTGAGGAATGTCCCCTTTAACGCTCCCCTTAATTTTCTCATTTTTGGGTGTAGGTTTTAACCCTGTATAGAAATTATCTACAAACGAATATTAAAACAGAAAATAAACAATAGCTAGAGCATAAAACATAAAACAGATAAACACAGAGATTTTCCCCTGGATCCCAAATCGGGACGACCAACTTGAATTTCATTTTATTCCTTTTAGTGTTACAACACACACACACACACACACATATATACACATGTCTAAGCATACATAAACCTCAATCCATTAACCCTGGATTAGAACATAACCGTAGTTCCCTTGATCGGATCTACAAAATACCAGGGGCCGAAAACCATCATGCCCCAAAACCATGTGCAAACCCATGCACAAAACCATGGGCGGGTCCGCCCACCGAAAAATAAGGTCCATTTTTTTTTTCCCGAGGTGTTGCCCCGGACCCCAAACAGGGGGAGCAGCAGCCCCCCCTGTGACCCCCTTGTTGCGCCCGAAGCAACGTACAAGTGGGTCTTTCTCCCCCCGTGTGACCCCCCCGCACGTGACTAGTCGTGGAAAGAATATAACACATACCCAACATTCTCCCACTTGTTGTTTTCTTTCCTTAGGGAGCCACTAGAGAGCTGAGTCATTAGCCCAACTTTGCAACACCCATTGTTTCTCTACACCAAGAAAACTTCTGAGTGCTCACAGACTTCCTCAATGCATCTGCAACATTTTTCAAAGTGTCCACCTTTACCAGCAACACCCTTTTAGCCTCAACCATATATCTCACAAAGTGATATTGAACATCAACATGCTTTGTCATTGAATGATAAGCATGGTTCTTAGCCAAGAAAATTGCACTTTGGCTATCACAGTCTATCCTTATAGCTTGCTGCACCAACCCCATACTTGAACACAGTCTCTGCAACCAAAATTCTTCCTTGCTTGCATGAGTGGTTGCCATGTATTCTGCCTCTGTAGTTGAAAGAGCCACTACAGACTGTCTTTTACTCATCCAATTTATTGCACCTCCAAATAGGCTAAACACATACCCACTTGTAGATCTTCTTTGGCCCAGATCTCCAGCCCAACCTGCATCAACAAAACCATGAATGTCCAACACTCTTTCCAATCCTGGTCTTCCCTGGTAGCACAAGCCATAATCACTAGTGCCACGCAAATATCAGAAACCCGCTTCACTATTGTCCAATGCTCCTACCCTGGGTTTGACATAAAACTGCTCAATGCTCCCACTGCATGTGCAATGTTTGGTCTAGTACAAACCATTGCATACATCAGGCTACCCATTGCACTTGCATATGGAACACGGGACATATCCTCCTCTTCTTCTCGTGTCTTGGGACACTGTTCAGCAAACAACTTTACACCTACAGGAATCAGAACATTCATCGGTTTACTATCCTGCATATTGAACCTCTGCAATATAGTCTCGACATACTTACTTTGGTTTAGCCAGAGCTTCCTCTTTGCTCGATCTCTCTTGATTTCCATTCCCAAAATATAGTTTGCAACACCAAGATCCTTCATGTCGAATTTGGAGAACAATTGGGTGTTCAAATCTTGGATAATTTCTTTTTCATTTCCAATCAACAACATATCATCCACATAAAAGACCAAATAAATAACACGGTCACAAATTAATTTAAAATAAACACAATGATCCCCCTTGCTTCTGGTGAAGCCAAGTCCCCATATATAGGTATCAAATTTCTGATACCACATCCTTGGTGATTGTTTTAACCCATACAGAGACTTCTTTAACCTGCATACTAGTTCTTTCTTCCCCTTCACCATAAAGCCTTCAGGTTGTTTCATGTAGATCTCCTCTTCCAGATCCCCGTGAAGAAATGTTGTCTTCACATCCATCTTTTCTACCTCAAAATCAAATGCAGCAACAATAGATAAAAGTAATCTAATAGAAGTAACTTTGGCAACAAGAGAAAAAATATCACAAAATCAATTCCTGGCACCTGGGAATAACCTTTTGCTACCAATCGAGCTTTGTATTTCTCCACCTTGCCTTCTACATTCATCTTATTCTTAAACACCCATTTTCTCCTGATGGGCTTCCTTCCAGCCGGCAACTCCACCAGATCCCATGCCTCATTTTTATGCAAGGATGCCATTTCATCAACCATGGCCTCCTTCCAAAGTTTTTTGTCCTCTGAATCTATTTCCTCCCTGACTGTTCTAGAATCATCATCAGTTATAGTTAAAGCAAAATTTGAACAGAAAGCAGATGGACTATATCTTTCTGGATTTCTTCTTTCCTGAACTGATCTTCTCACAGCTAGAGGTTGTGGCTCTTCCTCTTCTCAGTCTTCTTCTGTTGTAGAGTCTGATTCATCCTCCTTTAGCTCAAACTCTATCTTCTCAGGTTCCTTTGGTAGGACTTCATGTTTAACAACATCTTTCACCTCTCTAAACACCACATCTCGGTTGTACAAAACCTTCCTTGTTTCTGGGTTCCAAAGCTTGTAACCCTTTAAACCATCCTTATACCCAATAAATATGCACCTTTCAGATTTATTATCCAACTTGGTCCTTTTCTCCTTTGGAACATGTGCATATGCATCACATCCAAATACCCTCAGATGTGAAAGAGTGGGTTTCTTACCAGTCCATACCTCATGTGGAGTCTTATCCTCCAATGCTGATGAAGGTGAGCTATTAACCAAGTAACATGCAGTCTCCACTACCTCTGCCCATAATTCTTGTCCTAACTCGGTACCACTGAGCATGCTTCTTTCCTTTTCCATCAGCGCTCTGTTCATTCTTTCTGAAACTTTGTTTTGCTGAGGTGTGTATGGATTAGTCTTCTTCCGTGCTATACCACACTTCTTACAAAACTCGTTAAATTCCTTCTTGCAGAACTCCTCACCATTATATGTTCTTAGCACCTTTATCTTCTTCTCTGTCTGGTTTTCCACCAGAGCCTTAAATTCTTTAAATTTGTCAAAGACTTCAGATTTATTCCTTAAGAAATATATCCATGTATTCCTTGAGAAGTCATCTATGAATGAAACATAGTACACAGACTTACCTAGTGATGGAACCGACACAGGTCCAAACACATCACTGTGCGCAAGCTCTAATATCTTGTTCGCCCTCTTAGCACCAGAGGGAAAACTCACCCAATTCTACTTCCCATATACAAAATGTTCACAGAAATCGAAATCCAAAGAGCTATTAGACATACCCTCTACCATACCATTTCCGTGCGGTATCCGAAGGCCCTTCTCTCCAATATGTCCAAGCCTTTGATGCCATAGCATGGTATTTTCTCCAGAGACCGCTAGGCTTTCCGCTCTACTTTCGGGAACCACAAAACTGTTGCACCCATCAATAACAGTTGCCCTAAAGCTTGTACAGAGTTCCAATCCGAACTCCCTGCATTAATACTAGTGCTCCCCGAACCATATTATAGGCATCTTTCTCGAACGCTATTTTTACACCTGCATCATCCATCTTGCTTACAGAAATTAGATTTCTGGCCAATGTAGGAATGTGCAGAACACCGAGAAGTGTTCTAATCCTTCCACCTTGCAGCTTCAGCTTGAATTTTCCACGTCCGACGATTCTGGCCTTCCTATCATCACCTAAGAAGACATCACCGCCATCATATCATACTCGCAGAACCACTCCCTATGGGGAGTTAAGTGAAAGGATGCACCCGAGTCAATCAACCATGACTCATGATCTACATGTGTGTTTGAAGAAGAATCCAAATACACATCCCCACCTTCATCCGAGGTGGTTTTTGCCTCTACAGAAGGAGCATCATCAGATCCCTTTCCTTTCTCAGGAGCTTTAGATCTGCAATCCTTTTTGTAGTGCCCTTCCTTTCTGCATTTATAGCACACCTTTACAAACTTTCCAAGAGATTTAGATCTCCCACTCGAAACCTTATTCTTGTTTATGTTCTGGGACCTTCCTCATACAAATAAGGCATCTCCATTCTGACCCTCCATATTTCTCCGTCTCATTTCCTCTGACAGTAAAGCTAAGACAATGTCATCAAAATTCAAGGTAGTTGTATTGCTACCTATTGCAATAACCAGACTGTCCCACGAGTCTGGTAGAGAACACAACAAACTAATGCTATTATCTTCATCTGAGATTTTAATATCAACAAATGATAGCTGACTTACCACAGTATTGAAGGCGTTTAGATGCTCTGTCACCGAGTCTCCATTCTTCATCCTCGGGTTATACAACTTTTTCCACAGGAACAATTTATTCACCAAAGACTTAGATTGGTACAAAGTCCTTAGCTTGTCCCACAAGGTCTTCATCATAGCTTCCACAGATACATTCAACAAAACTGAATCTAAGACACACAACCGTATTGTGCTCTTTGCCTGCCGATCCAGGTCTTCTAGCCTTCATCTAACATTGTCGTTGGTTTAGTACCCAGATCTACTGCGATCCACTGATCTTTATCCACTAGCAAATCCTCCATCTTGAGCTTCCACAATTCAAAACTCTGACCATTAAATTTCTCGATGTCTATCTTCCCGCCACTCGTCATCTTCTTTCACCGCAAGAATCGATCCCACAAATCTCCCACTAAACAATTTCTACCTCAGGCCCGAGAAAAAAAACCCCTCAGTAGCAAAGGCATCCCCTTGAAGCCGAAACTGCTCTGATACCAAATGTAGGTTTTAAACCTGTACATAAATTATCTACAAATGAATCTAAAAACAAAAAATAAACAATAGCGAGAGCATAAAACATAAAACATATAAACACAGATATTTTCCCCTGGATCCCAAATCGGGACGACCAGCTTGATTTTTCATTATATTCCTTTTAGTGTTACAACATATATATACATGTCGAAGCATACATAAACCCCCAATCCATTAACCCTGGATTAGAACATAACTGTAGTTCCCTTGACCGGATCTACAAAATACCAGGGGCCGAAAACCATCATGCCCCAAAACCATGTGCAAACCCATGCACAAAACCATTGGCGGGTCCGCCCACCGAAAAATAAGGTTCAATTTTTTTTCTCGGGACGCTGCCCCAGAATCCGAACAGGGGGGGTTGTTGCCCCCTTAGTGACCCCCCTGCTACGTCCGGTGCAACGTAGAGGGTGGTTTGTCACCCACCCCCCCGCGCGCATGACTAGTTGTGGAAAGAATATAACACATACCCAACATTGGGGGCGTTGGGAAACGTCCCCTAGAAGTTCCTAAGACCCCAGAGTGCGAGCAGGCAAGGATTCTAGACCCCTAGGTGGGGGGGTGAGTCCTAGTGTAAGACTGCAAAAAGGATATTTGGGAAGGAAAAATACTCAAAATTCCTAAATTTAAATCAATAAAGCAATCTGCAACTGCATTTATGGGTTTAATGTTTTGCAACCTCAAATTTAATGTTTTTCTGTTGCAAAATGTTATTGAGATGGTTTATGCAGCTCTAGGAACAATTTTTTCAGCCCCATGACTTTTTGACCCTCCAAAATTTATGAATCTGGCCATATATTTTTGCAAGAATATTACAAGAGATTACCAACATTTTTTTTTAAGAGAAAAAATGTGATTTTCTATCACTGCATTGTGGACACAATTTCATGCAAGTGTTTGATAGTCACAAGCTTGGACAAAATTTTTGATATTCATAATTTAATTTTCAATTACAGATTTCAATATTCAGCCATAATTTTAAATTTATAGATAATTACTAAACTCGCTCAAGAATTTACTGGGTGTGAATCTATAGAGTTGTTCTTGTATGGGGTCGTAGTATTACAATATTATTAATGCCTACTCTTTGGAGTTGCTATTTATTTTTTCTTTCTATTGGCTATAAATGATGGAAATTACTTCTGAAACTCTTGTCCAGTTCCCCTATTCTTCGAATGGCCACCATCATGGGAGGAAGCTCAAGCTTGCTTTCTTGCCCATTTTCTCAAGCTGTTGTCAAGACGTTGGATAGATCGATTGTGAAGGGATCCCTATTAACAAAGCCCTGATTTTTGCAATCAACATACTCATTACGAAATTTAATGGGACTTGGGCCTGGATGTGTGGATAAAGATTCACAAGGCACTATCAATTCAAAGCTCTTTAAATCACTTTTATTATGGAAAAGGATTTTACTCATTCCTCATTGAGCACAAGGAGGATGGACAACTTTTAGATGATATCCACAATTTTTATGTCCTAATGGGTGGTACCTCAATCATTGTACTTTGACCCAAAATATAAGATTCCAACAAGAGTACCCGTTTGGTTTTGTCTCCCATTTCATAGGAAGTTGTGCTAGATTCCAAATGGGTTTTTCATGCAATGTTATGTTGCACTATAGAAATTTTGTGTGTGGTACCAAAAACAATGAACTACAAATATAGATTTGTATTTATGGCCTGTTTAGTCTCATTGGTATTGTTAATGTTGATGCTTTTTGAAATTTTTGGTTTGTGTGTTTTTAAGAGGATATGGAAAACATCAAAATTGTATCCAAACAACTGAATTGGGATTGTTTCAAGTCTGGGATATTTCCAAAGCTGGGATTTGACTGCATGTTCGATCTAGGCATTTTGATGGATAGTGACTAGCTGGGGTTGCTTATTGCATTTACAGTAAAGTGGCTGGTGAAGTAAGGTTTTCATACATGGGGCAATTTGTGGGACAAGGTGCAGGTAAGTAATTATCTTGGTGGGGTTAAAATCACTTTCAAAAACTTCGCGATGTTATCCATTTTGTTCTTATTGAACAAGCAAGGAAATTGACATCAACCACAACCATGTTATCCACTTCATTGGCTAAAGCAGAACATACATCTATTAATTATACAAGCCATGGTACCTCGTTGGCATTGACAAATCATGGAGCCTAACCAACTCCAATGATACTATCAGCCTCAATTTTACAACCTCTTCCAGCAACACTATTATTTATGCCAGCTATTTTAGTCACACCACAGATTCCACTTGCATATTAAATTTCAATCAAGCTAAGGAACCCAGTTGCAACAACAACTTCTGTTGTACGACATCTCCCATTTGGGTCAACATCATTAGTTTCTCAGCAGGCTCAAGTTTCATTGATGGCACTAGTTGTAGTATTTTCTCATGTTGCACAAGTAAAAAAGACAATGCCACTGATAGTTTAACTACATGTGACCTATGTTAGATGATTCAGGGTCGAATTTGAGTTTGGCAATGATTAAGTTCAATTCGAATTCGAATTTTCCGATTAGGTTCGCATGAGGTTGGCCACTAAGTTCGACTACACATATTTTCAGCATATATATATGACATAAAATAATAAAAAATCAAAATCAATCAATAAAGTTATATGAATAGCAGTGAGCACCCACGAGTCACAAATCACAACCACTATTCACTTTATGCTCCATGAGGCGGGGACAAGCAGTGTCTGGAAATTGAATTCAGGAAATTGCAGAGAATATAACACTGAGCACAATAGAGCGAGTACACTCAGATTGAAGTTGGCTTGTGAAAATCTATCGGCAACCATGGTAAATAAAGACAAACTAGTGGCCACTTCAGGAAATTAATTGGCGAGTAGAAAAACAAGAGAAAGCCATGTGTTTCCCATGGTTTTTCTCATAAACCTTAAAACAACTAACAAAAATTGCCCAAACTCTAACCTCAAACCCCAATTTTTTTTTTTTTTAAATTATAAAATTCAACTTCAGGTTGGTCTTTAGGTTGGCCTTCAAGTTTGAATTTTTTGAGGTTCGAATTCGTTGAGGTTCGACTATCAGGTTTTTCAAACATGAACGAATTTGATTTTTTTTTTTTTTGGGTTCGCTGAATTTCGAATCTCAAGGTTCAAATTCGGTGAATCCTATGAAATAACCTGTGACAAGGGTGATGCAACCTATTCCAGAGGCATATCCATTATTACTTCAAAAGCCTGGTGAGGTGGTGAATCCATTGGCAACTCCTGGTAAAGGTAGTCTAGTCATTGAGTTTCAGGTTTCCAGATTTAATTGCATCTTTGCTAATACATGTTTAGGTAATATAGGGATGCATGCTTTAAAATTTAACACATGATCTATCATGCTTTAAAATTTACTTACCTTATATGGGAATTAAGGGTGGTATTAGCGCCACTCTTTCTAGAGTTCCTAGATATTACACAGATAATGAATCACAACTTTGGTTTATCGTGGAGCAACTCACAATTTCATCGATGCAGCTTTGGTGGAAAAGATAGGTAATCCTAATAAATATTTTGAGGGCTTTAGTGTTGTGGTGGTTGATGGGTACAACATGACATTCACAGAAAATATTCCACGCTTGAGTGTGACACTAGGAAATTACACATTCACTGATGATTTCTATGTAGTAGATCTTGTAGACAACAATGTTGTATTGGGGTTATAGTTTTTATACTCATTGGGAAAGTTCTGAATGAACTACCAGGTAATGGAGATGGAATTCATAGCATCAAATAGAAACATGGTAGCATTGAGAGGTATGTCAAATGGTGGTCCTCGAATTGTATTAACTAAGAGAATGGAGGCTATATTCAAGCATGGAGATGTGGCTTGCATAGTAGAATGTTTGATTATGAATCAGAAGTCGTAAGATAGCAGTCGATAAAACCAGGCCGATATTAAATTATTGATGAATAAGCATGATCGGGTTTTTTGGAGAGATTCCAAATTTTTTGTTTCGAGACTGCCTATTTCCAAAGTTGGGATTCGACTGCATGTTTGATCTAGGCCTTTTGACAGACAATGACTAGATGGGGTTGCTTCTTGTATTTATAGTAAAGTGGCTGGTGAAGTAAGGTTTTCATAAATGGGGCAATTTGTGGGACAAGCTGTAGGTAAGTAATTATCTTTGTGGTGTCAAAATCACTTTCAAAAACTTCGCACTATTATACATTTTGTTCTTATTAAACAAGCAAGGAAATTGACATCAATCACAACCATGTTATCCACTTCATTGGCTAAATCAGAACATATATCTATTAATTATAAAAGCCATGGTACCTCGTTGGCATTCACAAATCATGGAGCCCAACCAACTCCAGTGAAACTGTTAGCCTCAATTTCACAACCTCTTCCAGCATCGCTGTTATTTATGCCAACTATTTTAGTCACACCACAGATTCCACTTGCACAATAAATTTCAATCAAGCGAAGGAATCCAGTTGTAACAACAGCTCCAGTTGTATGACATCTCCCATGTGGGCCAACATCATTAGTTTCTCAGCAGGCTCAAGTTTCATTGATGGCACTAGTTGCAATATGTTCTCCTGTTGCACAAGGAACAGAGACAATGCCACCGGTAGTTGAACTACCGGTGACATATGTCACACGGTTCAAGTTCGAATTATATTTTGGCGACAATTAAGTATGTTTCGAATTCAAATTTTCTGATGAGGTTCGCATGAGGTTTGACATTAAAATTGACTATACATATTTTAAGGGTATATATATATATATATATATATATATATATATATATATATATATATATATATATGAAATAAAATAATAAAAAATCAAAATCAATCAGTAAAGTTATATGAATAGCAGTGAGCACCCACAAGTCACAATTCACAAAAAATATTCACTTTACACTCCGGGAGGTGGGGACAAGCATCATCTAGAAATTGAATTCAGGAAATTGGAGAGAATAAAACACCGAGCACAATAGAGTGAGTACATTCAAACTGAAGTTGGCTTGTGAAAATCTATCGACAACCATGGTAAATAAAGACAAACCAATAGCCACTATGGGAAAGTAATTGGCAGGAAGAAGAATAAGAGAAAGCCATGTGGTTCCCATGGTTTTTCTCATAAACCTTAAAACAACTAACAAAAATTGCTCGAATTCTAACCTCAAACCCCCAATTTTTAAAAAAAATTATAAAATTCGGCTTCAGGTTCATCTTTAGGTTCGCCTTCAAGTTTGAATTTGTTGAGGTTCGACTATCAGGTTTGTCGAACCTGAACGAATTTGAATTTTTTTTTTTTTGGGGTTCGCAAAATTTCGAATCTCAAGGTTCAAATTCGGCGAACTCTATGAAATAACCTATGACAAGGATGATGCAACCTGTTCCAGAGGCACATCCATTATTACTTCAAAATCCTGGGGAGGTGGTGAATCCATTGGCAACTCCTGGTAAAGTCTAGTCATTGAGTTTCGAGTTTCTAGATTTAATTGCATCTTTGCTAATACATGTCTAGGTAATATAGGGATGCATGCTTTAAACTTTACTTACACATGATCTATCGTGCTTTAAAATTTACTTACCTTGTATGGGAATTAAGGGTGGTATTATCGCCACTCTTTTTGGAGTCCCTAGATATTACACATTCAGGATTAGGGGGGTCATATAGAGACAGTGAATCACAACTTTGGTCTATGGCGGAGCAACTCGCAATTTCATCAATGCACATTTGGTGGCAAAGATAGGTAATCCTACAGAAGATTTTGAGGGCTTTAGTGTTGTGGTGGTTTATGGGTGCAACATGACATTCACAGAAAATATTCCATGCTTGAGTGTGACATTGGGAAATTACACAATCACTGATGATTTCTATGTAGTATATCTTGCAGATACCAATGTTGTATTGGGGTTATAGTTGTTATATTCATTGGGAAAGTTCTGAATGAACTACCAAATAATGGAGATGGAATTCAGAGCATCAAATAGCAACAAGGTAGCATTGAGAAGTATGTCAAATGGTGGTCCTCAAATTCTATTAACTAAGAGAATGGAAGCTATATTCAAGCATGGAGATGTGACTTGCGTAGTAGAATGTTTGATTATGAATCAAACGTCATAAGATAGCAGTCGATAAAACCAGGCCAATATTCAGTTATTGATGAATAAGCATGACTAGGTTTTTTGGAGAGATTCCAGGTTTTTTGTTTCGTGTCTGGGCTATTGCCAAAGCTAGGATTTGACTGCATGTTTGATCTAGGCCTTTTGACAGACAATGACTAGCTGGGGTTTATTCTTGCATTTACAGTAAAGTGGTTGGTGAATTAAGGTTTTCATACATGGGGCAATTTGTGGGACAAGGTGCAGGCAATTAATTATCTTGGTGGGGTCAAAATAACTTTTAAGAGCTTCACGTTGTTGGTTGTCCTGCTTACACGGTGCTATGTTAGATGATTCCAGGCATTTGTTTCCAAATTTAATTTTCTTTCAGGCCTATTGTGAATGATAATTGGTCAAAAAAATTTTCATGGCAATCAATCAACAAGGGTGCCAAAAAGGATATTTGGGAAGGAAAAATACTCAAAATTCCTAAATTTAAAGCAATTAAGAAATCTGCAACTGGATTTATTGGTTTATTGTTTTGGAGCCTCATATTTGATTTTTTTTTACTGCAAAATGTTATTGAGATGGTTTATGCAGCTCCAGGAACAATTTTTGCAGCCCCATGACTTGTTGAACCTCCAAAATTTATGAATCTGGCCATATATTTTTGCAAGAATATTACAAGAGATTACCAATATTTTTTTTTAAGAGAAAAAATGTGATTTTCTCTAACTGCATTGTGGACACAATTTCATGCGAGTGTTTGATAGTCACAGGCTTGGACAAAATTTTGATATTCATGATTTAATTTTCAATTATAGATTTCAATATTTCAGCCATAATTTTAAATTTATAGATAACTACTAAACTCGCTCAAGAATTTATCATCAATTTACTGAGTGTGAAGCTATAGAGTTGTTCTTGTATGGGGTCGTACTATTACAATATTCTTAATGCCTACACTTTGGGGTTGATATTTTTTTTTTCTTTCTATTGGCTATAAATGATGGAAATTACTTCTGAAAATCTTGTCATGTTCCCCTATTCTTCCAATGGCCACCATCATGGGAGGAAGCTCAAGCTTCCTTTCTTGCCCATTTGCTCAAGTTTTTGTCAAGAGGTTATATAGATCGATTGTGAAGGAGGATGGACAACTTTTAGATGATGTCCATGATTTTTATGTCCTAATGGGTGGTACCTCAATCTCTGTACTCTGACCCAAAATATAAGATTCCAACAAGAGTACCTGTTTGGTTTTGTCTCCCATTTCGTAGGAATTTGTGCTAGATTCCAAATGGGTTGTTCATGCAATGTTATGTTGCACTTTGGAAATTTCGTGTGTGGTACCAAAACAAATGAACTACAACTATAGATTTGTATCTATGGCCTGTTTAGTCTCATTGGTATTGTTAGTGTTGATGCTTTTTGAAATTTTTTGTTTGTGTGTTTTTAAGAGGATATAGAAAGAATCAAAATTGTATCCAAACAATTGAATTGGAATTGTTTCGAGTCTGGGCTATTGCCAAAGCTAGGATTTGACTGCATGTTCGGTCTAGGCCTTTTGATGGATAGTAACCAGCTAGAGTTGCTTCTTGCATTTACAGTAAAGTGGCTGGTGAAGTGAGGTTTTCATACATGTGGCAATTTGTGGGACAAGGTGCAGGTAATTAATTATCTTGGTGGGGTCAAAATCACTTTCAAAAACTTCGCGTTGTTGGTTGTCCTGCTTACACGGTGCTATGTTAGATGATTCCAGGCATTTGTTTCCAAATTGAATTTTCTTTCAGGCCTATTGTGAATGATAATTGGTTAAATTTTTTTTTCATGGCAATCAATCAACAAGGGTTCTAGAAAGGATATTTGGGAAGGAAAAATACTAAAAATTACTAAATTTAAAGCAATAAAGAAATATGCAACTGCATTTATGGGTTTAATGTTTTGCAGCCTGAAATTTAATGTTTTTCTGCTGCAATATGTTATTGAGATGGTGTATGCAGCTCCAAAAACAATGTTTTCAACCCCATGACTTGTTGAATCTCCAAAACTTGTGAATTTGGCCATGGATTTTTGCAAGAATATTACAAGAGATTACCATTATTTATTTAAAAAAAAAAATGTGATTTTCTCTGACTACATTGTGGACACAATTTCATACGAGTGTTTCATAGTCATAGGCTTTGACAAAAATTTTGATATTCATGATCTGAATTCAATTACAGATTTCAATATTTCAGGCATAATTTTAAATTTATAGATAACTATTAAACTCGCTCAAGAATTTATTATCAATTTACTGAGTGCAAAGCTATAGAGTTGTTCTTGTACATCGCCGTAGTATTAAAATATTCTTAATGCCTACTCTTTGGGGTTGCTATTTAGTTTTTCTTTCTATTGGCTATTGAATGATGGAAATTACTTTTGAAACTCTTGTCCTGTTCCCCTATTCTTCCAATTTCCACCATCATGGGAGGAAGCTCAAGCTTCATTTCTTGCCCATTTGCTCAAACTTCTGTCAAGAGGCTGGATAGATCGATTGTGAAGGGATCCCTATTAACAAAGCCCTGATTTTTGCAATCAACATACTCATTAGGAAATTTAATGGGACTTGACCCTGGATGCGTGGATAAAGATTCATAAGGCACTATTAATTCAAAGCTCTTTAAATCACTTTTATTATGGAAAAGGATTTTAATCATTCCTCATTGAGGACAAGGAGGATGGAAAACTTTTAGACGAGGTCCACAATTTTTATGTCCTAATGGGTGGTACCTCAATCAGTGTACTCTGACCCAAAATGTAAGATTCCAAAAAGAGTACATGTTTGGTTTTGTCTCCCATTTCGTAGGAAGTTGTGCTAGATGCTAAATGGGTTGTCCATGCAATGTTATGTTGCACTCTGGGAATTTCGTGTGTGGTACCAAAACCAATGAACTGCAACTATATATTTTTGTATTTCTGGTCTATTTAGTCTCATTGGTATTATTAGTGTTGATGCTTTTTGAATTTTTTTGTTTTTTGGGCAATTGCATTGTGTGCTTGTACTGAGCGATGCGACCCCGTGTGTTTCCTTGATCCATGACAAGATTCTGCTAGTCCTCTACCTTGACTTTCGCGGCTACACTATGGTTCAGGTATGTTTCCCAATTTTTAATGAACTGCTTGACCTCCTTAGGTGTGCATAAATCATATTCTTGCATTGCATCCTATATTCTCTGCACATTAGTACGTCGACCACTCTTTCTTGGTTTGCTACTAGAGGCCTTTGTATTTTACTTTGTCTTCATGTACCTATTTCCACTTCCCTGTCCACCAACCCATGTGGTTTTAGTACCTCGAACTATATTTACCCGAGCACTATCCTTTTGAATGTATTTGTGTCAGTACAAAACCCCCGCGACCAACCCAAGCTAGGAAATATTCACGTTGTCGCACAAGGCGCTACTGTTACCAATACCTATTGTATTTTAGTAGCGGGCATAACAAGACAATCAGGATTCAGGTTACGCCACCAAAACAAATCCCATAACATATCAGTAGAGCCACTCCATTGGTTCACATATCTAAGAGTCAATCCTGTGAACTAGAAGGTCATACAGACAAGCTCATTCCCACGACTACAATGTTGTACATTATCATCTCTGAGGTGGTCCTTGAAAAACTGAGGCTTCACCCAAATCATACCTGTAGACACAGACACCCATAATAGGCCCTTCCCCCACAAATCATGACAACAATCCCACCTTTTAAGATGGATTCTATTGCTTACAGGCCGCAAAGAGACGGACGTTTCCTGACCCCCACAAACAGAGACAAACCTTCCCATTCCCCAACACCCAAAAACAAAGAGAAACATTCCCATTCAGGAGCACATAATGCCAAAATTGACTGAAACATGGACATAAACAACAAATTTATATACTTGAATTCATGCCTTTAAACTTCGTGAAGATGCATTTCGTTCCAAACCGGACCAAGCCAACTCACTACCCTCTCAATTTCACAACTGTAACCTACACTCACCAAGCCCAGAGGGGAGGTAAGAGGAGTAACATACCCAAAATCGATTTCCATATGGTTTGTATGTAGAAGCAGTTGCGACAAGCAACACCTTTTCCACGAATGCCCCGCCGCAGAGCATCGACGCCACATAATTACCTGAGGGGAAATGCCCATTTCCTCAAGATCTTGCCACCATATCAACCACCTCTCACGTGTGGCAGTTCTGGATGACCCCCACATTTCCTTCACCTTAATTCGCATATGTTCTTGCATGCTGGGGGTGATGTTTGGATGCCTCCCAGCCTTATCTATGGACATCCCTCCCATCACCGGAATCCTAAAGTGGATTGTTATACCCTCTCTCACCCTGATTTGGGGAACATTATTCATTAAATCAATCATTTCATTAAATGTTGATAAAACAACGTTGTCATAGCATTAACCAATATAATTTATAATATTTAACATTGCAAAAATTAATATTTCAATATAGATAACTACCTCATATATTTTATGTTTTTATTTCTAGATATTGTTGCTATATGAGTGCATGATTTTTAAATAGGTGTAGTGATTTTTTAAGATTAAGCTTTGCAAGCAAATCATTCAAAATTAAAATCTTTAAAAATATTTTATACTTAGGTAAATAATATATTTGCTATCAATTACTTCCCATCATAATTTAAGTCTCTGCATAAGGAAAAAAACAATAATCTCATATATTTTATGCTTTATTTCTAGATATTGTTGCTATATCTGTGCATGAGTTTTAAATAGGTGTAGTGATTTTTTATTCTTAAGCTTGGCAAGAAAATCATTCAAAATTAAAAAATCTAAACATATTTTATACTTAGGTAAATAATATATTTTCTATCAATTACTTCTCATCATAATTTAAGTCTTTCCATAAGGAAAAAAACCAGAATAAGAGGTAAATAAAGATGTTTCGGGGAAAATTAATAGTGTGAATCATGAGCACACACATAATCATCATAAACGGAAAAAATCAGAAGCTTTGTGTCCATGGATAGTCGACACAATACTAGACCAACGAGATCTGTAAAGGGATGTTAAAGTGGATGAAGTGAAAGTGAGTGAAGGACAGGCCACAAAATGACCAAGTAAGTCATGGGTTACAATGTGAGAGTGGGGAAGTGAAGGTGAAGGGAAATGCATCATGGTATTCGCATTCAAGGACAAGCCATCATGATACTAGTATTATTCGTAGGGGACACTAACATTGGTGAAATCTTGCAATTCACATAGAATAACACTGGTTTACTCGTGCATGCACATGTTTTTGTATTAGAATATACTTTTTTTCTCTCACTTAATATTTTATTTTATTTCCTAAAATTTGGAAGGAAAAATGTTTGTAACAAGATACTCTGTTTTTACAAATTGTAAAAATTATTATTATAATATTATTACATTTCTAATAAATCAAATGTTTTTCAAATCCTAACTCCAATAAAAGGCACTCTCTGATTTGTGTTAAGGATCTTTCAAAAGTATTTAATTTGGATTAAAAAAAATGGGTTATGGGCTAGATTATTTTGGTTGAATCCTAAAAATATTTAATTTGTTTTTTTTTGGCCTAGATTTATGTTTTTTTGATGCAGAGTAATAATATATTGTCTTGATTTACAAAATTTATAGATAATTTCTTAAATGCCAAGTCACCGGATTCGCCTAAAAGGGCCACGAATCTCGAATCCCCGTATTGGGTACGTATACGTACGGGATTCTGCCCCAATTCAACGGATACGGCGTATCCAAACAGGGTATGGCGTATCCTGACCGTACCCCGTTCGGATACGCTGTATCCCGTAAAACTAGATACAGCCGGGCCCGCGGGTTCAAAAAAGCGTTTTATTTATTTATAAAGCGGGGTTGTTGCTCATTGTTTTTCACCAATTGAGGAGGATTTTTCAGGAGAGGGCATCAAGCCTATGGCCCTAGTATTTATATGTGATTCATGGTAATGTTAAATTCTTAAAGTAAAAGTGACATTCTCCTTAATCTTCATTTTCATCCTTTTACTTAAATTTTTAACATTACCATGAAATGACTCAAGATGTTTGAGAGTGGTTCTGACCTCATTGGATTTCATATGGAGAAAGTAATTTTAGATCTCATTCAAAATCCAGCAGACTTATCAGTTTTTTCAGGATTTCAAGATTGGGTTATTGCAATGTTTCCATCGAATTTTGTCATGTATTAGGGTATGGAACTCGTATTTAATCAAGAGCACCAATCCCTCTATGTACCTTGATGTTAGTGACATTGGTTGTCAAACTCCTCTATCATGACCCTACTAAAAATGTACCCATCACTCAAACAAAACCTTGACTATCTAAGATGGTAGATAAATTTATGTTTAAATCAATGAATTAAGAATGAATTTGTGTAAAAAATATCTAATTTTTAATATATTAATACATATATATTTTTAAAAAATATATATTTTTTAATAAAATAATATATAATGTATCGTATCCCATAAGTATCATGTTCCAGGGTCACCGTACCCGTATCCGATTCTTTGAATCTCGGTATCCCGGTATCCCCGTATCAGATGACTTAGCTTAAATGAGATAATCACCAATAATAGGGGATACAAATGAGAATAAGAATAAAACACACATTTTGAATGGCACCATATCACACACCAACAAAAAAAAGAAAGAATAATAACTTAAAATGAGGAAAAAGTAATAAGTACCTAATGTTTCCTCTTTGTAGAAATTGTCCATTCTAAAAAATAAATATTTCTTCACAATGGTTTTAAATATTTCATTGGTAAAATAAGTAATTGCTAGTATTTATATGTGGATGTGGTTGTAGCTAGGTTGACTATTCACGTCAAAACAATTAATGATTTTTAATAGTAATACATATTTAAAGTATTATTTATATTTTTAAAATGAGTTTTCAGGTTTGAATTTCAGTTGCAAATTTTAATAGAAAGAAATTAGGAAAAAATGTTTTGGGTTTACAAATATGTAATGATTATTTGTAAATAGAGAGAAAAAGTGTTTCAAGTGATTATATGTTAATAATGATTATATGTCTATATATAAGAAAACAATGTTTTATTAAAATAAGTTCTGAGGTTTGAATTTCAGTTGCAAATTTTGATAGAAAAAAAAAAAAAATGAGCCTACAAATGTGTAATGATTATTTGTAAGTATATAAAGAAAAATGTTTGAAGTGATTATATGCTAATAATAACTATATGTTGATATATAGGAAAAATGTTTTAAATTTACATAAGCTAAAATAATTATATGCTAATATACAATAATACAAATTATGATTTTGTCTCTGATTATATAAAATAAAAATAAATTATCCTAACACTATTTTGGAACTTTCAATTTGTAAATAATTATGTTTTGGTACAGCAAATGTAAATTGAATTTTATTATTTAGTTTGTAAAATTTCAAATCTGAATCCCCCATTAACTTAGCGATTTAGACAATTCTAACACCAATCATTTTAGAAAAAAATATGAACAATTAACTCTAAATTCCATCGGAGTCCCATGATCTCAACTTGAGACTTGGAGTAATGTGCCCAAAACAAATTTGTAATTTAAATTATCTTTGAATCTAATTAGTTTAGTATCACATTTAATCCATTTATTTATAGGTTAATATTTTTATATATTTTTGTTTTATATTTGATTGCTATTTATAATCAGAATTTTATTTTTATATTTTATACTTTAAAAAATTATTTTTTAATTAAAATAAGAAATTTATCATTTATACCCTTTCGTGAATTACTTTATAGTGATATTCACTATAAAAGTTTCATCATAAAACTTTTATATTTGTATTAAAATATAAAATTTCAGTCCATTCCATGGAGGTGGTAAACGTCCAAGTGGAGGCCCAGATCTTGGGCGTGAATGATTTACTCACGCGTCATTCATGCTCAGGAAGCGTGTACAGAAAGCCCAGCGGAGCGACGGGGGAGCGAACGTTCTAGAGGCAATTCTGGTTAAAAGTGAAGTGGTTTGATAATATTTGATATTTGAATTTTTATTAATTTAAATATAAACTGAAGTATTGAAAAAGAAAAATAGTTTTCAGATAAGAATGGTTATTATGTTTGTTGTATGTTGTTGTATTGTGCATAGGTTGAATAAGTTTATTTAAAAGTGTATTTATGAACTAAGTTGATGAATTCATACTTAAAAAAAAGGGTAAACTAACATTTTATAGATGGAATTAGATTCTTTGAAGTATCAAAATTTGGATGTAATAATTACTTAAACTTTAGAACATATTAAATAAGAATTAGAATAAGAAACATATTTTCAATTCCTAAATGGACATATAATTATAGGTAGGGTTTTAACCATCTATGAGATTGATCTAAAGAAAATTCTCTCATTTAAAATTTAGAAAATTTACAAAATAGATATAAAAAAGTAGACATGTTATTTTGTTGTCTTGATTTTATTGTTATAGGCAATGAGTGCTCTTTACAACTAAACTTGAATAATGCTAGTCTAATGACATCCTCATCCATTAGGTTTATCAGAAAAAAAGCCACAATAATACATACCTTCATGCACAATACCACCATTACCCATCCCAGTAATATGTTGTTCTTAAAAGTTGTATCACCTATTCCTTTTGAATTTATGCTCCCCAATTCAATGGAGAAGAAAAAGCCCATCTTTAAAAAGCTAAGGAAAATGGTTAGTTTTCTCAAATTCATAGAGCATTTCAACCCACTCAAAATTTCAAATCATTAAACTATTTCCCTCCTTTCCCACCCATAGCCCTTATTTCTCTTCCTTTTATCCAAGGTACCAATGAATCAATTTCTAAATTTTTTGTCAAAATAAATATTAAAGCCTTATTTCAACCCTATAAAACACTTAAACATTATTTCAAATTTACTAAAGACAAATCTATCCCCATGTCTAGTCATTCTGTTTACCAAATCTTATGCTCCTATGATAAATCCTACATTGTGTAAACAAGATATTTGAAAAGCCTAAGCCTACATTGTGTAAACAAGATCTTTGAAAAGCCTAAGTCTATATTGTGTAAGCAAGACCTTTGAAAGGTCTACATTAGGTAAACAAGACCTTTGAAAGCTTGACTGAAAGAATATATAATCAACAACAACCATAACCATATCTCCAATTCAACTATTGCAAAACACTCTCATGACTCTAAACACCTTATTGACTTTGACTAAATCAAAATTTTTGATTTTGAACCTGATTATTCCACTTCCACTTGAATTATTCAAGAAGCTATAGAAATAAATAAGAACCTATTTCAATTATGAAGATGGATATAAATGAAGCAAATCTTGGAAACCTATTACCCAAAGTTCAATTATGAAGATGGATATAAATTAAGATAATCTTAGAAACTTATTATTCATCACCTCAGTACTTAATTTCCCTCCCTTCTTATATATCCTAGTCATCTCTCTTGGGTTTCCCATCATCCCTTTAGTCCTTTTATTTATTTTTTCCCACCCCCAAACACCCCAACTTCTTGGAAGATCATGTTTTCTTTATCATATTCCCCTCCCTTTGGTAATTTGCTCCTTTCTCTCTTTTATCATCCCCTTAATTTATCTCTCCACATTGCCTTGTTTCATCCTCTAATTTCTATTTATTTATTTATTCAGTTTTTATTTGATTTATCCCTTTGAATCAACTCGTTAATATTATCTCATTTGTCTCACCTTTTTTTCCTACTTATGCTTTCATAATATCCTAATAAACCCCTCGTTTGATATTGATTTTAATTTACTTAATTTTATCTACAATTTAATTTCCTTTGGTTTGATACCCCTCGGTTTATCTCATTGTTATATTTCTTGTTTTACCTTCACATCTATTGTCCACTTTATTTTTATATTCTATTAATGATTCCATTACTTGACTTTGAATCTTCATTTAGTGATTTTCTTAAATTACTTTATGTCCTAACTTCAATTTTCCAAATATTTCATCTAACATATAAGTAGCATATTTATATTTAAATTACAATTCTAGCATGTTTGTTAAACATGTTTCTATAGCATCTTTTGTCCCTAACGATGGGTGGAGCACATTGAAAATTTGGGAGGATTATGAATTAGGGAAGACTTCTCATCATTGATAATTGCTTGTGAAATTTGTTGGCTTCTTATTACAACTTATTATGTTCTTTTCATCAAACAATTACCAAAACATAAACATGAAGATCAAAGGAGCTTATTATCTTTTTTAAAGCAAACAATTACCAAAACATAAACATGAAGATCAAAGGAAAAATAGTGAACACAAGATATAGTCTCCAAGCCAAAGCAAAACCCCTCCAAGGGGAAAACCCAGAAAAAATATCTTCTTATAAAATCAAATCAAAGTAAGATATCCAAGACCCGTGACCACAAAAAGGCTCCAACCCTTTAGATTCAAGTCAAACCCTCCTTTTTCACAACAAATCCATCAACAACAAGAGACCAACAACGTGCAACATCAGAAATAATCCTTCAATAAGAGATGTGTCAAGGAAAAACTTCCATAAATCCAAGTCCTTCTTTTCTTTCCAACTTCAGACTTAGGCCCTCCTTCCTTCTATGAATTTCATAATTAATCATGTGAATTGTGTGTGTCCAAATGAGCTCAACTCATCCTATCTTTATATTGTCTAGAGGGGTTCTTATAGACATGTCCTTTAGGGCTTGACTGACTTGACACTCAGGGTTGACTTGGCACCAAGAGGGAATTTTGACCCAAATTACATATTAAAATATATATATATATATATATATATATATATATATATTCGGCTATAAATAATAATGAGCATGAAGAACATGCTTCAATAAAATAATAGTTTGACTTTGAGAATGAAACCCATGCTTGAAAAATAAAATTTATTTTTCTTCTTTTCTTTTGTTTTTACAATAATTACACAAATACAATTATGAAGTTTGAACCTAGTTACATTTTTTCAACACTCCCTCTTAACTAGGGAGGTATTCACAATTACACAACTGATATAAGGATACTTCTCAAATTGAAATATTCTCACAAGAAGAGTCAGATTGATAAGCCATCATCGAGCATCGACATCATAACTAACATTGTCAATTTTCACACTAGCAAGACCTTGACTAACAACCTCTAACTCTCCATAAGATTAGAGCACAATGCTACGAGGCATAAATATGGACACCATCCCAACTACCTCTCAAGGAGCACACCCCATCTGAATGTTCACTAGGTATGTATTTACAATATTATTGTTATCTTGGATTCCCAATCCTCAAAGAATATCATCCCTTTTCGATCACTCTTATCTTGGATACCGTGATAGATCCTCAAAGAGCGTCGGTTCACTGGACTACTTCCTATCTTGGAATCCAAATCCTCAAGGAGTGCTAGTCCCAAATGTTTATCCAATCCTCAAGGAGTACTAGTCCCAAATGTTTATCCAATCCTCCATTTTCCCTCCTAGTGCCTTCACTAGACGTATGCTTGTAAGTCCTGACCTAATGCATGACACATGGAGAATGCGGTGTCCATCATCACTCCCTCTTAGCTGGGGAGGAGATCCTTACTCCTTCTCAAACATGTAGGATATTTCTTACTCCCTCTCAATTAGGGAGACATCACAATCCTTAGTTGGTATCATAATCAAAACATCAACTAGTTATTCTTCTGTGGAGATATAGTTGTAGATGTAGGGCTTCTTTCTCACGTTACATCATACCTGGGCTTCGACCTTTCTAGATTCCAAACATTTTATGAAGCCAAATTCTTTCACACTCTATCTCCATGACAAGATTTTTCAGCTCCTTACAGTACCATAACATATCAAATTTCGATCTTTCTGGATATTGTCAATCATCATACAACTTTATCATCAAATGGTTCATTTTTCATCTTCAACAAGACAAACTTCCTCACAACTGCTAGCACATGCCTTTTATTTTTCATAACATAGTCCTTCTTCATTTTCTTCCAAGAGTCGTATCAACTTTCCAATATCGATTATTTCCTTGTACTTATCCAAGCCATCAATAGTTCTATCCAAACAATTCATGTGTTCAATGATCAAACCAAGCAGTTGTAGGTACACCAATACCATCCAACAAATCTTTCGAGCCTCTGCAAATTTCAACAATTTGTCCTCCTAGTGAGCAAAACCATATCCCATCATTATTAGTGTTTCTATATCACAATAGAATTTATTCAAGGTGCGTAGTTCTTCTGCTACATGTTCCCTCTGAGTTCAACATTCTTTTGCATGGTCTATCTCATATTGCAACAAATTTTTGCTTCTTGCTCTTCAAATTTCAATCATCAATTAGGAATAAACCAATCAACAAGCTCTAATATCGTATTCATTAGGGTATTTGCATCTTCCTCTTTCCATCTGAGGTAAGTTATCTTCTATCCATTTAAAGGTCTTCTTTGATGCATACATCAAGATGCTCCTTCCTTCACAATCTTCATGTTATGCCACGTTCCTTCAAGTCTTTCATCTCCTGAGGAAGGTTGACTCCCTCTTACTCTTGGACCCTTTTTCATCAAACCTTGTCTTCACATCATCATGACATAGTAAATGCCATTCTTCAGAACTAGGTCCCTTTTTTTTCTCACAACGAAAATAATCAGTTAGGGTTTCTCCTTTTATTCTATACTTTTCTAGGGTTTACAAACCCTAGATGCGAAGACCTATCACTTACAAATTTGAAGAGTTCTACCACCACAAAAGAGAGTTAGTTCCAAGACCCTAGATTTCTAGGGTCTTTAAGATGTTTATTTACAAGAATTACAAATTCTATGCAAAACGTGGAAACTTCATAGCCATATCGATCACCTAACTCAATTTTTTTTTAAATAACCTCTTACACAAACTATGTCTTTAATAAAATTTAAAACATAAATGTTTAGATAAATAAGTATGTGTGGCAAAGTTTTAATTATATATCAATTATAAATACAAATACCTTCTCTCCTCTATATTTTTAAATTGACTAATTATTTATATTTTATAAATATTTATGAAAATAAAATAAAAATAGATCAAATTTTATCTTTGATCACTAATTTTAATGTAATACTATTCCAAATATAGATTAACATTGAATATAAAATGTAAACATATATTTGATAAAATGTGGAAATATGCAATGAAGATGTGGACATTTAATTATGTTACTCAATAAAGTAATCATATAATATTTAAAAAATCCTTCAATTAAAATTATTTTATTTTAATTTTTTTTTGATAAATTTAATAAAATAAGAATATTATTATATTATTATTCACTTCATTAATTATAAACATATATGATATTTAAAAAATCTTTCAATCAAAATTATTTTAATTTAAAATATTTTTTACATAATTTAATAAACTAAGAATATTATTATATTACTATTCACTTCATTTGAAAATATATATATATTTTTTTTTTTTTTTTTGCTTAATGATATAAATTTTAAAAAGAAAAAAATGATGGGTTAATCTCGATTCAATTATAGAGTAGTCAAGAAATCTAGATTTGATCATTTTTGAGTTCGCATTCTTGGTTTATGGACCATGGTGTTGTGTAACCCATAGTATTTGACCATGGTATTTGATGCTACCAATGCACTATATAGATTCCATGCATGGTTTTGAATAGTTATGTTCATGCCACACATGTCCTAACACATGTTTTCATTGCTATATGCATGTCCTTAAGTGTGTTTGCTTGGTTATCTCCAGGTCAAACTTGATTTTTCATATAATTTAAATAGGACAAGGGAATTAGGGTTGTAATCCACGGCTATTTAATGGCTTAAAATAATTCATAGTATGATGCTTTAGTATTCTACTTTGGCCAAGCCTCACAAATTTGGGTAAGGTTAATAGATATATATATTAGATGTTAACCCACCAAACTAAGATTTTTTAGGTAAATTTATTGTATGCATTTTGTGTGCTTCCTTATTATGTTATTTATCCCTTTGATTACTCTTCGGTTTTAACAGGTAGGCTTGGCTATTTAATGGCTTGAAATGTTTCATAGTATCATGCTTCAGTAGTCTGCTTTGGCCAAGCCTCACAAATTTGGGTAAGGCTAATAGATATATATATTAGATGTTAATCCACCAAACTAAGATTTTTTAGGTAAATTTATTGTATGCATTTTGTGTGCTTCCTTATTATGTTATTTATCCCTTAGATTACTCCTTGATTTTAACAGGTTTTTGTTCATAAGGAGTGGAGAGATGACAAGTAGGGTAAAGCTTGGGGTAGAGGTAGGGAATTTCAATAAATTTTACATTTTGATTTGACATGAATGGTTTTCATTTCAATTGGGTGTTTAGCTTTTAATGACAATGTGTTTGGATTTTAATGGCTTTGCATTTTATTAGTTAGGCTTCTAATTTGCTTGTTACTTATCTATTTTGTGTGTCTCCTTATTGTGCTATTTATCTCTTTGATTGCTCTGTGCTTTTAAGAGGTTTTGTTCATAAGGACTGTATAGATGACAATGAGGTTAAAGCTTGGCCTAGAGGCAGGGGGATTTCAACCAGTTTTCCTTTTTCACTTGAGATGAATAGTTTTCATTTCAGTGGGTTGTTTAGCTTTTAATGGCTATGTGATTAGATTATAATGGATTTGCATTTTATTGGTTATGATTATGATTTGATTGTCAATTTGGTTTTTTTTAAAAATCTATTTTGTGTCCTTCCTTATTGTGTTATTTATCTCTTTGATTTCTCTTTGCTTTTAACCAAATTTTGTTCATAAGGACAGAGATGACAAGTAGGGTTTTTGTTCATAAGGACTTCAAAGATAACAAGTAGAGTTTTTGTTCATAAGGATTAGAAAGATGAAAAGTAGTTTTAGTTTTCCTTTCAATTGGAGGTTTAGCTTTTAACCAGTATATGTTTCGTTTTAGTTTTCTTTTCAATTGGGTGTTTAGTTTTTAATAAATATGTGTTTTGGTTTTAATGACTTTGCATTTTATAAGTTATGCTTCTGATTGGTTTAGACAATTTTTTCTAATGACTTTTTTTTGAATGGATAAATCAAAATGTTTTTCATATTCAATATCTAACTATGCTCTTTTATACTATGATTTCTCAGATTAAATCAATTTAATCCAATCTTTTTGGTCCTCTCTACTGAAAATATGGAAAATATTAGTTTGGAATCGAAGTAAACCTAAAGTTTTAGAACTCTTCGGAGAACCTAAGGCAGATGGGCACCGGTGACTTTTTTTTGGGTGGGTAAATCAAGATGCTTTTTCAAACTCGATTTCTGATTATGTTGAATCGAAGTAAAATTAGGGTTTCAGAATTCTTAGGAGAACCTAAGGCAGATGGGCACTTTGGTGATTTTTTTTGGGTGCGTAAATAAGATGCTTTTTCAAATTCGATTTCTGACTATGTTGTTTTGTACTGTGATTTGTCGATCAGAATGTGGGATTAAATGAATTTAATCCAATCTGAATGTGGGATTAAATGAATTTAATCCAATTTTTTTGGTACTCTCTACTGAAAATATGGAGAATATTAGTTTGAATCAGCAAAAAGTTCTACTCAATAAAAATCGAAATGAAACTTTCAGAACTTTTAAGAAAATCTAAGACAGATGGGCACTCTGGTAACTTGGAAGATGTAGGTGGTCAGCTGACCAGTAAATCTTCTAAGAGAAAATTGAGAACTAAGTATCAGTCCAATTATGATTCCTCCTACAAAAGGAAATTCCCCACTGAAAAGGACTTGAAAAGTACAGTGGATTCTCGTATGAAGATGAAGCCATCACAATCTGTCTGCCCTACTTACAGTATTTGTCTGACCAAAACATATATTCTTGTAATACCCCTGTAATAAGGGAAAAGACAAGCTTAAAACAGATGCAGCTAATGGCTTATCATACCGTAGTCAAGGCAATGGAGATTCATACCGTACTCAAGGCAATATATATACAGAAGACTCCTAAATGAAAAGATGAAATTCTCCGTACAGACCTTCTGGATGTGCTACATATAAGCAATGCAGAGCATGCAAAGGCGCTGAAGTATATAATGTCTATTCATTATAGCTAAGAGTGCCATAAACTATGGGGAATATAGGTGGATTTCTTTTATAATCACACCAGATTTGAAGAAGTCAGTAATTTCTGCTCTTTACATGTTGTCTAATTGCACAGCAGTATGATTTATATGGATAGATTAAGGATTAATGGATTTTAATGATTTATTTTATGAAGTAGTCTATATTGCAATATTTTGGAAGATTAGGTGACCTGAAATTTCTTTTTTTCCGGCATAACTTGGTAGATGTGACTCCTTTCGGGCGTTCCATTTTGAGACTGCATTTACTCCACCCGCCCAGCTCCGACTGTTCAAATCCTAACGCAAACATCGCGCCTATTTTTCACCAAAACTTCCCTGTTTCCCCTGCTTGTTGCTTGCTGCGGAAGGATACCAGACTATTCACCTGTTGTTGCAGCATTTGAAACGCATATCAGACAACCAGGTACCCCGCTTTGGTATACATTTTTCTTCAATTTGAAATCGTTTTGTTACTTACGTATGAAAACAAAAGCATATGTAGCATTTGAAGTTTGAGTTCAGTCACCAAAAACTCACGACCGTGAAATAAAATTACTTCAAGAATAGATGACGAAGAATAAAGGAAGAATAGCTCTAGGGTTTGAGACGTATAACTCTTCAAACTTAGAGTCCACACCATCTCCTGCTACAGAATCAAACCCAACAGGAACATAACTAACCATTTCATCATAATTATTCAGAGGCATGTGAATGCGCCCTGCAATGACTCTGCAAACCAACATGGCTCATTTCACAGGAAACTTTATCAATTTCTCCTCACACACATTGATGGACTTGTGAGCTCTGAAACTTGTGGATGTGGTATATATTCCCTTCCCTTTGGCTAGTCTTTTACTCAGCAACCCCCCTGTTCGAATAATGTTGCAGGCATTACACTCCAAGAAAGTACATAGAGTTGTTAATCCCTTGGTGCCTAGAGAACACATAATGGTAGTGCCATGGAACCTCAACAACTCGTTCCCATCATCCAAGCATTGAGGATGTTTCTTAGGGATCTTATTGTCCTTATTCATATATTGCCAGTGCTTTTGGGTGTTATCCACCGTAAGCACTCTCTCACTCTTTCCACATTCAATCTCTGAGTTGAGCCAAATAGATTTGAAGATTATCTCCACAATAGTTTTGGTAGTCACCTTCCTTAAGCTGAGTCACTTCCAATGCATTGAAAAAATAAAAAATAAAACCACGTTGAAATTTTTAAGAAGAGCCAAGAATATTTTGTAAATATACAGACCACATTACAAAGTGGGACATCATGAACTTGTCCAACAGTTATCATTCATATGCAGAACATACTGAAAAAGCAGACCAAATGCCTTAGCTTTTTGCAAGTAGAACTTTGAATAATGAAAAAGAATTTGACTTGGCTTTTATATTAATTACCCTCCTGTATCCATTACCAGATGTCTTAAATTGACAAGTGTGCAAAAAATAAAGAGAGGTTCACTTTTAAGCTTCATAAAAGCTTCATAAATCAATGGTTAAAAGTAGAAATTTTTTTTTAAACATTAACACTTCAAATAATTCTCTTATCTTTATTGTGCACTTTGAAGTTTCATAAATCAATGTTTAAAAGTAAAAATTTATTTTAAAACATTAACACTAAAAATAATTTTCTTGCAGATTCCATGCATCAACATATGGAAAGAACTTTGCTTCAGATCTAAACTAGATACTCAAATCTGCAATCTACATAAGAAGAAACATTTCCTTTTACAGCATTTACATTTCTATTCCATGCAGTGAACATCTAAACCTACAATTTACATAAACTCATAATAATAATAAGAAACATCTCCTTTTACAACAAATAATAATAAGAAACATCTTATTTTACAACATTTACATTTTGATTGCGGATTCTAACCATCCCACTGATGTAATAAACTTACCTTGTTTGGAAACTTTCTGTTGTTTTAAGAAACAATATTGAAGAAAGAAATAGAAATGTATAACCGAATGAAAAACTGAATTAAACACACGAATTTACGTGGTAAAACCTTGACAGGGTGTGAAGGAAACCTCCACGGGGCAAGGGATTAGAAACTCTATTAATCAAGAATGATTCTCCACTTTTTACAAGCCTCTCGAGCCATCCAATTTAACCTGGGCTGTTTCGTTATTCTAACTTCATTTTGTTATACAACCAACTAATAGGTAATAAGTAAATTTGCCCAGAATTACTTTATTTACATTTGTTGCCATATTTCAATAAACTCCACCTTGACAATAATTTTCCTAATCCCTTGCCCATGCCCATTCATTATCTTTTCTGCAAGCCAAGGGAAGCGAGACACCATCTCAGCATTCTATTGTAACTGGTTTCGTGAATATATTTGCATGATTCTCCTGTGTATGGACCTTCTTGAGAACTACTTTGCCGCCTTCGATTACATGTCTCACAAAGTGATACCTTGCATCGATGTGCTTGGTCTTGCCGTGATAGGCTGGATTTGTAGTCAAATGAATAACACTCTGACTGTCACAGAATACATTCACTTTCTCCTGTGTCCTTCCAATCTCATCAAGCAGACCTTTTCACCAAATTACCTTTTTACAGGCATCTGAAGCACCTATATACTTTTCTTCAGTAGTGGACAAAGCAACTGTCTCTTGAAGCTTTGACATCCAGCTGGTTGCTCCACCTGCAACAGTAAAAACATAACCTGTAGTAGACCTCATTTTGTCCAAATCACCTACTTCATTGGCATCAACATATCCGCAGACTGAACCTTCACGACCATCAAAGCTAATGCAATGGTCACTTGTGCTTCTCAAATACCGAAGCACCCATTTCACTGCTCACCAATGTTATTCTCCTGGATTTGTCATGAACCTGCTGACAACTCCAACTGCATGTGAAATGTCAAGTCTTGTAGATACCATTGCATACATTAAGTTGCCTACCGCATTTGCATATGGTACACGAGACATATACTTCTTTTCTTCATTAGTTCTAGGACTTAAATCCGAAGAAAGCTTAAAATGGGAAGCTAATGGAACATTAACAGGTTTCACATTGTTCATACCGAACTTTTCAAGTACTTTCTCCACATACTTCTTTTGTGATAACCAAAGCTTACCATTCTTCCTATCTCTATGTATCTCCATGCCCAAGATATGTTTTTCTGCTCCAAGATCCTTCATATCAAACGTCCTAGAGAGATGAGCCTTTAACTTGTTGATTTCTTCCATGCTTTTGCTTGCAATAAGCATATCGTCAACATACAACACCAAGATAATGAATATGCCATTGAAAATTTTGAAGTATACACAATGATCATACTCACATTTGATAAAATTCCAACTCACCATGAATGAATCAAACTTCTTGTACCATTGCCTGGACGACTGCCTCAGGCCATACAATGATTTCCTGAGATTGCAAACTAATCTTCTGTTGTGACCTTGTACAAAACCTTCTGGCTAATCCATATATATCTCTTCATCCAAATCACCATAAAGAAAGGTTGTTTTAACATCTAACTGTTCTAACTCAAGGTCAAGTAAAGCAGGTAGTGTTAACACAGTATGAATAGAAACAAGTTTAAATACTGGTGAAAAATCTCATGAAAATCAATACCTTCAACTTGAGAATACCCTTTTGCAACCAGTCTCTCCTTATACCTATTGATACTTCCATCAACTTTTCTTTTCAACTTGCATTTGCACCCAACAACACTTCTCCCTTCAGGAAGTTCTACAAGATCCCAGGTATTGTTCTTGGCTAAGGAATCCATTTCTTCTTCCATAGCCTTTTTCCATATCTCGCTATCTGCATCATCTATTGCTTCCTAATAACAAGAAGGTGCCCCATCTTCAGTAATCAATGCAAAAGATGAAGCAAAATATTCATACCTTTTAGGTGTTTTTCTTCCCTTGTAGACCTTCTTAGAGTGATTGGTTGCTGAATTGGTTCTGGAATATCTCCAGTTTCCTTTGCTTCTTCACCTTTTTCATCAGAAGTCTCTCCTTCCTTTGGATTTTCTGGAAAAGGTTTAGTCTCCAATTGAATTTGCTGATTTGGTGATACTTGTTCCTGTTCAACTTTTCCAACATATGATTTTAGAATAGATTTATCAAATGTTACATCTCTACTAATGACTATCTTCCATGAAGAAGGATACCACAACCTATATCCTTTCACTGCATAATCATACCCAACAAAGACACAACATTTCGATTTTGGATCTAACTTTGAACATTGATTTGTAGGAATAAGAGCATAGGCATCACAACCAAAAATCTTCAAATGCGAATAATCACAAGACTGACCTGACCAAACTTCTTCAGGACTTTTACAGTTTATTGCAACTCAAGGTGATCTGTTAACTAAATAACAAGCAGTAGATACTGCTTCTGCCCACAAATCCTTTTGCAGGTTAGCATTGCTGATCATGCTTCTGGCTCTTTCCATAAGAGTTTGATTCATCCGTTTAGCAACGCCATTTTGCTGAGGAGTATAAAAAACAGTTTTATGTATAACAATCCCTTCATCCTTACAAAATTGTTCAAATTCTAAAGAAGTAAATTTTGTTTTAAAGATCAATAAGTGGTTGGAAAATTGTTGAGCTATTTTATATTTTTTTTTTAAATTTCCAAGAAATAGTTTTATAAGAAATTGAGTAGAAGAAGGGAAATCAGAAACCCTAGCAGAAGAGGAATTTTTTTTTTTAGTTGGAAATTAAAGAAATAAGGGAAAACTAGGAGGAAGAAATGGCCAAAATGACAAATGCAAAGTTCAAGGTGGATAAGTTCACTGGGAAAAACAATTTCGAGTTGTGGAAACTGAAGGTTAGGGACTTATTAGTGCAACAAGGGTTACACAAAGCATTAGACGAGGTAAAGAAAAAACCTGCAAGCATGACAGATTCGGACTGGGAGGACTTGGATGCCCGAGCCATAAGTACCATTAGGTTATGCTTGGCAGATGAATTTCTCTTTAATATTGTTGAAGAGAGTACAACTCAAGGGTTGTGGGAAAAACTGGAAACCTTGTATATGACTAAATCTTTGACAAATATAATTTATTTGAAAAAACAACTGTATAGTCTTCGGATGAAGGAGGGTACAAAAGTTGCAAAATGTTTAAATTTTTTTAATACACTTATTTGTCAGTTGTCAAATATGGAAGTTAAAATGCAGGAAGAAAACAAGGCAATAACTTTGTTGTGTTCTCTGCCTAAGTCATGGGACCACTTCGTAACTTCAATAAGTTTGAGCACTGCCGATTCTTTAAAATTTGAATATATTGTTGGTGCTCTCTTATGTGAAGAAGTACAAAGGAAATCTAGTATTGAGACATCTGCACCAGAAGCCATGGTAGCCAGAGGTCGGTCAAAGGAAAGAGGGGAGAAAGCAAGGGGTTCTTTCAAGTCAAAGTCAAAAGGCGGCAATAAGTGTACAACCAAGTGCTGGCACTACAACAAACTTGGACACCTCGAGAAAGATTGTTGGAAACATAAGGAGTCAGAAAACCATAACAAGGAAGCAAATCAGGTTGATTCAGGTATGGTTGATGAAGTTTTAATTGTTGAAGCTCTCCATGTTTGTAATGTCTCTCAAGATGTTGAAAATTGGCTATTAGACTCTGGTGCTTCTCATCATATGAGTCCGCACCAAAGTTGGTTTACTTCATATGAAACTGTAAATGGTAGTTTTGTATTCATGGGAAATAATGCATCTTGTCAGACTGTTGGGATTGGTAATGTAAAAATTAAAATGTATGATAATACAGTTAAAACATTATCTGATGTTAGGCATGTACCTGAACTAAAGAAAAACTTGATTTCCTTGGGAGTTTTGGATTCAAATGGGTATAAATTTACGGGTCAGAATGGAGTGCTGAAAGTCTCAAAAGGAGCCTTGGTTGTTATGAAGGTTGAGAAGGTCGGAAATCTGTATAGACTCAAAGGAAGCGCTCAATTTAGTGAAGCAGCGATCATATCATAAAAATCAGAAGAAGGTTCTCGTCTATGGCATCAGTGGTTGGGTCACATGAGCGAGAAAGGTCTTCAGGTACTGATGAACCGCAAGTTGCTTCCTGATTTGAAATCCTTGAAGTTGGATTTTTGTAAATATTGCATGTTTGGAAAAAAATGTAAACAAAGGTTCAAGACTGGAAATCATAATAGTAAACAGATTTTAGACTACATTCATTCTGATATGTGGGGACCATCTCCTACTGTGTCTTATGGAGGTGCATTATATTTCTTAACATTTATTGATTATTTCTCCCAGAAAGTTTGGGTCTATACGTTGAAAAAGAAAGCTGATGTATTTAATGTTTTTAAACAATTTAAAACAATGGTGGAAAAGAAAATAGGCAAATCAATTAAATTTTTAAGAACTGAAAATGGCGGTGAATTTACTTCTTTAGAATTTGAACAATTTTGTAAGGATGAAGAGATTGTTAGACATAAAACTGTTGTTTATACTCCTCAGGAAAATGGCGTTGCTGAATGGATGAATCAGACTCTTATGGAAAGATCCAGAAGCATGATCAACAATGCTAACCTGCAAAAGGAGTTGTGGACAAAAGCAGTATCTACTGCTTGTTATTTAGTTAACAAATCACCTTTAGTTGCAATAAAATGTGAAATTATTGAAGAAGTTTGGTTGGGTCAGTCTTGTGACTATTTGCATTTGAATATTTTTGGTTGTGATGCCTATGCTCTTATTCCTAGAAATCAGCGTTCAAAGTTAGATCCAAAATCGAAATGTTGTGTCTTTGTTGGGTATGATTATGCAGTGAAAGGATATAGGTTGAGGGATCCTTCACGGAAGATAGTCATTGATAGAGATGTAACATTTGATGAATCTTCTCTTCTAAAATTAGATGTTGGAAAAGTTGAACAGGAACATGTATCGCCAAATCAGAAAATTCAATTGGAGACTAAACCTTTTCCAGAAAATCGAAAGGAAGGAGAGACTTCTGATGAAAAAGGTGAAGAGGCAAAGGAAGTTGGAGATATTCCAGAACCAATTCAGCAACCAGTCACTCTAAGAAAGTCTACAAGGGAAAAAACAACACCAAAAAGGTATGAAGATTTTGCTTCATCTTTTGCATTGATTACTGAAGATGGGGAACCTTCTTAATATTAGGAAGCAGTAGATGATGTAGATAGCGAGATATGGAAAAAGGCTATGGAAGAAGAAATGGATTCCTTAACCAAGAACAATTCCTGGGATCTTGTAGAACTTCTTGAAGAGAGAAGTGTTGTTGGGTGCAAATGGGTCTTCAAGTTGAAAAGAAAATTTGATGGAAGTATCGAAAGGTATAAGGCGAGACTGGTTGCAAAAGGGTATTCTCAAGTTGAAGGTATTGATTTTCTTGAGATTTTTTCACCAGTAGTTAAAATTGTTTCTATTCGTACTATGTTAGCACTAACTGCTTCACTTGACCTTGAGTTAGAACAATTAGATGCTAAAAAATCCTTTCTTCATAGTGATTTGGATGAAGCAATATATATGGATCAGCCAGAAGGTTTTGTATAAGGTCACAACAGAAGATTAGTTTGCAAGCTCAAGAAATCATTGTATGGCCTGAGGTAGTCGCCCAGGAAATGGTACAAGAAGTTTGATTCCTTCATGGTGAGCTAGAATTTTATCAGAAGTGAGTATGATCATTGTGTATACTTCAAAGTTTCAATGGCATATTCATTATCTTGGTGTTGTATGTTGACGATATACTTATTGCAAGCAAAAGCATGGAAGAAATCAACAGGTTAAAGGCTCAGCTCTTTAGGACGTTTGATATGAAGGATCTTGGAGTGGCAAAACATATCTTGGGCATGGATATACATAAAGACAAGAAGAATGGTAAGCTTTGGTTATCACAACAGAAGTGTGTGGAGAAAGTACTTGAAAAGTTTGGTATGAACAATATGAAACCTGTTAATGTTCCATTAGCTTCCCATTTTAAGCTTTCTTCGGATTTAAGTCCTAGAACTAATGAAGAAAAAAAGTATATGTCTAGTGTACCATATGAAAATGCGGTAGGCAACTTAATGTATGGGATGGTATTTACAAGACCTGAAATTTCACATGCAGTTGGAGTTTTCAGCAGGTTCATGGCAAATCCAGGAGAAGAACATTGGCGAGTAGTGAAATGGGTGCTTCGGTATTTGAGAGGCACAAGTGACCATTGCATCAGCTTTGATGGTCATGAAGGTTCAGTCTGCGGATATGTTGATGCTGATTATGCAGGTGATTTGGACAAAAGGAGGTCTACTACAGGTTATGTTTTTACTCTTGCGGGTGGAGCAATCATCTGGATGTCAAAGCTTCAAGAGACAGTTGCTTTTTCCACTACTGAAGCAAAGTATATAGCTGCTTCAGATGCCTGTAAAGAGGCAATCTGGTTAAAAGGTCTGCTTGATGAGATTGGAAGGACGCAGGAGAAAGTGAATGTATTATGTGATAATCAGAGTGTTATTCATTTGGCTACAAATCCAACTATCACAGCAAGACCAAGCACATCGATGTAAGGTATCACTCTGTGAGACATGTAATCGAAGGCGGCAAAGTAGTTCTCAAGAAGGTCCGTGCACAGGAGAATCATGCAAATATATTCACGAAGCCAGTTGCAATAGAGAAGCTGAGATGGTGTCTCGCTTCTCTTGGCTTGCAGAAAAGATGATGAATGGGCATGGGAAAGGGATTAGGAAAATTGTTGTCAAGGTGGAGTTTGTTAAAATATGACAACAAATGTAAATAAAATAATTCTGGGCAAATTTACTTATTACCTGTTAGTTGGTTGTATAACGAAATGAAATTAGAATAACAAAATAGCATTAAATTGGATGGCCCGAGAGGCTTGTAAAAGGTGGAGAATCATTTTTTATTAATAGAGTTTCCAATCCCTTGCCCCGTGGAGATTTCCTTAACACCCTGTCAAGGTTTTACCATGTAAATTCGTGTGTTTACCTTTGTGTGTGTTTAATTCAATTTTTCATTCGGTTATACATTTCTATTTCTTTCTTCAATATTGTTTCTTAATACAACAAGGATGAAGGGATTGTTAGACATAAAACTTCTTTTTATACTCCTCAGCAAAATGGCGTTGTTGAACAGATGAATCAGACTCTTATGGAAAGAGCCAGAAGCATGATCAGCAATGCTAACTTGCAAAAGGAGTTGTGGGCAGAAGCAATATCTACTACTTGTTATTTAGTTAACAGATCACCTCTGGTTGCAATAAACTGTAAAATTCTAAAGAAGTAAATTCACCTCCATTGTCAGTTGTTAAACATTTAATTGATTTGCCTGTTTTCTTTTCCACCATTGTTTTAGATTGTTTAAAAACATTAAATACATCAGCTTTCCTTTTCAACATATAGACCCAAAATTTCTGGGAGAAATCATCAATAAATGTTAAGAAATATAATGCACCTCCATAAGACATAGTAGGATATGGTCCCCACAGATCAGAATAAATGTAGTCTAAAATCTATTTACTATTATGATTTCCAGTCTTGAACCTTTGTTTACATTTTTTTTGAAACACACAATATTTACAAAAATTCAACTTCAAGGATTTCAAATCAGGAAGCAACTTGCAGTTCCTCAGTACCTGAAGACCTTTCTGACTCATGTGACCCAACCGCTGATGCCATAGATGAGAACCTTCTTCTGCTTTTTCTGATACGATCGCTGCTTTACTAACTTGAGTGCTTCCTTTTAGTCTATACAGATTTCCGACCTTCTCAGCCTTCATAACAACCAAGGCTCCTTTTGAGACTTTCAACACTCCATTCTGACCTGTAAATTTATACCCATTTGAATCCAAAACTCCCAAGGAAATCAAGTTTTTCTTTAGTTCAGATAGATGCCTAACATCAGATAATGTTTTAACTGTATCATCATACATTTTAATTTTTACGTTACCAATCCCAATAGTCTAACAAGATGCATTAATTCCCATGAATACAGAACTACCATTTACAATTTCATATGAAGTAAACCAACTTCGGTGTGGACTCATATGATGAGAAGCACCTGAGTCTAATAGCCAATTTTCAGCATCTTGAGAGACATTACAAATAGGGAGAGCTTCAGTAGTTAAAACTTCATCAACCATACCTGAATCAACCTGATTTGCTTCCTTGTTATGGTTTTCTGACTCCTTCAGTTTCCAACAATCTTTCTTGAGGTGTTCAAGTTTGTTGCAGTAACAACACTTGGCTTTACACTTCTTGCTACCCTTTGAATTTGATTTGGAAGAACCCCTTGCTTTCTCCCCTCTTTCCTTTGACCAACCTCTGGCTACCATGGATTTTGGTGCAGATGTCTCAATACTAGATTTCCTTCATACTTCTTCAGATAAGAGAGCACCAACAACAAATTCAAATTTCAAAGAATCAACAATACTCAAACTGATTGAAGTTATGAAGTGGTCCCATGACTTGGGAAGAGAACACAACAAAGTTATTGCCTTGTCTTCTTCCTGCATTTTAGCTTCCATATCTGACAACTAACACATAAGTGTATTAAAAACATTTAAATGTTCTGCAACTTTTGTACCCTCCTTCATTCGAAGACTGCACAGTTGTCTTTTCAAATAAATTATATTTGTCAAAGATTTAGTCATATACAAGGTTTCCGGTTTTTCCCACAACCCTTGAGCTGTACTCTCTTCAACAATATTAAAGAGAACTTCATCTGCCAAGCATAGCCTAATGGTACTTAGGGCTCGGGCATCCAAGTCTTCCCAGTTCGAATCTATCATGCTTGCAGGTTTTTTCTTTACCCCATCTAATGCTTTGTGCAACCCTTTTTGCACCAGCAAGTCCCTAACCTTCAGTTTCCACAATGCGAAATTGTTTTTCCCGGTGAACTTATCCACCTCGAACTTTGCATTTGTCATTTTGCCCATTTATTCCTCCTAGCTTTCCCTTCTTTCTTTAATTTCCAACTAATTTTTTTTTCCTCTTCTGCTAGGGTTTCTAATTCCCCTTCTTCTACTCAGTTTCTTATAAAACTAATTCGTGGAAATTAAAAAAAAAAAATTTCTGAAATAGCTCAACAATTTTCCAGCGACTTATTGATCTTTAAAAAAAAAATTATGAATCTATCTAAAAAACTGTTCCCTAAAAAAAAATCTGTTCCCAAATCTCTTCCAATAATATTTCACTCAAATTTCTGTTCCAACCTGATTTTATTTTTTAATACTTATTCAAAAAAAAAAATCTTTTTTTTCTCTTTAATCAAAGGAAAAACTCTTCATTTGTTATTCTGAATGCAACAAAATAGAAAATCCCTTCATTTTAAAACTAGAATGTAAAAAAAAATACCTTTGTTGGATCTTTCTTGTCCGTCTGTGGCAAACACACTGCCTCTCCAATACCGTTGTCTGCTCTTTCCTCTGATGGACATGGTTTCTTTTTATTATTACAATAGCGACGGTGTGCCTTGGCTCTTCTCCTCTAGACAATGATCCTCTTCGTGTTTGATGGCTCAATGCATAGTGACGCCTATCTATCTGAGGCGATAACCAACAGCCACAATGGTGGGCGTTCTTTTTCTGGTGGCTACAGTTTCTACTCTTTTTCAATATACAACAGTGGACTTCTTTTGCGGGCATTCTTCTTCTGGCGGCTGCAGTCTCTACTCTTTTTCAATGTACAGCAGCAGACTTCTTCTTCTTCAGTGGATATTTTAAAAAATATTGGTGGAGCAAATATGAACATCAGCAATTGGACAACAACAAATTTGGATTGCAAAGGATGGACAACAGCAGAACTTTTAAAATTTGGACAGTGGAGTGGCTTCGATACCAATTGTTGTTTTAAGAAAAAATATGGAAGAAAGAAATAGAAATGTATAACCGAATGAAAAACTGAATTAAACACACACAAAGGTAAACACACAAATTTACGTGGTAAAACCTTGACAGGGTGTCAAGGAAACCTCCATGGGGCAAGGGATTGGAAACTCTATTAATCAGGAATGATTCTCCACCTTTTACAAGCCTCTCGGGCCATCCAATTTAACCTGGGCTATTTTGTTATTCTAACTTCATTTTGTTATACAACCAACTAACAGGTAATAAGTAAATTTTCCCAGAATTACTTTATTTACATTTGTTGTCATATTTTAACACTTTGCTCCATATGTATGAATGCTCAAATATGCAATCAGATTTATATAAACATTTCCTTTTACAACATTTGCATTTATAGTAAGATTGGTAGCATGTGTTGATATTACATGTGTAAACTTGCTAGCAGGAACAACTAAGGAATTACACATAACTAATAAAAATTGAGTATATTTGTCTCATTGCAAGCTCACTTGCAGATTGACAAATTTTTATGTAGATATTGTGTTTTATGGAGGAAACCCAATTCAAACTAGCAAAGTACTATAACAAGATAAGTAGAAAACGTATGTTGATTAAGCCAGAAAGAAAACAATGAGCAGACTTAGGACTAAGCTAGAAATAAACAACGATTTGAGTTAGGACTATGGCCAAGTGAATAAACATACATTAGAAGGAAATAATATTGAACAAGCTTTTAAATAAATTGAAAAAGGTACACACTTTAACAAACAACCCCTGCATGGAAGGATCAATCCCTGTAATTCAGGCATGACCATGACCTTGCATTAGGACTCTCCAAATCCTTCTAGAAAAATTATGTAAAGGTCTTAATTGACTTTGTTGTGATGAGGTAATGTCCTTTACCTTTGTTAGCTCTTGATTTTACCTGACCCAGTTGTGCTCAAGTAATGTCCTTTACCTTTGTTAGAAGGTTCAATCCTAATTTTACATGAGCTAGGGTTGCTCTTGAAAAGGTCATCCCAATAAGTTTATAAGTGTGTCCTGTAATACTGAAAATTAAAAGACACTGGAACCAAAGAAAACCTTACATATTCTACATGAGCATGCTTTTGGTGGGTATCCAATGAAGAAATCTTACTGAAAAGACTCTTCCTCCAGTTGCCTCGAAACATCTGTGAGCCCTTCAAAATCCTAGCATTGCTTCCTAAAACCACATTGGGAACCTCACCGTACTGTCCTCAGACTTGTTTAAAGCATATTCTTGTTTGAAAAACACATCTTATTTATGGAAAAATATATATAAACAAAGAAAAAGAGGAAGAATATATAAGCCAAGGCCTCTAAAGATTAAGCATCCTTGGCTAGTAGTTGATGGCAATTATTATTGTTGTTTAAAGCATCTTACACATCCAAGTTAGTGCTAAAAAATGAGTCCTTGTAAACCTTAAATTTGTTTTCCAACCTGTTAAAAAATCAATAGCCCTCATTTCTTACATTCTTTGATTCACGTGCCTAGGTGTGCCCTTGGGGGACAACTAAGGAATTTTGAAGAATTCCAAGGTTATCAATATTTTAATTTGACTTTCTATATTTCAACAAATCAAGCATGATGACATAACTTAAGAACACATATACTAGCAGCTGCCCCTAAAGGTGCAAAGATACACAGAAGGTAGTTCATCTTGTCAAGATTTGGGAAGATTTTCTTTCATTTTTGTGTTTGAAGTAGCAATTTTTTCTTGTGGTTATGCATACAACATCTTGAATGAATTATCACCAAAATATGTCAATTGGACGCGTCCCAAATTTAAGGATTGGGAGTGCAGCACCCCAAAAATCTGCTAATGTAAATTTTAACCAAAACCATGTGGGACCTGCACATAATCCCACTAATGCAATATGAAAAGGCTAAAAGCCATGTGCTAATCATGTAAGTATTGGAAATTGGCTAGAACAACATGTGATTGTGAGGACATGAATATGTCTGTTTACAATTTTACAAAATAAACAATCCAATAAATAAAAACATAAAATGTAACCACATAAAATATTTACACATAAAATGATATTGGAATAAGAAAGTTTACCATTTTCTAATTTCATTTTTCCTTTCAAAGACTTGAAAAGCTTAGAAAATAATAAAGAGAAAAAAAAAATGGAAAATCATAATGGAATAAGAAATTTTACCATTTTATTGTTAAATATTTTTACCAAATCAAACTGCAGGGCAACAAAAACTCTTCAAATTTTAAATTTTAAAGTCTAATTTTTTTTCAAATTTTAAATTTTAAAATAATATATTATATAAAATTTGTATAAAACAAATTACAAACTTAAATTATATATTTGTGTGTGTGCGTGTCAACTTGCAACCGTGATGATAATAACATAGTGATAAAGATTATATAATAATTTCAAGTGCTACTGAGTCTGAAATACATTGCTCTTGCAATGTAGAATCTTGTTTTAATTTATTATTATTTCATCATGTGGCCCAAAATTAATAAAATACAAAAAATATTCATTTTGAAATGAAAAATTGCATATGAAATGAATTTAGTGATCCATGAGAGAGTTATAAATATTCAATAATAGATGATATTAATGGAAATATTTACACATAAAAAGTAAGAAAATACAAAAGAAAATGGAAAATTATAATGGAATAAGAAAATTTCCCATTTTTTAATTTCAGTTTTGCTTTAAAAAAAGCTTAGAAAATGAGAAAGAAAAAGTAAAAAATAGAAAATAAAATAAAAAATCATAATGGAATAAGAAAGTTTACCATTTTCTAATTTCTTTTTTGCTTCCAAATAATTAAAAAACTTAGAAAATGGGAAAGAGAAAGTAAAAAAATAGAAAAGAAAATGAAAAATGGCATTGGAATAAGAAAGTTTACCATTTTCTAATTTCATTTTTCCTTTCAAAGACTTGAAAAGCTTAAAAAATGGGAAAGAGAAAATAAGAAAATACAAAAAAAAAAAGAAAAAAAAAAAGAAAAAAAGAAAAAAAGAAAAAAAAAAAATCATAATGGAATAAGAAAGTTTACCATTTTCTAATTTAATTTTTGCTTTCAAAGGCCTAAAAAGCTTTTTAAATGGAAAATGAAAGAATTTGTCTGTGTAAATATGTAATACACTGCTAATTTTAAAAGGAGTGATTATTTTTGGGATTTTATATATTTTTTAAATATGGTTATATTTATTATGAAGAATTTTAGATACATACGTTTTTAAATTAGAAAAGTATTTTAAATTCAAGTTTAGAAAGGAATATAAGTTTTGAAATGAAATGATAAGTGTGGTTTTTAATTCAAAATAAATTTAATAAATAGTAATTTAAAGGTATTATTTTCACAAAGAAAACAATTTTTTAGGATGTATAATGTCAATTTTTTTTCTCTAATTTCTTTCAATAATACTTTGACACGATCCAAAGACTTCAATATCTCTCTACTATTATTATTATTATAATCTGTAGAATTTGTATGGTTGTTAACACAACTTGTAATTAATAACCCAGGAAAATCATCCTTACTCTACAATACAAAAGAAAATAAATTTAAATGAGAACGTTCAAAGTGTTATCCTTACAAAACCACATGCAAGCATCGTAAGTCAATTAACATCTTCTAACATTGCTAGTAGCCAGTAGTTAAGGAAATGAGCACTAGTGTTTTAGCACAATGGGGATTTCTTGGAAAATCCATGAATCTCCGACACATAAAATAGGTCACCATCTATGCTACAATAGTTGAGATTTGGGTGTTGGGGAAGCCATGATTAGTTGAGATCTGGGTGTTGGGGAAGCCATTGAGATCTAGGTGTTGGGGAAGCCATGATTAGTTGAGATCTGTACAAAATAACAACTTGGAGGAAACTGGTCATCTTCAGGAAGTACTGTATCACAGCAGTTGTTGGTGAGGTAAATCCCCTCTGCGGACAGAGGCGATCCCACTAGCCCTAGAGTTGGTCTAGCCACAAAAAAGACACGCTATGACATCAATTCATAGTTAAGAATGGACAAAGACTTGGTAGATCACTTACTGTAGGTCCTGCGCTGTGGTGTCGTCCGGAAGAATGGTTGCCTCCCGCTTATGATTCGACAAGTCACGATGCGCTCGTTCTCACACCCGGATACCTGCACATACACAAGAAATGAAGACGATACACAACATACTATTTTGCATTCCTAACTATCAGCCAGTCGAAGAAGACTAAATCAAATGCGTTAAAATAAACATAACACAAAGATGGAAACAATATCATAGTCAAGTATATTAATTTAAAGAAGGAAGAGTACAACCAAGCTTCGACGCTGCGATCTCCTCCAGCAGGGTTCCAACGGAGCACGTCTCACAAATATCATCGGGAATTCAGATGGGGCTCTCTCTATGGGATCCTCCTTGGTTCGACCTTCTCTATAATGATTACTCAGCTATAATGTCTCTTCTCCAAGTTCAGCTTCTTGGCTATATGTTCAGCTAGCTTGTGTAAAGGGAGAAGGCTTGTTTATATAGAGGGAGAAGGAGAGGTTAGGATCCCTATAATCATGGGGGAGTCCTATCCTCTAAGAATGTTCCATCAACCATTTCCTAAAGGAAGAGATCCGTGGCTTATCGATTTTAACCACTTGCAATGAGTCATTCCTGAGGTTTTTAAAGGAAACTTCCGCCTCCAATTTGTTAAAAAACATTCCAAAAAAGGCTGGCGCAGGCTCAACACAGGGACAGAGCACCAGCTGGCGTGACCTCTAGTGAAAATTTTCTCCATTGGCGTGAGGGGTGAACTGGCTACCTGCGCCAATGCCAAAACATAGGTTTTTGAGTGCTTTCTGAGGAAATGTTCAACAGGAAGAATCATGTCCTTATGCAGAAGGATGCAAAGAAGGTATTTGTAGAGTTTGACACTGCTCACAGGTCACAGGAAAGACCCTCCAATATGCGGGGCAAGGGATTGTAGGGATGGTGACAAAATTCTGTGTAACAGATGCTCCCTAAAGCATGAGGACCGAGAGAGAGGGAGGGGTGAAATGCTTTATGAGAACACGTTCGACCAAAACACTGTTGTCAGAAAACCTGCAAGTACGAATACAACAATACATCTTATATATGACATGTGGCATGGAACAATGTTACCAATGAAATAGGTAACCTCATTGTTACCTACTTTTTGAAGTATCAAGAAAAACACCTGATTTTGAAAAAGTGGCGATGCAGAATCAAGAAAAAAAATTTGAGCATGTTTTTGGCACTTTAAGTTTTTTTCATTTTTTTTTTTTAATTAAATTTTTTTTTTTTTTAAAGTGATGTTTTTTATGTCGATTTTGAATAGTGGTGGTGTATCATCACCAACGTTTTTTTATAGGATTGATTTTGACACTATCGATTTTCTAATGTCTTCTTCTTCTGTGAGATGTTTATTTTTAAGTGCAATTATGTATTTGTGTTTTAAAAATAAAAAAATAAATTTTTTTCCTAAATCATGTGTGGTATGCAAAACTAGACAGTAACTCACAACACAAATTTAGTCCAATTCTTTAGTTAGAGATATGTTGGAATACTTCAAGAAAAGGATAGATTTAGTGCAGTGAGGTCTTCCTAAACAACAATTTACCATATCACAAAGCAGATCTTATCCATGACTAGAGATTTGTTTGAATATATTTGGAGAAGATAGTTCTGCAACACAGTGAATAATTCTACTCTAAATTAATCAAGGGTACTGAAACTAATCTACTCTGCAACCTAAATTGTCATTACTAAACCTTATTCGGAAGTTAAAGTCTTTTGGAATAAGTTTGAGGGAAAGGATAGCTGCACAATTATGAGAATTTGCAGAATAGTAAAGGCTGTGAAATGATATTACCAATTCCTGTCTGCATGGTGATATGTTGGAAAAGTTTAATAACAAGAATAGTCTTTGTAAATAATGAAGGCCTTAGTCTAGTAAAAGAGAACTATTATACAACTAACTAATGAGACTTGACTATACATTAAGCAAAACATGAAAAAGAATGCAATTAATCAATTTTGAAATACAAATGACATAATTAAGCTAAAGTTCAATTAATCAAACTGAAAACACAGTGACCACAACCGGGCTAAAATGCAATTATTTAAACTGGAAAGATGGTGAACAGAATTAAACTAAAAAGCCATTATCAAACTTGAAATGAAATGACAGAGCTGAACTAGATGCATTCTACCTCCGGAGTACTGTAACTAAATTAACATGCAACTATCCTAAGGAATTCTACAACCCATCTTGTTCAATATGATATTTTGGAAGAGTTTGTGAAAACAAGTATGGCTGTATTATTCAATGCAATTGAACATAAACATAAAACTGAAAGCAAATACAACTAGAATCTAAGACACCACAGCTGTTTCTTACTCGTTGTTAATGATATTTTGGAAGAGTTTGTAAGAGTAAGACCGGCTGTGACACTTAGTGTAAACAAGCAACTAAAACCTACAATACCACAACTATGCCTTATTCATCATGATGATATTTTGGAAGATTTTATTAGAGTAAGTCTAACTGTGATAATTAACAAAAGGAAATGCAACTAAAACCTACAATACCACAGCTATGCCTTATTCATCGTAATGATATTTTGGAAGAGTTTATAAGAGTAAGTCTAGCTGTGATAATTAATGTAAACAAATATGAACATAAACTTCAAAAACTTGCCTAAGCTAGATGTTGTGGATCATTATCTGCATATCCTTTTATATTTTATTTTTCGCAATTTAAAAGAGAAAAAGAAAATAACAAATAATATAAAGGCGAAAATATGCTACAGTATGAAGTTATTTATACTTTAGTATAAAAAAAAATGCAATGTATTTCGTTATTTCGATATGTATAATTTGAAGGTTAAGTCCCGAGCAGCTTCCCGAGCGGAAGTGATGATTACAGAAAGGAAGCTTACGGATAAGCTATTGCGGGGGGTGAATTAGCCCGTCGGTTATCAAATCCCGACCCCCCACAGTTGACCAGTCAGATCTTGGAAATGCCGTGATCAACGGCTAGGATTTATTACGGGCGGTATGGATCAAACTCTTCCGCCGTACTCACAGACCCCCCGCAATGACGTCATCAGCCGAGATGGAAAACAGCTGTCACCCACTGTCAAATGTTTTTCCATGTCATTCCTGCATTTATTATGGAGTTCCGTAGCCTATAAAAGGGGTTCTTTCGTCCCGTTTTGGTTTATATGTGACTGTTTTCCCTTTTTAACCGCGTCCCGCCACCTTTGCATTATCCATTGCCTCGCGAATTGCTTTCGAATTCCTGTCAGCCATGGCCAAGCGAACATCGTTGTCTGGTTCATCAAGTCTCATTCCCCTCCTAGATAGCGAGAAGGATGTTCAGGATACCGCGTCGTCCGTCAACCACCCCCTATTGCATTACCAAGTAACCCTGAACACTGACAAGTCCCCTGTGTTCTCTGCTATGAAAAGTTCGGGTGTGTTGTCCGCTTGTGTTCCGAAAACTGACTTCTTCCCCGAATTCATTTCTTGGTTAGTTTCGTTTATGTACCCTGGAAAGTGTTTCGTTATGAATTCTCAGGGGAAAAATATCCTGCAGGTTTCAACACAATTAATGCGTCAAGCATTATGTTTTCCAGAAGATGAGTCTCCATTGCAGTTCTCCGAAGATTCGTTCACTCAGTATTTCGAGGATCTTTCAAATGAAGATTTTAATCGTTGCATGTCTTTTTTGATACCAAGTCCAGAGAAAACTCAATTTGAATCAGGAAAGTTCAGTTTGGAGGCGTTTAGTGTTCAGTATAGGCCAATTCTTAGCTGCATTATGGAGATTTTGGGAAGAGATGATGATCACGAAATTGATAAAGCAGTCTTGGGGATGTTCGCTCTGATGATGAAACCAGGGATGGTGCTAGACATCCCGTCTTTTTGGCAGGAAGTAGTAAATTCCCAATTGATCGCCTTCCCTCTAACAGGTTTTTTCAGATTTCCATCATTGGTAGTTTACTTATTTTTATATCAAAATGTTGAAGAGTTCATGAGTGTGGGTTTAAATATAATGGATAGTAATAAAAATAAGCAGACAATTTTATTCTGGACTGATATGGTTAGAAAAGTAGAGAACGAAGCCGGGCTGTTTGAATTTGCTGACCATTTCATGTCTACTGCTTATAAAATTCTGAATGGAACTCTTCCTCCATGCTTTCTGCCAAAGGCTCAGGAGTTACTACAGTTAGGACCCAATTGTAAATTTGGAGACTGGTTTGTTTTTTAAGATTACTCTGAGATAAGGCTGTATGGAGTTAGTATTGAGCCCTATAGGCTCCCAACCTTTGTTCCCATGAGACTTTTTGCCCTGGAATTTAAAAGGCAAAGTCTTAATGTAGATCAAGTTCATTTTCTGCCCATGAAGAAAGGATTGATATACAAGTTGCCTATGAGTGTAGGCCCTTTTGTTGTCAACACAAGACAAGCTTTTGAAGAAGTATCAAAAATATTGGAAGGGACGCAGTTGTTGTTGGGAGAGAAATGGCCCTATGATCCACATGGGATAATTTCTCAGAAAAGGGTTGAGAATGGGTATGCTGCATTTACTCATGTAAGTAAACCTGATTTGGAGAAATTGGCTATCTAGGAGGGTCAAGTTCATCAAAGACCAGTATTCAAACACCTGCAATTTTGGAAAGAATGAGCAAAAGAGGTAGAGAGGATGTTATTGAAATCGATGATGAGGAGCCCCGAGAGGAAAAAAGGACCAGACTAGCAGAAGACCATTCTTCCAATTCACCTGGTTTTACTCTCCAGGTCAATGAAGAACAAGATTGCCCCTCATCTCCTAGTAGACAGGAACTTCATTTGGAAAAGGCTCCTTCCATGAAGCAAGTGTTCACACAGATTGAGGAAAGGAACCAGAGGATAAAAGGCAATATAGAAGCACAGGCAGAGCACCATATACCTGCTGACCAAACCAGATTATTGACTGTGATGGATCTGGAGAAAGATTAGTTTAAGATGGCTCTGTCACATCCGACAGGAATGTCCCTTGGACCTTCGGGCAGCTTTAAGGAGTTAAACATAGTCATGGATGTTAAAAATATCCCCTTGTGGGACAAAATGAATCTTCACATGCAGACCGGTCAGCTGATTGTAAATGATTTGAGCAAGACCAATGCTACAGCAGTCAAGACTGAAAACATGCTAGCAAAGGTCATCAAACAATGCAAAATGGAGAAAGCTAATGCAAGGGCATTAACAACTCAAAATGAGGAGCTGAAGAAGATTATTATGAAAAGCGGCGTGGATCCGAATGATAAAGCCGCAATTCAAAAGCTTATGAAAAGTGCAGAAGCAAAAATATCTTCATTAAGGAAAAAGTTGAAATTACCAACTACAGAGCACTCATTGGCGGCCGAAGTAGCTGAGGTTGAAAAGGAGAAAGAGGAATTACGACAGCAGCTGATGAAGAAGGACGAAGAACTCACTAAGGTAAAGCAGACTGCTATAACCTTACAGAATCAAATCGAGAACCATACTTGTACTTTTGATTTTTCTGCAGGTGAAGCTGACCCTCAAGCCCAGGTTATTCATCTAAACACAGAATTAAAGATGGCGGAAAGAGATTGTAAACAAGCCCAGTTAGAATTGGCCACAATTACCAAGATGATGCAGGGATGGGAAGAAAAAGCTCAAGAGAACAAGCAGAAGCTACAGAAAGCTGAGGATGAAATCAAAGAGCTCAAGGAGAAATTAAAGCGAAATATTTCTCTGATTAAAGCTAAGGATATCATCTGGAATGAAATTATTTCAGAAATGCAGTCAAAATGGGATTCCATGAATATAATTGCGAGAGAGAAAAGCATTGTTTCAGAGCATGAAAAGGAGCTATCATCTGAGAAGCAGGCCGCTATTAAAAGAGCGAATTGGGCCAGAAAATTCATAAAAATTATTAATGCCAAGACAGATGAATAGTTAAGAGATATGGGGATACATGATAGGTACTTCTATGCTGAAGAGGTAAATAAAATGATCATAAAAAACAACCTTCTAAAGGCCGCAGAGAAGCGGTTACAGGGAATTAAAGAGATAATTAAGAAATTCGACATATCATTTGACAAGTTGACGAGAACAGGTTTGCCCTCATGCTGGACAGAGAGAGGGGAGATTATGTCCTGGAAATTATATGAAGATCAGTTGATATTTGCAAAAAGCAGAGCAGATGTCCGGCATGAGAAGACACAGGTTTTGAAGGGAGAAACGGTATTTAATTTCTTACAAAGGCATTTTCTTCTGCTATGGATGGTGAAAACATTATTTACAGGTAATCTTACTCATAGTCAGGTTGTTGCGTTTACACTGGAATATCATCGTTATAAGAACGCTTCGAAAACTCAGGATAAGCTCTGGAAAGAATGCAAAATATTTTCTATTGACACAGAAAAGACAACTCCAGCCACTCAGCCACAAGTAGCCATTCAGCCACAAATAGTCATTGAGACAGCCACTATTTCAGGAGCATCAGCTCACTTAGATTAGAAATTTATCATGTTAATTGAAGTTATGTGAATGTAATAGAATTTTCCTGAGGCATGTACCTCCACTACATTAAGCAGTTAGACAGTTAGAATTAGTTAGAATCGGTTTCATTATTGGAAACCATTTTGATCATATTGTATTTAAAGAAAATTGGAAGAAGAAAGAAGGTTCCGATTTTTGGACCTTGAAGGCTAATTTTGTACTGAAAAATATTGAATGAATGAAGAGTTTTGCAAGTTTCCATCATTCCATCTGTGTTGAAGAGTTTTCTTAGTTTTCATTTCATTTCCATATCTGTGAATAAAGTAGAGTGATTTGAGCTGCAGGTCTCTTGATATTTGTGTATCTAAGAGTTAAACATCCTTAATGGGCGCTCCTCTATTTTAGCTTTATTGTTACTCGCTTCTTCGGGATTTTATAATGGTAGATTCTGTTTTAAGCAGCATGTCAATTTAAAATCCTTTCCTTTATTCGTCTTCCATTCGCTCACTTCAATATAAAGAGAACATGGCATTGCAGAACTTGTAAAGATTTGATATTTGGAAAATATATTATTAATATTTGAAGGTTTAATAAACAAAGACAGACATACACTTTTTGTGACATAATCTTTAATGTCTTGAGCACAGATTCCTTTACACAGCAAGGAATTGTTTCTCAAGGAACAACATTATTTGGCGCCGTTGCCGGGGATCGAAGAGTCGAAGATTTTCCTTGGGTTTTGTTTTACATTTCCTCTGGTTGTTCAAAGAGGAGGAAATAGTACGCTGTGATTGTTTGAAAATAGCTCTGGCTCCCAAGAAACCTCACACGAGGTCAGATACCTCTCAGCAAACAGTTCCTGTTTTGTCAGATCCTGAGAAGCTTGTTTCAAAGAAGGGCCAGAAACCAAAAATATTAGATACACCTGAAACTACACTGCTCGCACCTGGCAGCAGTTTACACATTTTCTCATCCAAGAAAGCTTCCAAGAAACTCATTTTCTCGGAAGAAGAATCATCACCATCACCTGTTCATTTTCAAGAACCCACATTAGAAGAGCAATCTTTGGAGTTTGTTTCTTTTCCTTTTATAGAAACTCAGCCCCATACAGCTGCCAGCTCTTCTGCGATCGTTCATAGTCCAATTCCTATATCAGTTGTTTCACCTCATTCATCTTTTCCTACAACTGGTATGCATTTTACCCCCGCTCAAGGAGCAATTAACCCGGGCGTAAACATGGCAGTTCCTGCAGCCCCTGCTTTCTTGATGAATAGATATGCACCATTAAATCTACCACAACCACTGCATGATATGCCTTAGGAGTATCTCAAGTTACTCCCTAGATTTACTGGTGAAGATGAAATAACCGCAGAACAACACTTGCCCCTGTTTTGCACTTTTGCAGAGAATTTAAACGTTGAACATTTGGATGTTGTTATGAGACTCTTTGTTCAGTCTCTAAGTGGAGAGGCAAGGAAATGGTTCAAAGGATTATCGAATGGTTCCATTAATGATTGGGATGCCCTAGAAAGACGTTTTATTGAGAGATGGGGCGAAAAAAGGGACCACGGCTATTCTTTGACAGAATTTAATGCAATCAAGAAGAAATTTGATGAAAATATGAATGATTTTGTTAAAAGATTTAACAAATTGTATAATAGTTTGCCTGTTGAAATGAAACCCCCTCCTATTGGAGCAAGGGTTGTTTTTGCTGGTGCTTTTGAACCAGATTTCAGTTTCATGCTGAGGGAAAGAAGGTCTCCTACGTTGGAACAGATTCAAACTGATGCTTTGGAGATTGAAGCTAATATGTCCGCTGCTGGTAAAGTTTCAGATAAAGGAAAGGCTAAAGAAGAAGCCTCAGCTCAAGATCAGAGAATTGAAGACATGACTAACGTCATAAAAAATCTTTCAAATAAACTGGTAAAGTTGGAAATAGATAGTAAGCCTGCAAGACAAAATAGAGGGGTTTTTAATCCCCAATTTAAAAAACAGCCCCTGCAAATTCTACAAAGAGAAAGAAAAGATCAAGATCAGGTGCAAGCACCTTTGTACATAGAAGCAGCCCCGTCCCGTTCAGCAGATGAAGATGACGAGAGAGAAGATGATGCTCGGATCTCTACTGTGTATATGGAAGATGATGAAACAGAAGAAGAAATTGATGAAGAAGGGGTGAAGGAAGAGGAAGAAGCTGATCTCTCATTCGATCAAGAAGAGATGGATGATTACTGTAGACAATTCATAGATTTTATGCAATCTGAGTTGCATAAAAAGTATGATTTGAGGTCAAAAAAGAGGTTAAGGATGCAAGATAACGAAGAAAAAGAATCAGAAGTAGCACCTACTCCAATGGCGACTCCATTACAGAAAGGAAAGCAGCAAGCTGAAACTTCCCAGACGAAAGTTAAAGATTCTAACATTTTGGAGAAAGTGGTTACGGTTTCTAATCAGAATCTAAGTTCCAAAAAAGATCAAGAAGAACCTGAAAAGTTGACAAAATCAAATCAAACTTTCAGCTTGTCGAAAGAGTTAGAAAAAGTGAAAATACAAGTACCTCTTCTTGAACTAATAAAAACACCGGGTTACAAGAAAGAGATTGCTGAATTTATCAATCTGTCTCAACTTGACGAAGTGAGCGATACAGTGAATCTGCAGGAAGAAAAGCCAGTGGTGACATTTGGACCTCATGTTGAAGAGGTAGATTCGTCTGTTCCTCCTTTTTATATATCTCTTCTCTTGCATGATTTCGTTTTGCACAATTGTATGCTAGATTCTGGCGCATCACACAATCTGATGCCATTGAGTGTGATGAAGGAGTTAAATTTACAAATCACCAAGCCATATAGAGATCTTTACTCTTTTGACTCAAAGAGGGTTAAGTGTGTGGGTCTTATTAAAGATATGGTTGTTTCATTGGCTCAAATCCCAGCCAAAAGCATTATGATGGATGTTGTAGTGGCAGATATTCCAGCCAGGTTTGGTATGTTATTATCTAGATCATGGGGGAAAAAGCTTGGAGGAGTTTTGAAACTGGACTTTACATATGCTATTATTCCCGTTTTCAATGGTGAAGAAAGAAGGTTGTATAGGGAGACCAGATTTCAAAAAACGACTACCAAGAAAGATGCAAGTAATTCACCAATTTATGGCCAAGAGAAGGACGACTTGTCTTGTTTCATGCTGAATGAGGATGCAGAATTTGCTGAAGAATCTCAAGGGAAGATCGATTCAGAAATTGTACATAAGGAACTACATTCAGATAAGCTGTGGAAGTGTTATTTTGATGGCGCGTTTTCCAAAGAAGGCACGGGAGCTGGTTTCATTTTTGTTTCTCCGGAAGGTAATCTGGTACCTTTTTCTTTCAAATTGGAGTTCGAATCCACTAATAATGTCGTAGAGTATGAGGCATTAATTATTAGTTTGCAGACAGCTAAGCAGATGGGAATTAAATCTATGACTGTGTTTGGAGATTCATAATTAATTATAAGACAGATCAAGAATTTATGTCAAACTAAACATCCCAGGTTACGAGCATATCGGAATGAAGTATGGGATCTGATCGAAAATTATTTCGAAGCCTTCAATTTACAGTTTGTTCCAAGAGAAGAGAATAGACTGGCTGATTCTTTGGCTGTTGCAGCAAGTACATTCAAGCCTCCTATCAGCTTGAAACTAAGGTATGAAATAGAGATGAGACATAGACCTTCGATTCCTGACAATATTAAACATTGGCAGGTCTTCGAAGATGATGAACAGATTAAGCAGTTTATGTTGATGACTGAAGATTTTGAAGATCATCAGATTGATTTGGAAAGTGATGAAGACGAATCGGCTGGTGAGACTCTTAAAAAGAAGATTGGTGGTCAAGAAATTATTCAGTTAAAAGAAAATGTCTTTCCAAGAGGCTTAGTACCTCTCGAAAGACTGTTCGGGGCTAATGACGTTGCCATGAATCAAAAGAAAATGAACCAAGACGAGCAGGTGGAAGATTGCAACTTGGGTACTCAACAGGAGCCTAAAATGGTCAAATTGTTCAAAGGGATCCCGAAGGAATATAAAGAAAGGTATGTAGATTTGTTCAAACAATTTAAAGATGTATTTGCTTGGTCGTATGATGATTTGAAAACATATGATAAGAGCATCATACAGCACAAAATTCCACTCAAGGATGGAGTTAAGTCACATAAACAGAAGCTTAGGCAGATTAATCCATTGCTGTTGGCTCCGATCGAAAAGGAAATAAAGAAATTGCTGCAAGCCAAGATAATCGTTCCACTCAGATATTCAGATTGGGTTTCTAATCTTGTACCCGTCCGAAAGAAAAACAGAGAGATAAGGTTGTGCATAGATTTCAAGAATTTGAACAGGGCTTCATTGAAAGATAATTATCCTTTGCCGAAAATGGATTTTGTCTTATAGAAAGTGACCGGTGCTTATAGATTGTCTATGGTGGACGGGTTTTCAAGGTATAACCAGGTAGCTGTGGAGAAGGAAGATCAGAAGAAAACCACTTTCACTACGCCTTGGGGAACATTCATGTACGCTAGGATGCCTTTTGGCCTGATGAATGCAGGGGCCACATTCCAGAGGGCGATGGATATCGTGTTTGTGGGAGACGAGTTTGTGGTGGTTTATTTAGATGATGTCACAATTTTTTCGAAATCTGATGAGGAGCATTTACAGCATTTGCAGAAAGCCTTCATGAAGTGCAGAAAGTTTGGATTATCACTGAATCCTAAAAAGTCTTTGTTTGCCCTGGAGGAGGGTAAATTACTAGGTCACATCGTTTCTAAGGAAGGAGTGAAGATTGATCCAGCGAGGGTTGAAGCAATTCAGTCAATTCCACTGCTGCGAAGTAAGAAAGATATTCAGCGATTTCTCAGAAAAATTAATTTTCTAAAGCGGTTTGTCCCAAATTATGCAGAGATCGTTAAAAAGATAACAGACATGTTAAAAAAGAACGCTGAGGTGAAGTGGGACAAAGAAGCGAGGGAATCTTTTCAGAGAATTAAAGAGGCTTTAAAGGAAGCACCTGTGCTAATCAGTCTAGACTATTTGAAACCATTTCAAATCTTTTCATTTGCTTCTTCCTCAACTATTGCAGCCGTGTTATTGCAGAGAAACGAAGAAAAACAGGAACAGCCAGTGGCATATTTTAGTAAAGTTCTCCGAGATGCAGAATTGAATTATAATATATTGGAGAAACAGGTGTACGCTCTGGTAAAAGCACTGAAAGCCTTCAGAAATTATATCCTTCATTCTCAGATCTTAGCGTACGTTCCCAATTCAGCTGTAAAAGACGTGCTAGTACAAAGCGATGTGGAAGGTAAAAGGGGAAAATGGATTGCTAAAATTCAAGAGTATGATTTAGATGTAAAACCAACCAAGCTGGTTAAAGGATTGGGCTTGGCCAAATTATTGACAGAGTCAAACTTCCAAGCATTGGGAATCAATTTGTTGGCCCCTGTAGAAGAATTCGATGGAGAAACACGTGATGATCAGTCAAAGACAGCAATTAAGTATAAATTTCTCTGCTCAGAATGGTATAAGGATATTGTACATTATTTATGCTTTCTTTCATGTCCCCCTTCAATAAATAGAGCTAAATACAGGGCTTTGAAACTTAAAGCCCAGCCTTATGTTATAATTGAAGCGAAATTATATTGGAAGGATCCGGCTGGTGTGCTGTTGTTATGTCTGACAGAAGAAGAAATTTCAGAAGTAATCAAAGAGTATCATGAAAGCTTGTGCGGAGGGCATTACAGCTGGAAGGTGACTGCCCATAAAATATTCAAATCAGGGTTCTATTGGCCGACTGTGTTTGCTGATGTTTAAAAAACAGTCAAAGGCTGTCAAAAATGCCAATTATTTGCTGAAAAGAAAAAGCTAGCTCCATTACCTCTTCTCCCTGTTTTTATTGAAGAACCTTTTAGACAATGGGGATTGGATTTCATTGGAGAAATAAATCCGCCATCCAGTGGGCAGTTTAAGTGGATCCTTACTGCTACAGACTATTTTACAAAGTGGGTGGAGGCAATCCCCACCAGGAGGGCAAATGATTTGGTTGTTATGAAGTTTCTGGAGGAGAATATCTTTAGCAGGTTTGGATGTCCAGTAAAGATTGTGACAGATAATGCCCAGGTTTTCAGTTCACTCAGGTTTATTAATTTTTGTCAAACTTATAATGTGATATTTTCTCATTCTACAGCTTACCATCCATAGGGAAATGGATTGGTAGAATCCTCCAGCAAAACATTGGTAAGAATTCTGAAGAAGAAAGTCAGTGAAAACCAGAAGAATTGGGATACAAAGTTAGTTTTTGCTCTGTGGGCAACAAGAATGACCACCAGAAGGTCGACTGGCAAGTCTCCTTATGAGCTCGTATATGGCACTCAAGCATTGTTCCCCACACAACTGGTAAAACCTGTGATTTCTTTTCTTCAAGATGCTCAAGTAGAACCAAATGCCATGATCAGAAGAATGAACAATGTGATGGAACTAAGTGAAAACAGAAATCAAGTTCGGGACAACTTGCTCACTTATCAGCAGAAGATGAAGGCAGTATTTGATAGAAAAACAAAAGAAGTCGTGTTTCAGAAGGGAGACTTAGTATTGAGATGGGATACACGAAGGGAAGACAAAGGGAAACATGGTAAATTTGATCCCTTGTGGTATGGCCCATTCAAAATTAATGAAGTCAGAGGAAATAATACTTTCATGTTGGAGGATCTTGACGGAGAAGTGCTGGATATGCTTGTGAACGAGCAATATCTCAAGCATTATTTTCAGCATTAAGCAGCTATTTGTTCATCATTGTATATATCCGGTGTGATCATTGTACAGTTTCATCAAGCAATATGTGACTCCATGCCCGAGCTGAAGGCACTAATATGCAGGTTCTTAGTGTTTCGTGGTAAAAACACTATCCCCAGGTGGAGCCAGATGTTGTGGATCATTATCTGCATACCCTTTTATATTTTATTTTTCGCAATTTAAAAGAGAAAAAGAAAATAAAAAATAATATAAAGGCGAAAATATGCTACAGTATGAAGTTATTTATACTTTAGTATAAAAAAAAATGCAATGTATTTCTTTATTTCGATATGTATGATTTGAAGGTTAAGTCCCGAGCAGCTTCCCAAGCGGAAGTGATGATTACAGAAAGGAAGCTTACGGATAAGCTATTGCGGGGGGTGAATTAGCCCGTCGGTTATCAAATCCCGACCCCCCGCAGTTGACCAGTCAGATCTTGGAAATGCCGTGATCAACGGCTGGGATTTATTACGGGGGGTATGGATCAAACTCGTCCGCCGTACTCACAGAACCCCCGCAATGACGTCATCAGCCGATATGGAAAACAGCTATCACCCACTGTCAACTCTTTTTCCACGTCATTCCTGCATTTATTATGGAGTTCCGTAGCCTATAAAAGGGGTTCTTTCATCCCGTTTTGGTTTATATGTGACTGTTTGCCCTTTTTAACCGTGTCCCACCACCTTTGCATTATCCATTGCCTCGCGAATTGCTTTCGAATTCCTGTCAGCCATGGCCAAGCGAACATCGTTGTCTGGTTCATCAAGTCTCAGTCCCCTCCTAGATAGCGAGAAGGATGTTCATGATACCGTGTCGTCCGTCAACCACCCCCTATTGCATTACCAAGTAACCCTGAACACTGACAAGTCCCCTGTGTTCTCTGCTATGAAAATTTCGGGTGTGTTGTCCGCTTGTGTTCCGAAAACTCACTTCTTCCCTGAATTCATTTCTTGGTTAGTTTCGTGTATGTACCCTGGCAAGTGTTTCGTTATGAATTCTCAGGGGGAAAATATCCTGAAGGTTTCAACACAATTAATGCTTCAAGCATTATGTTTTCCAAAAGATGAGTCTCCATTGCAGTTCTCCGAAGATTCATTGACTCAGTGTTTCGAGGATCTTTCAAATGAAGAGTTTAATCGTTGCATGTCTTTTTTGATACCAAGTCCAGAGAAAACTCAATTTGAAGCAGGAAAGTTCAGTTTGGAGGCGTTCAGTGTTCAGTATAGGCCAGTTCTTAGCTGCATTATGGAGATTTTGGGAAGAGATGATGATCACGAAATTGATAAAGCAGTCTTGGGGATGTTCGCTCTGATGATGAAACCAGGGGTGGTGCTAGACATCCCGTCTTTTTGGCAGGAAGTAGTAAATTCCCAATTGATCACCTTCCCTCTAACAGGTTTTTTCAGATTTCCATCATTGGTAGTTTACTTATTTTTATATCAAAATGTTGAAGAGTTCATGAGTGTGGGTTTAAATATAATGGATAGTAATAAAAATAAGCAGTCATTTTTATTCTGGACTGATATGGTTAGAAAAGAAGAGAACGAAGCTGGGCTGTTTGAATTTGCTGACCATTTCATGTCTATTGCTTATAAAATTCTGAATGGAACTCTTCCTCCATGCTTTCTGCCAAAGGCCCAGGAGTTCCTACAGTTAGGACCCAATTGTAAATTTGGAGACTGGTTTGTTTTTGAAGATTACTCTGAGATAAGGCTGTATGGAGTTAGTATTGAGCCCTATAGGCTCCCAACCTTTGTTCCCATGAGACTTTTTGCCCTGGAATTTATAAGGCAAAGTCTTAATGTAGATCAAGTTCATTTTCTGCCCATGAAGAAATGATTGATGTACAAGTTGCCTATGAGTGTAGGCCCTTTTGTTGTCAACACAAGACAAGCTTTTGAAGAAGTATCAAAAATATTGGAAGGGACGCAGTTGTTGTTGGGAGAAAAATGGCCCTATGATCCACATGGGATAATTTCTCAGAAAAGGGTTGAGAATGGGTATGCTACATTTACTCATGTAAGTAAACCTGATTTGGAGAAATTGGCTAATCCAGGAGGGTCAAGTTCATCAAAGACCAGTATTCAAACACCTGCAATTTTGGAAATAATGAGCAAAATAGGTAGAGAGGATGTTATTGAAATCGATGATGAGGAGCCCCGAGAGGAAAAAAGGACCAAACTAGCAGAAGACCATTCTTCCAATCCACCTGGTTTTACTCTCCAGGTCAATGAAGAACAAGATTTCCCCTCATCTCCTAGTAGACAGGAACTTCATTTGGAAAAGGCTCCTTCCATGAAGCAAGTGTTCACACAGATTGAGGAAAGGAACCAGAGGATAAAAGGAAATATAGAAGCACAGGCAGAGCACCATATACCTGCTGACCAAACCAGATTATTGACTGTGATGGATCTGGAGAAAGATTAGTTTAAGATGGCTCTGTCACATCCGACAGGAATGTCCCTTGGACCTTCGGGCAGCTTTAAGGAGTTAAACATATTCATGGATGTTAAAAAGATCCCCTTGTGGGACAAAATGAATCTTCACATGCAGACCGGTCAGCTGATTGTAAACGATTTGAGCAAGACCAATGCTACAGCAGTTAAGACTGAAAACATGCTTGCAAAGGTCATCAAACAATGCAAAATGGAGAAAGCTAATGCAAGGGAATTAACAACTCAAAATGAAGAGTTGAAGAAGATCATTATGAAAATCGGTGTGGATCCAAATGATAAAGCCGCAATTCAAAAACTTATGAAAAGTGCAGAAGCGGAAATATCTTCATTAAGGAAAAAGTTGAAATTACCAGCTACAGAGCACTCATTGGCGGCCAAAGTAGTTGAGGTTGAAAAGGAGAAAGAGGAATTACGACAGCAGTTGATGAAGAAGGACGAAGAACTCACTAAGGTAAAGCATACTGCTATAACCTTACAGAATCAAATCGAGAACCATACTTGTACTTTTGATTTTTCTGTAGGTGAAGCTGACCCTCAAGCCTAGGTTATTCAGCTAAACACAGAATTAAAGATGGTGGAAAGAGATTGTAAACAAGCCCAGTCAGAATTGGCCATAGTTACCAAGATGATGCAGGGATGGGAAGAAAAAGCTCAAGAGAACAAGCAGAAGCTACAGAAAGCTGAGGATGAAATCAAAGAGCTCAAGGAGAAATTAAAGGGAAATATTTCTCTGATTAAAGCTAAGGATATCATCTGGAATGAAATTATTTCAGAAATGCAGTCAAAATGGGATTCCATGAATATAATTGCCAGAGAGAAAAGCATTGTTTCAGAGCATGAAAAGGAGCTATCATCTGAGAAGCAGGCCGCTATTAAAAGAGCGAATTGGGCCAGAAAATTCATAAAATTTATTAATGCCAAGACAGATGAAGAGTTAGGAGATATGGGGATACAGG